>JBAMYA010000016.1:8045091-8066069 GCA_037176975.1 Arrhamphus sclerolepis
TCTAGGTTGGACAGAGAGACCTAAATGCTGCTTTATGAGGGGAATGGCAGCATCTGGGGCAATAATCAGTGTTTCCGTTTTGGCAGAGTTCAGTTGGAGGTTGTTGTTTAGCCATTTTTTGATGGCAGTCAAGCAGGCAGACAAGTTGTACATCGTCAGCATATAGATAAGAGACATCATTGAACTCACTGATTATCTGTCCAAGAGTCATGTAGAGCAGGATGTGCTGACGATGTTTCCCTCTGCCTGTACTTGTGAGTTGAGCTTTTCTTTAATGAACGCCATCAAGACGCACGAGAGGAACCGCATGACACACAAAAATCTGGAGAATTGCTTGCGGATTAAAAAGATTGTGATTGAAGGGAGTTTTCCTGAGTAGCCTTTTAAGTTTTCAACAGTCATATTGTTGCTTGATTTTATTCCAGTAGTAATTAAATGCAAAATTTATCAACATCCCAGTTTGAGTGTAGTGATTTGCATGCGCAATCCAGAAGTTTGTGCGAGAGGTGGAACCACGGTTTGCGCATCATTTACTAAGAGTGATTGCACAAATAGTGGCAGGTGCAAACATGATGGAGACCTCCTATTTAAATGAGGGTTTTGCATGTTTTCTTTCTGGCCTGTACAGCAGTGCTCCACCAGTACGATTCAAACAACTGAACCTGCTCTTCAGGACTCCAACGGTGCGTTCCTCAATATTCCTTGTTTGGCATTGTTGAATCTTATTTCTTCAGCATATGTGGTTTGCATATGTTTTTATTTTCCTCAAAAAATGGACAAATATGATGCATGCTCTTGTTTCTAATGTAGTAGATTATTTCACGAAGGATTTCAAATTGACCCACCTACAAGGCAGCCATCTCTCAACTTGGAAAACAGGAAATTGTTTTTCAGAATAAAAGAATCATGCACTGACCTGGGATATTTTGCCACAACGTTGATAATGATGCTTTTGCCATCACAAATGCACTGCACATTCAATCTCCTATGATTGAGAAATACAGCGACTGCGAAAAAAGAAAAGCCTTGTTTGGTGCCATTCAACGATGGCCAAGTGGGTGGAAACCTAATAACCCTGGCCATCGGACGCCTCATGACATTAGGGACTTCTGACAGCTTCTGAGTTCCTCCAACAGCTCCAAAATGGCAATGCTGGACCAGTGATATACTTTAATGATTGTTTCCTCGTTCATCCCAAAAATGATCATACGAGGGTGAATAATGTGTTCTCTGCGTCTGCTTGCTTTGTGTGCATGTCCTTTTGAAACATGCTAAGACAGTTTCTGTTAGCAAAATTGCGTTCAATTGCGTTGATAAATAACTTTGCGGGTGCTAAATTCATATATTTACATATTCTCCCAACGCACGCAGAATTGTGCGTGAACGCCCCAAATTGCATATTCATTTCTGCGGACGTACTAACTGGATTAGATGCGCTATTTTGCACCTTTGAAAGACGCAAACCGTTGCACCCACTGTTAGTAAATCAGCTTGTGCGTTTTTTTGTTTTGCGTGTGCAGTGATTTTGCACTCGTTTTAATAAATGTTAACCTTTAGTAAATCTGGCCCTTAAGGTCTCCTTTGTTTGCTCTAAAATTTCAGGAGCGCAGTTCATACGTCCCAGTTTTACACCACAAGCCGGTGTGCATCCAAAGTCAGGCAGAATTAGCTGCTTTCATTTTATTTTATTTATTTGATCTTTGACTCAAGTTTGTTATTTGTTTTAATTCAGTTAAATTTTTCACTTTGTCTGTTACATACACACACAGAAAGTGAGTTTTCTTTTTTCTTCCTTTTTCCCAGAGCACACATGTGCCAGTTAAGTTTCCTACCTCAAGCCAGTGTGCGCCCAAGTCAGACAGATGCTGCTGTATTAATAATCAGTTTTTGTTTGTTTGTTTGTTTTTATCAATGTCATCTTGTGGGCCAGGTATTATTGGCGGTGGGCCAGTTTTGGCCTGTGGGCTGCCAGTTGCTGACCACTGCTCTAGAGCCTAAAAATACCTGTTAATAAAATGCCATAAAAGGAAGGATGTCTCGTCTCTTTTAGTAACACAGTTAAGGTAACCCAAGTTACATAGATTGAACTGAAAAAATAAAATACAGAAATGATATAAATCCACACTCATAGAGAAATTAAAAAAAAAAAGCCAGATGAACGAGATGGAGAATGTCCACTCCAAACTTTTCTTAAAAAAAAAAAAAAATCCAGCAAAAGATTTGTACAATAGAATTTTTATTTACAAAACGTCATGTATTTCTAAATGTATGTTTAAACGATAACAGTAGCATAAAATTAACTGAAAAAAATGCAATGACATCATCATTCCCAGTTATTACAATCAATAATGAAATTTTGATTGTCAGCTAACATTTTACAATGCTGACAGTCCTGTCATTGTGTGTGTATATTAAGACAACACTTGTTTGTGGACAGTCATGTGTCACGTACACACACACACACACACACACACACACACATATATACGCCCACACATCTTTGCTTTGCGCGCTCGTGTTAGAGCATTATCAGGACTAAAAAGAGAGCTGAAATAAAGACTGCAACGTGATCCGTGGCTTGTTTGTCTCTCCCCGCTGGGTTTATAAGCCCCAGCTAATCCTCCCCACCTAAAAACAGGAGCAGAAGAGAAGTGACAGGTCAAGGCACAAAACGAGAACATGTACGGACGGGGAAGGAGCTTTCAGAGCCTTTGAGTAAAAGTAAAGTCAAGGTACTAACGCCACACTTTATTAAAGTACATTTTCAGCAATGAAAATTTTGCTTGTGTGAAAGTATGGTCAGAGAATGTACTTGGTGTAATTTTGGATGGCAAAAGTGCTTTCTCATTGTGATATTGTCATTATTTTACAAAATACAACTTTTTTTTTCTACTTGAGAAAATTTCAGAAAATATTGAAAAATCCTTTCCACAGTCGCCCAGAGCTCAAAGGAATGATGAAATTCATCCAAATGGTTTCAGCTATTGTGTGTACATATACATATAAATTAATCTATAATGAATATTACAGTGCTTTATATAGACTTCACGTGTTTTGTATTTATTAGAGTAGTCACACAAATTTTATTGGGGAAGCAGTGCAATAGGTTGTTAAAATGAAAATACTGTTGATTACATTACGGAAGATGTTTGCGTCCAGCATTGGAGATGGAAGGAGTTTGTAGACTTTGAGATAAGGGACGGGGGTTTGAAAGCACACATCAAAGACACACATGCACACACGTACACAAGGTCCAGCGATGCCTCGCATAGCTGCACTGAGATCAGATTGAGTGCCCCTTCCATGTGACCCTTCACCAGAGAGGATGACATCACAGAATTTTCCAAACTCACACACAAACACTTCCTTTTCACTTGGACTCTAGCAGCCAACAAATGTCTCCGCATAATCATCACAGCTGCTTCAAGGTTGACGTAACTAGTATAGACGAAGGGTCAGAGGTTCAGCTACCTGGTCTTCTACACTCTCATCTCTCAGAAACCTTCTCATTAAAGTCTTGTTGCACATGTGAGCATGCAGATTAGAAGAAATTATTACCAAGTGGGAATTGTTATTGTGTGTAGCAACAATGTCAAACTATTTCATCCTTCTAGTTCCTGGACCTAGTTTCTTTCATAATGAAATAAAACAAAATATAATTAAGGCTTTATCACAGAATTGAGGCTTTTGTACTAAAAACACAAATTTTACCTGTATAATTGCTGTGTAATTGCAAATTTCCAAAAACTTTTTTCATATAAAAGCACATCACATCTTTTTTTCCATTAAAGAGATTTTTTTTTGTCATAAAATTGCTAATTTTGCAAAAATTGTAACCGTTATATAATAGGGACTTTTGTACTTAAATCATTATTTTCTTGTAAAATCACAAATAAAATGTTGATTTTTGTTTTGTATAAAAAAAAATAAAAAAAAGGGGGGGGGGGTTAAGTTTGTTTTTAAAATTAAAAATTTTCTAAGATCAAGACTTTTTTTAAACAACCAATGTATTAAAATCAAAGCGTTTTTGTCATAGAAATATTAATTTACCAAAAATCAGGAGTTAGGATAAAAAAAAATTAGCAACTAGCAACTATTTTTTTTTGTAAAAGCAGACATTTTCAAAATCATGACTTTTTGACATAAATCTGCTGCTCTCCAACTCAGTTATTTCACTTTTTAAAAAAAACAAAACTTTTTATTTATTTTACATGCAAACATAGTGAAACACAGCATATACATTAGGAACACATATTGGGAGATGCTATTACCGTTCCAATTCTCACATATTATCATGTCCTCACATCCTATTTTCAAATACTTCTTAACGTAAACAATATATATCTGAGTACATGCCTTTTCTGCCGATTGTACTACAGTAAATGTGAAATAAATGAATAAATAAAAGGAAGAAGAAGTTCTGACATTGTCTGTATTACTGGTAACCATCTTTGTTCAAATCTGTCTGATTTGAGCTGTAAAGTTGCTGTGATTTTCTCCATGATGAATAGTTATTTCACTTTTTGATGTCAGTACCGGATCAAACGGACAGTTGGGTTGAAGTCTCATCTTTGCACTCACTTGCGGAGCTGATAAAATGTAGTGGCGGGCTGGATTTGGCCCACGGGTCCTGAGTTTGTCCATTTGTCTGCCTGTCTATGTTTTTCTCACAACCAAATCCTCATATGGAGCCTGGAAAGACTAAGAATGAATATTACTTCTCATCCATGAGATACATGGAAGCCCAATGATGTGTCACTGTTTAACCTGCTGTCGTATGTGAAATCTTTGATCTGCTTTTGATCTGCTGAGATCAATTAAACTGTCAGAACTGAGAATGAATATTGTTGAGAGACATCAAGATTACTGATTACTGTGGGCCACAAACCTCATGGTGGCACTAGAGCTTCAGTACAAAAGACATGACTGTGAGTCTGCAAGTGGTAACAAAACAAGTCCTGGAGGGTGACGGACATGGACACAAAGGAGCTGGAGAATCCTCTGACTTTTGTCCAAATAGGAGAATCCTCTGTCTTTTGTCTAAGTAGGGACCTTAAAGTCAGGATAACTGCTTCACATTCTTCTTTAGACCCACAGCTTTATGAAATGTAATGTAAGCTCTTTTGAACGTCCTTCCAGCCTATTGCAGTTGTCGTTATGTTTGTTTGTCCCTCAGTTTGAGTTGTACTCAGAGGCCAGCATCGCTCTACTCCACCTGAATTCCCCGCAGGATTTTGCTGATCTGTCCCAGCAGGCTAAGAAGAACCTGACGTTGGATGGAAAAGAGTTAACCATCAGTTCTGCCTTCTTGTTTTGGGACCTCACTGCCATCTCACAGGTGGGCTCTGCAGCTGAGATCTTCTCATCATCATTTTAGATATTAATTATTGCAGTTTTAACAGATATGTTTTAATGATTTTTTTTGTTTTTGTTTTTTGTTTTTTTACCATCAGAACTGATAAGTTGATGATTATGTGTCGTTAAACATGTCACACAGACTAACATGATTCATATTGAACTTGATGAGAGAACAGAAATGGTCAGACTGTTTTTCTCTCCAGTCTAAGCAGGATGAAGACATATCGGCCAGCCGATTCGAAGACAATGAGGAGCTCCGCTATTCGCTGCGATCGGTGGAGCGACACGCCCCCTGGGTGCGACACATCTTCATCGTCACAAATGGCCAGATTCCTTCCTGGCTCAACCTGGATAACCCCAGAGTTACCGTTGTCACACATCAGGTAAAAATTGTTAGTGGTCAGCCAAGGTACTTTATAAAGTATTATTCCAAAGTAATTGTTTTCAAAAAAAGCAGCTTGAGATGTACAGTAACAAATTATTGTTATATGTGTTTTGTGATATTGGAAAGGACTATAATGCTCCTTCAAAAAAAATATAAAAAGAAAAAAATAACTCAGGGGTCAGGGGTGACAAACTATTTCCTCCTGGGCCACATCTTCACCATAGTTACCATTAAAGGGCCGGTTAGTCTTTGCTTTCTCAACCAGCTATGTTGTCAGATTTCCAGCTAGTTCCTGGACAAGTCGTTAAGAAAAATAACAAAACAAAAAAAAACTAACAATAAAATAAAAAAAATAAAAAATACAAACTTCTCAAAATTTTATTATAAAATTAAAGCTAACCCTAAGCCTAAAATATTTTTTTCTTCTGTAATTGCAAATGTAACTAAATAGACTTTATTTTTGTAAAAATGAAGTCTCAAATTTTACAAAAATCACAGTCTGTCATAAAATTGAGACTTTTGTACTAAAATTACATTGTTTCTTGTAAAATCACAAATTTAAAAGAATCTAGACTTTTTTGTTAAAAAAAAAAAAAAATAGATATAATGTTTTAAAATTGAAACCTCTGCAGAAATCAAGTCTCCCCACCAACAACCAAGATTTTATTATACAATCACAACTGACACGAAATTGTGACATTCTAACTAAAAATTACAGTTATTTTGTTTTGTTGGAAAATATCAACTGGGAGGGCAATGGCCACCTCGGTCTCTTTCTCCCCATCCCCGACCGCCTTCCTCGACCCACTCCATCACACCACCACTCAAGTAGGGCCTTGGGGTGCAGGTACGCCTCAGAGGTGTGGGGCGGATCCTCCTTCTCCATGGTCCCATGGCAACCTGGGCCCTAATTTTAAAATGCAACTTAGACACCCACTTACAACATTCTCATGACACACCCATATATAGGGTCTTTGGGGTGGTGTCATTTGGGGCCATTGCCTTGTCATTTCCTTGACTGCTCTGGCTGGCTGGCTTGCAGGGACTGTGTGGACTTCTTCTGGCTCTGTCTCTGGATGGGGTTGGGGCCGCCGTGTAGGCTCGGTCTGCTCCTTTCCACCCCAGAACAAGGGAACATCACCTGGGTCCAGGGACAGGTTGCCGTCTGGGGGGACGGTACCTGGATCTGGGAATATAGAGTGTGAGTGGGGAGTACGAGTGTGTGTAGAACGTCCATCTTTGTGTGTGTGTGTGTGTAGGACGAGTGGGTGTGAATGTCTGTGTGAGCATGAGGGTGGGAATGTGTGATTGTGTTTATGTGTGCCTGTATATCTGTCAGGTTGGGTTCTCAGCCACCCCCTCTCCTGGATCATTTTGGGTCTCCCACTAAATGTGGGGGCTGCTTCCCCCTCACTTCCCTCTGGCGACCGGTGATCCTGCCCGCCGGTGCACTGGTGGCTCTCGGTATCTGGGGCTGGGTGCTTGGGTATGTGCCGACCTGCCCTGGTGGTGACATTTGTCTCAGTGGGGCCACTCCTGGGGGCCCACTGGATGTCTGGGGCTCCGGTCTTCCTCATGTCATCCTCATGTCCTTGGGGAGGATCTGTGGGTCCCCACACCCACTATTGAACATTCTTATGGAGAAACCATACAGACTCAGCACGCTCACACACAACTACACACACAGGTGTTTACGTTCAGGTGTTTGTCAGGTACACACTTAGTTGGACTGCAGTTGCTACTAAATACACCTGGTACAGTGTATTTTCCAATGATGTTATAACTATTATTATTATATATCCATATTTTGTTTGTTGTTGTGTTTTTTTTTGTTTTGTTTTGTCTTGTCTTCTCTCTTTCTGCAGGTCTAGAGGCAGACTTCAAGAGTGTTGACTTGTGTCCTCTCTATGCCTCTCTCTCTACTCTATCTCCTTTATTCCCTTTAAACTGTTTTCCTACTTTTTTCTCTCTTTTTTATGTCTCTCTGTCCATTGCATCTATGATAAACCCACAGCAAATCTTAATAAAGTTTCATTTATATATCAAGTGAAGCATCATGGCCAGCTGTAATGCTTTGCTTATGAAAGTAAAACTATTGGGCCTCAACTTGACACTCAGACAACCCTTCTGAGTGCCACAATGCCGGACAGGACATGTTAAGAAAAAAAAGAAAGGAAAATATCAACTTTTATCAACATTTTGACATTAAATCACAACAGCTGAAAAAAATTGCATTTTTTTTTGTAGTTTTTAGGTTTTTGACCTAAAATCACAAATTTTTGTCATATAAAAAAGTCATGAGTTTAGACAAAAAATTAGCAACTTTTTTATTTTATTTATTTATTATAAATTTTCTTGCAAGTGTTTGCTATATCACGACGTTTTGACATAAATCCGCTGCTCAACAGTCTCCTGGCTGCACTCCATACCTTTATTCCACTTTTTGGCGCACCAAATTTAAACAGGCAGTCACATTAAAATCCTCTCTTTGCACGTTCTTGTGAGCCAGATAAAATGAAGTGGGGGGCCGTATTTGGCCCGCAGGCCTTGAGATTGACACATGTGTTAGCTATAATATAACTATAATGTTCTGATGTTTGTTACAAAACTCTTTCTTTACTATTACAAGTAAATATGCTCTTACATTTCCTCCAGGATATCTTTCTGAACAGCAGCCACCTTCCCACCTTCAGCTCCCCTGCCATTGAGACCCATATCCACCGTATCCCAGGGTTGTCACAGAAGTTTATTTACCTCAATGACGATGTGATGTTCGGCAAAGACGTGTGGCCGGATGACTTTTACAGCCATTCCAAAGGACAGAAGGTGTGTGAAAAGTGTATACCATGAAATCAGTAGTTAAATACAGTAAACTGAGCTTTAATCTTGTCTGTTCCCCTTCAGGTTTATCTCACTTGGCCTGTTCCGAACTGCGCAGAGGGCTGCCCAGGCTCCTGGATCAAGGATGGATACTGTGACAAGGCTTGTAACAACTCTGCCTGTGACTGGGATGGTGGAGACTGTCTGGGTAAGGCAGTAGACGACTGTTATCTGCCCTTGATAAAACAAGATCATTTGAATTGCTTTGTCTAACACTGTAACCTTCTTGTGTGCCAGGGGCAGCTGGGAACAGCCGGTTCCCTGCAGGTATTGGTGGAGGCGGGCCCGGTGGAGCCGGTGGACAGGTTTGGCAGTTTGCTGGCGGTCTAGGAGGTCTTGGGGGGTCGTTGTACTGCAATCAAGGCTGTGCCAACTCTTGGCTGGCGGACAAGTTCTGTGACCAGGCCTGCAACGTGCTCGCGTGTGGATTTGACGTGGGCGACTGTGGCCAAGGTGACTTCAGTTTGAATCACTCGTAAAAAAACAAATGAACTTCTCCTGTTAGTGTGTTTTGTTGTCAGTGTATAATTCTGCTGCCTGGGACTTTGCACGTTTATGGTAGTGCTACCTTTGCAGGCCATGACAGTGGAAAAGCAGATGTTCAGCTTTATTTTAAAGGTCCTATTATGCTTTCAAATGTTTAAAATACGCTTAAATTGTAAATACACAGTTTTCAGACATTTAAATAAGTCATTTAAAGAGGGTAAGATTGAGTATTGTATTGCATCATTAACCATATATACCACCACATAAACTGGCTCAGTTATTCAGTTGTGTGTAGTTCCTGCAAAAAAGACTTACTACTTCCACTGATAATTACTGTAATTTCAAAATGCTTTTTCTTTTTGCAACTTAAAGTAAAAAAAAAAAAAAGAAAAATTGAGTCTTGTCCTGAAATGACGATGTTGAATGTTGAATCTCTTGCAGAGCACTTTGGTGAGCTGCACCGTGTGACCCTGCTTAGAAACAAGACTCTATACACGCTCCCTCTGGGTGAGACCAGGCCGTACTTCAGCTTTGAGAAACTGGCCCGCAGGGTCTCCGAGGCCCACGTCAGCGACAACCCGGTGATTCGCCACACCTCAGTGGCGAACAAATGGAAGACCGTCCACCTGCTGCTTCAGCCGGGCCACAATGCAACACAGATCCAGTACAACCTCACGTTACAGAGGGAGGATGAAACAGAGTTTTTAATGACCTTCAGCGTGGCCGTCGACACCCGTGAGGTTCCTCCGGCTAACGCGTCCCAGACCGCTCCCAAAGACGAAGGGAAAGACTCCCTCGTGACCCCGACGCCTGAGCCAGTTTTCTCTTTCTCAGATGTTCCCGAGGACAAGCGAGGGCCCAAGATCCAGAAAAGGCAGCCTGGTGAACCTCAGGCTGTCATTCAGATTCCTTCATTAAACGTTTCACTTTTACCAGCTGTCGTGCTTAGCGAGCTTCAGAAGCTAGAGGAAAAACTTCTGGGTGGGGACATCACCGTGAAGGGTTTCAATATCACCAAAGCAGAACTGCTAAGACCGTACATGACGCTGGCTGAAAGGCAGGACGACACTGATATACAGCGAGACAAAGTGCAGGGGAAGCCCTATGACGATTTGGAGGAAGAGCAGTTAGAAGAAAAAATGGCCACAAAAGATGAAGCTGGAAACATCGGTCAGAAAAAACGAAATGTAGAGGAAGAAGTTTCCAGGCAAGATGTGGCTAAACAAAACAATCCTGTTACTTCTCTCGTTCCCGTCCGCATTGATGACAAATTGAAAGATTTTGTAACTTCTAAGCCTGTCCGTCTGAGTGATGTGATTGAGAGGCCCAGGACTTCCAAACTCCAAAGTGGGGTTTCCCAAAAAAAGAGTGGGAAGACTCTGCCTGAGCCCGCTGGTGCTCCTCCGGTCGGGAGGAGGCTCCAGCACTTCACCCTCTCAGACAGAGGCTTCCTTCCGTGGGAGAGGAGGAAGTATTTTCAGGCCTTGCTCGAGGTAAGCAGATCTTACAGCTTGGGGCCTTTAACTATTTTCTGGTGTCTTTGAATAATTTCTTTATGTGACTCCACAGGAGGAGGAGCGTCTTCAGAGGGAGCTGTCGTATGAGACTCGTGGTGCAGCCACAGGGCGAAAGCTGCAAGACACTTTTGCAGATTCACTGCGTTATGTCAACAGGCTGCTCAACGGCCAGTTTGGTTTCACATCTCGTAAAGTCCCCGCACACATGCCTCACATGATTGACCGCCTCATCATGCAGGAGCTGCAGGACATGTACGTGAAAAAAAAAAAGAGTTGTCTTTCTGAATAGGTTTCTGTGTTTCTGATGAGGTGAGCATCTCAAAACTACTCTTTCTTTTTCATCAGATTCCCTGCAGAGTTTGATAAAACATCAGGTCACCGCGTTCGCCACTCTGAGGACATGCAGTTTGCCTTTTCGTACTTTTACTTCCTGATGAGCGCCCAGCAGCAGCTCAACGTCTCGGAAGTGTTTGATGAGATCGACACCGACCACTCAGGCGTTTTGTCTGATCGTGAGATTCGAACTCTGGCCACGAGGATCCACGATCTCCCCCTTAGCCTCCAGGTCAGTCCTGGCTCTGATTTATCCCGCTTCCCCTGAAATAAGGCAGCTGGGTTTGTGAAGAACGTGTTTGTTTTATATCTTTGCTGCATTTGTAGGACCTGACGGGTTTGGAGCAGATGTTGATAAACTGCTCGAAGAAACTCCCAACTAACCTGACGCAGCTCCACCTGGTGAACCCCACTCAGGAAGCCTACTATGATCCCAGCATGGTGAGTCATGCTTGACTTAAAAACCTTAGGAAACACAGCACTTTCATATGAATTGAAACTATTTGATTTGATATTATGTATGCAACTGAGATTTTTTGTCTGAAATCGCAGCCTCCTGTCACAAAAGGCCTCGTCCTTCACTGCAAGCCCATCACAGAGCGGATTCACAAAGCCTTCAGAGACCAGAATAAATACAAGTAAGATCAGATTCTACTTTATTTACTTATACAAAGACTAATACTGATGCAATAAGCTGAGAAGAGCTTGTGTTTGATAGGTTTGAGATAATGGGAGAGGAAGAGATAGCTTTCAAGATGGTACGGACGAATGTATCCCACGTGGTCGGCCAGTTAGATGACATCAGGAAGAATCCCAGGTGATGACTGTAAAACAGATGATGTCTACGGTGCAGCCAAAGGTTGAGTCTGCTACATGTCGCTTTCTGAAATGTCTGATGTCTATTTCTTTCTTTTTTCTCACCTAAAAGGAAGTTCATATGTCTGAATGACAACATCGATCACAGCCACAAGGACGCCGCAACAGTGAAAGCTGTGCTGAGAGACTTTTACGAGTCCATGTTCCCTCTGCCATCCCAGTTTGAGCTGCCCAGAGAGTACCGCAACAGATTTCTGCACATGGAAGAGCTCCAGGAATGGTAGGTTGTAAAAGCTTCCTGAGGCATGCCAGTGGTTTTAGTTTCGGATATTTTGTCGTATTTGGCACAGAAAATCTGGTGATGCATTATCAGATATTATATCTTATTGTCATGAGTTATTCAGAGAACCAGTAAAATAAATGTATAGCTCACAGATGGATGCTAAAGGGATGCTCAAGTGACTTTTTCTTCAGATCAGGGGTGTCAAACTCAAGGCCCACCACTTCCTTTTATCTGGCCTGCAAGAACATGCAAAGCAAAGCATATATGTATAACTTGAGAATTTCTGCCCATTTGATTCAGCACTGACATCAAAAAGTGGAATAAGCGAGGTGGAGAGCGCCTGGTTTATGTCAAAAAGTCACAATTTAGTTTCTGTGTCACATGCTCGACTTCCTCCCACAATCCACAAACATGCCCATCAGCTTGACTGCTGGGTCTAAATTGCTCTTTTCAAATGGCTATGACACAGCTGAACCGCTCTTCTCCCCAGTTTCCCTCCCACTCCTTTTTCTGTCTAAAATAAAAGTGACAGGCTCGTAGTGTTGGGTGATATAACGATGTCGCCCCGCTGCTCCGTGCACGCTGCTCCATGCACGCTGCTTTGTGCACGCTGCATGCTTCCTTCTTGTTGGACCACTTCATTAGTTAGTGCATGAAGTCCGCTGAGAGGTGTTGTCGTCAGTTCTTGTCCAGTCTGGGGACGTTGAATGTGTTTGATGTGGATCTCATTATAATTCCTTTGTTCACCAGGCGGGTGTATCGGGACAAGCTGAAGTTCTGGACCCACTGTGTCCTGGTGACCCTTGTCGTCTTCACCGTCATGTCCTTCTTTGCTGAGCAGGTCAGTATCCGCCAGAGTTGGTTTATTTATTCATACCGATAAAGACACACATCTCTATTTCCATGATTCACAGTTGAGCTATGATTCAGGCCTTCGTGACAAAATTCCCGTCTGAGGTGCGTGCGTCTCATGTGTCGAGCTAGTATGATCAGCTGAGCCAGGACTGACTTCACAGAAATGAAAGACCTTCTTATGAAAGGCGAGACCTGAATGTCTTTGTTGCCTTGGATCAAGCGGTACTTTTATTTACTTCACCCTTTGTGCTGCAAGAGCAGTTGGTTTTCAGCTTTCAGAAAAACTGCCAAGAATTTAATTTAATTTTTTTTTTTTATCATAAAGGTTCTTTTTGAGCAACCTTTCTGTCACATTCTTCCAATTTTGGTACTGGAAACCTAATTAAAGCAAAAGCCAGGGGTTGTGAACAATTACTTCTCAACACAGTGAGCCACTTCTATAATCCAGTGTTTTCACGTTCACGTTGCTCGTGGAAACGCAAAGAAAGGGTAATAATTACAGCGAGTCCTCTGTCACAGCACACAAACGGAGGCTTGATGTCTTTTTGGCAGTGGACAAGTCTGGTTGTCCTGCTACATTAGCGAGGAGACACTTAGATGGATCAGAGAGATCAAAGATGTCCTATCTCCTCAGTTGGAGTCACTCTGCTGCCTTCAGTCTGAGATTATCTTTGCTTTCTTTGACTGCAAACATGTAACATGACTTTGGTATCAGCGTCTTGGTTATTGATAGGAATTATTTGTCTCTTTTCTTTTTTTTGTTTTTCTTTTTAAAAAATTAAGTTCCTGCTTGGCTTAGTTTAAAATGTCTACATTTTTGAGTTGGCATATCTTAAGAGATAAATGTACATGAACCAATTTTTGTGTATTTGGTTTGTTTAAAATACAATCAAATATCCTAATGTAAAGAAAAACAACAAAAGGATCAGTGAAAACATACACTTATGCAGGACCTGTTTGGTCATTTAAAAGGCTTAAATCTACACAATCAGCTGTAGACAAATGCACTGCACTAGGCTGTTTCTCTTTTTATTTTGGGGTGGGGTGGGGGGTGGGGGGTGGGGTGTCTACACAGTAACAAACAATTGCATTTCTCAACCAGTGAGGGGTGCTATTCTTTACTGTGCTATGTTGTCAGATTTCCTGCTAGTTCCTGGACTCAGTGGTTAAAATAATAACAATAATTTAAATAAAAAGTACAATTTTTCTAGATTAATTGTAAATTTAAAAAAAATTTACTTTTTTCATATAAAGCTAATTTTGTCATAAAATCTTTTTAAAATTGGAAGATATCAGCTTTTTACATTTTGACATAAAAATGCAAAATTTGCATAATTTTGTTCTGAAATCACAAATTTTTGTTGGTACAAAGATAATTGTACAAAAATCATGACTTTTGAAGAAAATACAACAACTTTTTGTTGTAAAATGTTTTTCAAACATTTACTAAATTTTTGCCATAAACCAGCTGCTCTCCACCTCAGTTATTCCATTTTTTGATGTCAGTACTGAATCAAACATGCAGTCATGTTGAAATCTTGTCTTTGCACACTTTTGCAGGCCAGATGGAATAAAGTGGCTCACCTTAATTGGCCCGCAGGCCTCGACTTTGACACCTGTATTTAAAAAAACAAAAGAAAAGAAAAGATTCTCCTACATTTAATCCTGCGATCACATGACCTGAATTAACCAATTACTGACGGTTTTAACGGCAAAGCTGCTATTATCAAAACATACACCAGTTCCAGATTGGCTAAAGGACTTTTAAATCCATGTTTTAAATATTTTGTAATGTTATCAAGAAGTTCCTCAGTCAACAGGGAAGACGAATGTTTGCAAGAAGCTGCACAGACGAGTGGTTATGGGAAATGTTCTCTAAAGAAGAGGAAACTGAGGCTCGAGTTATTTGGAGAATGCAGAGCATTAACGTCTTCACAGGAGATAAGATCAAGGCCATGCTTTTTATAGAAAAAAAAAATCCTTCAATCTAGGAGGTTATCAGTTCATACTAGAGTGAAATGTGTTGTAAGAAGCGCTAAAGAAGAATTGAAAAAGATTTTTGTATATTGAGATACAACTGTATCTGAACATTTAGTGCTTTAATTTACTTTAATTTTATTATCGTTGAGATCTTTTTGTTTTTATTGTTAAATAATTATTTGCATGCAACAAATTAAGATGATTTGTTTTTCAGCATGCATGCATAAACTTCTGCCTGTCATCATATGAAGCTGCATTGCAAAACTTCTGTGTTTCCTCGATTGTGTAAAAATTTCTGGCTCAGTAATTCACTCTTCTTCCGCCTCCTGCAGCTCATTCTGCTGAAGCGAAAGTTGTTCCCCAGACGCAGAGTGAACAGGGACAGCAATCCTGAGCGGGTCTGAAGGAGGAGGACATCCCTCTCTTCTCCTTTCCGACGTTTGCCCTCCACTCCCCCTCTCCTGCTCAGCGGTGAGGCTGAAGAGTTGATACAGCCAGGAGCGCAGAGTCCTCGGCTGCACCGACGCAGTTGGAGGCTTGTATGAAATGGAGATGAATCATTTCTTCTTCTTTTTTTTTTTTTTTTGGATGGACTGTGGATGGGGCTGGCCTCTGAAGGGAACGACAGCCAGACAGAAGAAACTCTTAAAATCTTCTTCCTCTCCACTGGGGGCATTCAAGACAGGCACACCACACCTCCCACTCCTTGCACTACTCTGCTCGTGCCCTGCCGTCACCGACACAGACAGATGTGCTGCTGAAGTATGAGACTCTTCATCGTGAGCACGTTTTTATCAGAAACAGTGTACACTGATACGCTTGCTGGTGCCGAACCATAATTATTTCTGTCACTGGGAAATCAATATGGGCTTTCTTGGAATTTGTAGAGAAAAACAAAGTATCTCTTTTATTGTTAATGACTTCATTTTAAGATATGGGTGTTTAAGGAAAAAAAAGAAAAAGAAAAGATAAACATGTACATACATGAGAATAGAAATGATTAAGATCTTGGCTGTTATATGTTTTATCTGCCATCTTGAAAAACACAAACTTTAAGTGCCTTTGTTGTACCGTCCTGCTTATATTTGTTCATTGTTTTTCCTCTTGATTTTTATTTTACATTTTCTAAATGTTGGCTACGTCGCACCCTGATCTCTCGGTTTACAGTAAGAATGAATGGGATGCAGAATAATATGATTTATTATGATCAATGTAGAACAAATGTCCACGTTTGAGCTACGTGTGACACTGCAGCTTTTGTAGCCGCCTGCACGCGTGTCCCTGTGGGACTCAGCAGGCTCGCTGCTGTCTGAAATTCAGACCACCTCAGCATGTTCTGGAACTCTTTTTGATTGTATTATTGTGGCAGAAAGACCAGTAACTGATGCATCTGATTTGAATGCAGATCAGTCTACGCAGCCTCATGAAATTGCTTGTTCAAAAAAATATCGTCTGAATGTCAGATTTATAAGATTCTTGACAGAAGCGTGAGACTACTAGAAGCTGTCAGGAGATTGCACGCTGGGTCGGATGTGAGGAAGGTGAGATGACGGCACTTCCTTATATTGCATCATTGGTTCTTCTGAGTGAAATAAATGTTATTTGGTCTGGTCATCCTGGTGGTTATTTGGTGACTCATGTTTCCACTCAGACTGTCAGACATTTTCTTTCATACATTTGTCATAAAACATTTTAACAGATGTGCAGTTAGTGCCTTTTTCTTTTTAGCGATTTACCACCAAAGTAAAATCTAAAATGAAGCTTAACTACTGAAGTTTAAAAAAAACTTTATAAACCAACTTTTGACTCGAAGTATCCACCTTTGTTTGCTTTAACAGCTTAACACACTCCTGAAAAATCCATTTTTTTGTATAATACTGATTTTTTTTCTTTTTTTTTAAGCTTTGGGTAACTACCTCTTTTGTTAACCTCTGGAAGTTTACTAATTACCTTTATCCTATTTTGAGCTATTCATTGGACTTAAGCTGTTTTAAAATGAATAAAAAACTGGAAGAATTAGAGTGTTGTAAAACGTTTGACTGGTAGTCTAGCTTAATATTTAAATATTTGGATGCTACTCCTTTTGCAATCATTTTGTAAGATACAGAATCCACAGTCATCATATATTGTGCACTTTTCTTCTTTGAGATACTTTTCCAGTACTTCGGTATCCCTGCCTTTAGTTTTGACATTGGTAAATAAAATAAATTATCAATTGAGCTTAAATTATGCAAATAACAACTTGGGAAAATGTCAGTTTCCACCAGACAGCCATAACAGTCTGATCATCTGTCTAATGCCGAGCTAGTCCCCCAGGTCAGGGTCTAAACAAGACATTTTTGTTTTGTATTTTTCCCCCCAAAATCACATGAAAGTACGGAAAAGTGAAGTTCTTCTAAAGTCCACCAGGGGTTGACTGCAAACGTGAGTCAAGTTCCATGTTAAAACATTTAGCTTTAGAGCAGAAATAAGCTAGAACTGTAATTTAATATATGATTATTGAATTAAAAAAAGGGCAATTTCCCTTTTTTGACAGACTACCTTAGACCAAGTCCAGTTCAGCCTCCTTACACATCTTTAACACATGTATCCAGTAAGCTATTTGATATAGCTGAGTATCATCTGCATAACTGTGAAAATTTATATCATGCTTCCTAATACTTTTTCCTCTTTTTTTTAAATACTCTATACTCTGTAATTTGGATTAAATGATCTTTTATCTGAATTTAAATCTTATGAGCAGTCTTCTCGAATAGAAACAAATCTGCAACCAACCACTTCAGCTTTGTGATGGAATTATGTAGTAATAAGTTAACAGCACAGACAAAATTAGATGAAAAATATTATCTTTATTACAGTATTTTCCACTCACATCTGTTAATATAAATGTACTTCATTGGATTACTGAAGAGTTCAAGGTGTCTGGAATCAAGGTTGTACATTTCAATACATAATTGCAAAGTCCATCCAGAACTGATATAACTATAAACTATAATGCTGAACAAGAATCTGAGAGGAAGTAGCTTTTCAAAATAAAATCTAAAACACCTCTTTTTTGTTTAAACCACTGAAAAGTTTACCAACCCTTTGGAAAAATCCCTTTTAATCCAGATAAACCTGAAATATGCGTCAGTCAGATTCCAACTTTTCATATTTAATCATGACACGATTACTGATGATCCAACAAAACGTCAAAAAAACCCAAGTAAAATCATTCACCTAGACATGAAAGACACTTGTATAAGTGAGGACACTTTATAAGTGAACAAATACAAAAAAAAAAAAGTTAAAACTTCCAGTAGCTTTGTAGTATTGTAACTATTGCTGTATCTGGTGTGATACTTAAGTGGAAAAACAACACGTACATACAAACCTGTCTTAATTATTCACATGTTAAACAGTAATTACAACAAAAATATTTAAGGCGTCTTCAGTTTTATTACTGTACAATCACAAATAATTATTAGCCCTTCAGGGAGGAGAACAGAGAAAGCAGAACAAGCCGAGTGTCAAAACTTCACCAGCCGACGGTGCTCTAGAAGACCAACGTAGGTGTGTAATCCCACTTTCCAGGATTAGAGGATGGTGGCAGCCTACAAGAGGATCCGTCATCGTTTTCAGCATTAACACGCGGCCCTTTAACCCTTTCACGGAGCTCTTTGACGACCCGCCACATCGACTGAGACTTCATTGGAAATTATTTGAGGTTTCAAAGGTCATTTAAAACA
Organism: Arrhamphus sclerolepis; assembly: GCA_037176975.1. NCBI lineage: Eukaryota > Metazoa > Chordata > Actinopteri > Beloniformes > Hemiramphidae > Arrhamphus > Arrhamphus sclerolepis. Next base: position 8,063,713 of record JBAMYA010000016.1, read on the forward strand.
GAATTTAAAAAAAAGAAAAAAAAAGAAGTTATTTTAAAGCCCTGATTGGTGTCAGATTGAGTCATTATATAAATAATAAAAAAAAAATGATTAAAAGAATTTTCATCAGTTTAGGCTTTTTTGTATTTTTTATTTTGGACATATATCAAAGCAATGAACTTTAAAATTATTCATTAGTAGTTTAGCTTATAGGTATGTGTATAAAATAAATCTAAGATAATTTATCCTGAGCATGCCATGAAGTTTAAAGCAAATAAAAATGCTTTGATATTTGCCCAAAAAAAAAAAAAAAAAACTTTTAAAAGGAAGCAATTTGGTATTCAGGCTGACTAAGCAGGAAGATGCACCTTTGAATTAAAAATGAACATACACTGATATTTGACTTAAAATCTTATTTGTTTCAAAGAAAAAACCTGCTTCAACTTTATCTTCCATGCTTTTCAAATCTTCTGTCTTTTCTTCTTTTTTTTTTGGTTCATACTGTTGGGTTGGTCTAAGCGTACCATTTGGTAGGAGCGTCAATTTTAATCAGAAGTCGTTACTTTGTCGAGGCCACTGTGGCTCGGAGTGGAGGGTCTCTCCTCGTTGTGGTAGTGGTCGTCGTCTGCTTTCAGGAGCGGGGAGAGATCCGCGTCTCTGCCCGCTTCCTCCCGCCGGGCAAGCCGTCAGTCGCGGTGGGCTTGGCTCGGCGGCGTGATGCTGAAGACTCTGATACGCAGATGGGAGGCGATCTGGAGGCACAAGCCTGTGCAGTAGCGTGTCAGGTCCACAAGGGACAGAACCTGAGGAAGATTGCATCATGTTTTATTACATTAGTATATCTAATGGAACAAGAGTTTTCACTCATTTTTCTTTGATCTGACTTCAAAGCTTTATCTCTCAATCTGTGTCATGCTGACAGCACAGGTGTAACTGATGCCTGATGGTTACTAAATTTATCACATGTATGATTTCAATTAGTAATTTCAGAGCTTCTCCTGGCATTTCCAAAATGATAGAGCTGGAGTTGTGCAGTTTAAAAAAAAACAAAACAAAACAAAACACTCCAACATTTTGGGAGTTTGCTCATTTGCCGTCATTTCCAGCATTTGATCAGAGGGATTCTAACTTTATTTTTTCTTTGCATACAATACCCCTGTTTAAAAAAGCCCCTGTTAGTCTATTTTAGAATAATCCCTGGATGTTGACTGCTACATCAAGATCATCTCTAAACGCTCTAAAATGCATAGTGTGCCTCTTTTTTTTTTGCCTTTTAGTTAGTTAAGTGACTTCAATTATCATTATAATGCATGATTCAAAGTCTACTAGACTTTTATTATATATAAAATTGACACGTAACACTGGTGCTGCAGGCAGTCATTGGACACACGTAGATTGTGCAGAACACAGCAGCCAGGCTTTTAACTTTTCATTAACACCCCAGTGAGTAATTTCAGCTTTTTTTTTTCTTTTTAAAGGCATTAAATGTCTTTTAAACTTGACTGATAAATATTAAAGATACACATTCAAGTATCTGAGATGATAAATGAATCATTTATGGCTGAGTCGCCCATGCAAGAACCATCTGAAACTGATTTTTGCAGCAAAATGTGCATTTTTACTTTCAAATGTGCTCTGTGGGGGTCATAGGCAGGTAAGATAACGTACATCAATAGAAAGTTTATCTCAAGAAACTGCTAAAATCAGCTGTGTGCTCTTTGAACTCTGGTCTAACAAGAGTTTGATTAGAAGGTCAGAGTGAAACCAGCAGATCTTCAGAGGCACTCAGACACACCTAAATACTGCTGTGCTTATAGTTAATACAGCAGACTTTACTGTATGTCATCATGACTCACCTGTCCTGCTTTGTTTTCCTTCATTGTGGCTGTGAATTGAATCGTTTGTGCAAAGAAAAGAACAAAATACACTAACCTTGAAAATACTGTGCTATATTTTTCCAGGTTAACAGTCTTTTTAATCCCAATATATTGCAAAATAAAAGAAACCAAAAAATGTGAAAATGCATTTAGCTACTATGCTGTACATAAATGGAATAAACTTCCTCTTGATATCAAATGTGCTCCAACTCTAGACCCATTTAAAGTGAAACTGAAAACTACTACCTCCACAGGGGCCTTTCTGTGTGGAGTTTGCATGTTCTCCCTGTGCTTGCGTGGGTTCTCATCAGGTACTCCGGCTTCCTCCCACAGTCCAAAGACATGCTTGATAGGTTAATTGGAGTTCCTAAATTGTCCCTAAGTGTGAGTGAGAGTGTGAATGGTTGTCTGTCTATATGTGGCCCTGTGATGGACTGGTGACCTGTCCAGGGTGTACCCCTGCCTTTCGCCCGAAGTGAGCTGGGATAGGCTCCAGCAGAC
>JBAMYA010000016.1:8102056-8124290 GCA_037176975.1 Arrhamphus sclerolepis
AATATATATATAAATAATTCTGCACAAGATTATTTAACCATCACAATTTTCCTTTTCAATTTCTGACATTTAAGGATTAATCAATATCACTCACACTGCAACCAACTAGCTCTATAATTCCTAGAATTGTTTGAACATTTTACTGGTACTGTTCTGGTTCTGTTGATGGTGGGAATTAGGTTGATTTAAGTTGAGCGCTTCATGGTTAACCTACAGGGTGGGAGGAGTTGAGGAAAGAACATAATTAAGTTCTGTGATGGGTACCAACCTGCTTGGGGTGTTGGGGATGGGGTAGTGGCTGCAGCATTATCATCATCTGCAATAAAGGTGTAATTGACAAATAGACCCACTTATGAAAAAGCTTCAGAGTCGATCACTGGCAGGCCAAGAAGACACAAAACCAGCAGGCCATCAAGGCCAGTGACCACATGCGAGATAAGATTCTCAACCTACTGTGACATGCAACTCTTTGACAAAAAGAAAAAAAAAAGGAAAAAGAATGATAATTAGTCTTATGACCCACAGAACCATGGATACATTGGTACACTGGTAGATGGGACAATGTAATAACTCAGTGCCATATGATTCTTAGCAACAAAAAACACAAATAACTCTAGCTCCACAGTGTGTGCCATCTACACAGTCTTTTTCAATAATATTTTTTTTCATTAAAAAAAAAAGTTCGAAACAACATATTTTTGGAAATGAAAAAAAGAAATGCTGATAACCAAACCAAGGAAACTGTGTAACTTGTATAACCTGAACTGCATCTTCTCTCTAGTTTTTAACTGCTGTTATTAAAACTGCTGTTTAAAGTCAGGTGTAAGAAGGGAAAAAAATTGTCTTTTAAAGTCTGCATGCAGTTGAAAGCCAGAGTTGAACTGAGGACATGGCCAAAATGGCAGTGAGTAACTGTGAGTGAACTTCACAGCAGTCATAGTGGGTAGGTAGAAGTATTAACTTTCTACTGAAAGTTAAAATAATGCAAGATTTAAAAAAGAAATTAAAGAAAAGAAAGAAAGAAAATAACTGTTGCCATGCTGCTTAGCAATTGCAGTGCACATGTAAAATGGGTAGTTTTATTTTTGGGGCTTGCACTTCCACTGAGAGAGACATGGGATTGATTCATACTCATGAAGCATACTTACCAGGTTGTGGGGGAGAGCAAGCGCTCTCTTCCTTCACAGAGGAGTTAGCAGACTCTGCTTGCTCTTTCACCCCAACCCCACTAGGCTCTGGTGGGTTTGAACCGTTCTCGACGGGGTTTGGCTCCTGAGCAACCACAGCCTGCAGTGGCTCAGGCTCTGTGGGCTGTGATTTCTCCCCATCAGTCTCTAGCGGCTCTTTCCCCTCAGCTACCGCCTCTGTATAGCAAACAAAGCGCCAGGCTGGAGCAGCAAGCATTGAGCACGAACACTGGCAGCCACACAAGACAATGCTTGCTCTAATGAGGCATGTATAAATAGCTGAAGACCAGATAGACGCTTTTTTGCATTTTGCATTTTTTTGGCATGAAGTATCAAGTCAAAATGACAATTTAAGGTCGTAAACTTGCGAGCATCAGTTTTTTTTCTTTAAAATCACAATTTTTTTGGTAGTTAGAGAAACCAAACAATTTTGAAAATCACTTTTCTTTTGCATGAAGTTATAACTACATCATAAACTGCAAATTGTGTATAAGTTTAACTCAACTTTTTGCCGTAAAATTGCATGTCTTTTTTTGTAAAACTTGTTAATTTAAAATTACAACTGTATGTCCTTTTAAAAATAAATTACTTGCAGATTTGGCAAGATCATAACTTTTTCATTTTAAAAAAACAACAACATTTTTGTCAATTTCTAAAAAAATAAATTCTTTTTCTACAATTACTTTTCTAGAATTGTATGTTTTGATTGTAAAAATCAAACCTTTAATGTAAAATTGTGACTTTTTAACTTGCAGGTTTCTTTTGTAAAATATTGACTTTTGGAAAACTGTGAATTTCAATAAATACTATGAAGCAGCATACAGTTTTATTTTGAGACAATCGTGCGCCCTTAAAGAGCTCATGTGGGCCACATAAAATGATAAGGTGGGTGGGTTTGGCCTTCGGGCCTTGAGTTTGACGCCTGTGGTGTAGATTAAAAGATTATAGAAGGTATCATGACAGGGAAGCACAAATTCACTGTAATCCATCAACCCAAAAACATCATCCATGTGCTGCGTTAGAGGAAAACAAAGTGTCACCATAATCAATAACATTTGTCATCTTGGCACCATCAATGCCAGAAATAGACCTGAGAGCAGCTGGAAGTCTGGACGTTTGGAAGTTTTTAAAAAGCAGCTCAAGACCTATCTTTTTAATTTAGCTTTTAATTGAGCTTTTACGGTTTTAACTCTATGATTTAACTACATTTAAGACTTTTATTATTATTTATTTTGTACTCCAACTGCATTTTCTGCTTTTATTTACTCATTTATTTATATATTTATTTTAAATGCACTTATATTTATTTGTATCATTATCTAATTAATTGCTAATACCCTAATTTTGGAATATACCTGTTTATTTTGTTTATTTGTTTGTGTTTTTAATTGTCATTCTTCAGAGTTTTCCCATTCTCTAAAGATGGCATTTCCTCTGTTCCTGCCCTGCTATTGTTTTTGATGTTGTTGGTTTGTTGAGTTTTTTAGTGTGTGAGTGTATTTAGGTGTGTGATTGTGTGTATTTGAATTTGTTTGGATGGTCAAAGGTGGGATGATTTGTTGTTTTCTTTTTTTTCTTAATTCTATTGCTTTATTCTCTAAAGCACTTCAATGGCATGAAAATTGCTTTACAAATAAACATTGATATGATAAGTTTGTGAGATTCTTAAGTCAAGGCCCATAGGGATAAAACATGGATTTTCTAACTTTTTTTTCATATTTAGTGGACTTTGTTTGAGGGTATATTTTTGAGACCAACCATGAGTTAGTTTGCAATCTTCACGGTAAAAATTATATGTTATGACGCTCCCATATCTCCCACCTGATTAAACTGGAAACACGTTGCTACAGTGGTAAAACTGTAACTGTAAAACACAACTAGAGCATCTATCTGGTCTTTGCGTATCTATACTGTAGAGTGATCGAGAAAGCAGGGATTTACTAAACTCATGCTTGTGATCTGATTCCTTGCAGAAATTATTTTCGACAGCTGGATTTCGATTAGAGCCAAGAGAGTCAGTAAAGCCCGGCTTTCTTAATCCCTCTAATACCTCCTGTTTGATGACTCGATGTGTCATACAATATCAAAACTCCAGAAACAGCGACAGCCTGGATTAGTAGCAGCACCATGTGCCCGGGCAAGTGTCCACAGAGAAGTCCAGCCATGTTGATATGTGCATGGTGAGTGAGATGGCTCTTTGACAGCATCAAAACTAACCAAAGTTCATATGTGAACTTACGGTGCAAGAAAAGTGCAGTTTCAGGCCTTTCATTGTGAATTAACAGAAAAGTGCGATGGCACACAACAAACAAACACGGTGATGTCAGTGGGATGTGAACAGGTCCAACACATTCTGGGGCAAATGAAGGCGTCGCATCAGGGTTACCCACCTGGGGGTGGAGAAACCTCCAGGGAAATCTCAGGTAGGGTTGGGGCACCGTTACTGTCTGGGGCAACACTTTCTGAGCATGTGACAGATATAGTAGGGGATGGAACAACTGCTTTTAATGAGCACAAAGCTTCAGCATCTGCAAGGCCTCTCTCAGTCTCATACACGCTCACACTGACACAAACGGACACAGAAACACCTTTCTTTACGCCTACTTTCCTGCAAACAGTCACACACACGTCACAACAACATATTCATGGCATAGAGAGGAACGACCAATCATGGGGGAGGCATTTCCTGCTTTAACTGTGCTGTTAATATTTACACGACCATTCTTTGTTAAAATAAACATTCATAAATACATCAGCTGTCAGTACCTTGGTTTGTCACCAAATATCGTGCATTCATTTTGTACCTCAGTAACAGTTTGTTTATATTGAGAGGAACTGCACTGCTCTGTATTCTTTTCATTGTTGAACCACCGTTGACCATTGTTGAGCATATAAATAAAATAATTATGAAAAAAATCCCTTTAATCTTCCTTTCTTCCATCGTTTGTAGTGTTGACTTTGCTTGCTTTTTAACGAGGAGCTCAGTGGTTCTCACAAAAGACTAACTAAAGATGAGGTTTCAGCTTCTAATAGAGACTGTACAACTTATTTACAGGACACAGGGAGAAAACTGATACAGGACAACAACAAACTCAAAGAAAAAGCAAAAGACACTAGAGGACATAGTTTGTGCAGCTGACAGACTTTATACACTTTAAAAACAAGAGAATAGCACAAAGCTGCAGGCAGAATGATGTAACAGTGTTACCCTTTTGAACAATATAATTGCCATGTTAATTTTGATTTTTATTTCAGAATATTAAAGCAGCGCAAATGAACTTTTGCTGTTTTTAGCTCAGCTCCCCCTATTAGCATGGACAAGGCTTTTACTGCCTTGTTTAAGATTTTCTTCAGTTTCTTTCTTGGTCTCTAGTTTCTTCTTTGTCTATTACTTTTTTAAGTCTTTTAGTTGCCTCCGTGATGGTGGCCACTGTAACCAGTATCATCGTTCTTGATGTGTGACATAGCACCAAAAAATATGAGCTGTTGCAGAGAGCACAAGTCTTATCCCTAAAATTAGACCAACATTCCAAGTGAAACTTCAATTCCAGAAAAAGAAAAAAAAAAAAGAGGAAATAATCTGTTGTACTTTATCAGTTTGATATCCTGAAGCATCACTGGGACAAAGTAAGCTATTTTGACAGAAAACTAACTGCTGTTGCTCTTTACAGGTTGTTTCTCCAAGTGGTAAAATTGATTTAACAGTCTATGATAGCAAACCTTTCAGTGAGTTTTATGAAATAAAAAAACTTACACTTTTCAGAAAATGCTCCTACTTTTGCTTATGACTCTACATATGATGAGATGTCCATCCATCCATCATCTCTACCTGCTTATTCCTAACCTTAGGGTCATGAGGGTCTGCTGGAGCCTATCCCACCTATCTGGAAAGGTGGAAAAAAAAAGATTTATTTAAAGTGTTCCTTGAATTATTTTTAGTCATATTCAAAAAAAAAAGTCTGATACCTCCCCCTGACTATGCTGCAGATTCAAGATGCTGCTGCTCCAAGGTCAAGCCCCAGTGTTGGCAAAATCCAGTTACATGACAGCAACATGCTCACATGGGACATGGGGGGAGTGTCAGCTGAATCAACAGAGACGGATCAGCTATCCCGCAGAAGGAATGTCTGGGATGCTGACAGCTTCAACACAGATCACTCCAGAGGGCAGCAGCACATCCATACTGCTGTGTATTGGCTCCACATTTACACTTCTGCGTGTCTGTGTTTGCACTTTCACGCTACATTCATAGCCATAATTGTCATCTTACTTGTGAAGGCATGCTCAGCTTTGTCCCGTACTTGTAAAAGTCTGTGCTAATGAGGGATTCCTGTTTAATATGTTCATTTCAGCATCCCTGAAAGTGCTCGGGTAGACTTGTGCTTCTTTCTCTTCTGCAGCCTTCCCTTTTGACACAGATTTTACATGAATGCACAAATTGTGCTGCTCTAATCTACAAGGGAGATAAAAAAAAAAAGAAAAAGTGCACTCACCCTCTGGCTGGCCATTTGGAGTCTCTTCTGCAGAAAGAAAAACAAAACAGTATCAACCAGAGTAAGAGCTTTAATTCAATCAGCGTTATCATCACCCTCTCTGTTGGAGCACAATGACTCAACTTTATTGATCAAGTCAAATTATCACCATCAAGTCAAAGTATCTCACTAATTCATTCGTGGACCCCCCCCCAACATTTTCTTGCCCCTACCTCTACCACGTCTAGACACACAGATATATGTGTGTATAAGTCTAGACATATATATGTGTGTGTATGTATAAAAGTTAAGAAATATCTTATTTTCCTTACACATACTTGTTTAAAATGTTAAAAAAGTACAGGCTGGGTTTATAGTTAACATAGGTTCAGACCCTCTCTACACACAGCTGTTGTGTTAAAATAAAAAGCAACTCAACTTCTTTTTTTGGTTCTTGAAGACATTTCACCTCCCATTTAAAGGGCTTCTTTAGTTCTAAATGACCAGTGGAGGGGTTTCTTAGCTGTTTTTGTTACTTTCATTTTAGTAATTCCTTGAAGTCACATGTGAGTCATTGACCCTGGGGAGGAGGGTCAGGGCTGCACAGTAACCATCTGTCTTCCCCGTCCAGAATATGTGCACCACTGTCATCAAAAAGTGTCCCTTATCCTTGAGATGTGGGCGGACAGCTAAATCTTGACCTTAGGAGTTGGCCCTGTGTTGTGGATTTATGTTTGATTTCTCCTATTTTAAAGTATGTGCACCCTTTGCATCACTGGAGAAGATCCTTCTAAGTTTGTCAGCTACTCCTGCCACATTGGCTGATAACGTTTTTCTTTTCTCTCTCTCTCTTGTCAAAGGCCCAGTTGTTTTTTAGCCATTCTCAAAGAAATACATCTGATCCCTCCCAGCGACTGTGCTGCTGCTTCAAGATGCTGCCTCTCCAAGGTCAAACCTCAGTGTTGGGCTTGATACATTTTAATTTCCATCTGTCCTCAAAAACTGTAACTCCACAGTACACAGAGCCTAAAAAAATATCACGAGGACTCTGCAAGAGGCGAAGTGATACATAGAACTCAATTTACCTTCTGTTTTTTTCCTCAGTCTTTGCACAGCAATAATCTGCATTACAACAGTATACCATCCCATTATTACTCATCAGAAAGTACATGAAAGACTGTGAAGAGTTTGTTAGTCTGGTTCCTCTGGATTTGGCACAGAATTAACAGCTTCTGGATCAGGATAAGAATAGTTTTGATTATTTCTGTTTAGTTTAACATACGTGTCTGTAGTTTTAATTTTACTTTTAGTTTGGGAAAATGGTTAGTTTTAGTTTTGTATTCATCTTAGTTTTTGAAGTGTTGACTTTCAGATATTGACAAAATGAATATAATGGATGCAAGAATGTTACCTATCAACAATGCCATACAGTAAACAAAACCTTTATTCTTTAGTTTGAGTAGAAAAATGTAGTGTCAAAGATAAAAAGGCACTAGCAGTGTAAAATCAGTGGATGTCATCCAACATCAAAAAACAAGGCAACATTTCTATTTCACTTTGAAGCCAACAGTCTTTGCTTGAAGAGAGAGCATCTTTAAGAACCATTCTTGAAAAATAATTAAAGTCAGAATTAGATAGTTTAAGGAGAGATCTGCAGTTAAGTCTCTGTTGTGGATATAACAAACACATATGAAGAGGAACAGATAAAAACACATGTGCTACTCCCTCTACATATCTTCAGGCAAATATTTTCTTTTTCATTTTAAGGAAAACACATTGCTCAAGAGAAGTTGTATCCTGATTTCTCGGACCAGAGAAATGCACTCAACAAAATCCAGGAGCACCGACTAAATCTAAAGCTTCTTGGGGAGTTTTGGGATCAAGATCTTCCCTTACTTCCAGAAATCCAGTGTGTCATAGACCATTCCTTGCTGGACCTCATCCATGTATTTAGTTATTTCACTTGATGGAGAACACATGGCATTATGTCCTGACCTGCTAAAATACAGCAATAACTGAAAGTGAGTTAATTTTACCCACAATTCTGTTTCATTTCAATTAATTTTTACATTGTTAATCTTATTTTTGTTTATTTTTTGTTTTATTTAAAAAAGAGAAGAAAATTTATTTTATTTTCATTTTAGTCAATGGAATTATTTTTTTACCGTTAGTTTCACTTTCAGTCTTACTTTTCGTTAACTATTATTACACTGCTCTGGATGCCATTGGAAAGACATACAACCAATCAGAGCTGCTGTGCATGTGATGAAAGAAGAGCAACAACCAGATTATGATTAACAGAAGACATCCAAAATGTTGTGCAGTGGAAGGAACTAGGGTTGGTTTTATCGTAAATATGTGCAGCAGTTACTAGTAATTCTGCAGAAACACAGAATTACTAGTAACAGACAAGACAAGACAAGACAAGACAAGACAAGACAAGACAAGACAAGACAAGAAGAACTTTATTAATCCCAGGAGGAATTTCTGGTGCCAGAGAACGCAAGGAGACAGAATTACAATATCAGAAGTAAGTGTACCCATATAAATAATAATAATAATAATAATAATAATAATGATAATGATAAAAAAGAGTCATCTGCATGAGTCATCACATAAAGCTGGTAGTTTGGACAAAAATGTTAAAAAAAGAAACATTTCTCATTTTTGATCAGTTGTCAGCTTCAAAGGGACACAACTGTAGAATTGTTTATCTCTGTAATCTATAAACAGGGCTGGGTAGATAACATATAATCAGGGTTACATAATGAGGTCACAAAAATACAAAAGTAAAATTAGACCACATTATAATTATGAAAAAATGCCGACATGATTGGATTATAGTTTATAGTCAATAATTATTTCATGAATGTTCTTTATATGTACTGAACATAAATAGCTACGTAGTTTCAGGTCGCAAAGACTGTTAATACTGACATCATGATTGTTTTGGTTTCTTTCCAACGAGTAAATGCTCATATGGTTTTGAATACAGTGTGTAATCCATTAAATTACATAACTTTTTTTTTAAAGTCTTCATTCATTTCCTGTAGTCTCACCCAGTCCTGTCTGTTCACAGAAATAAATTAAAACCAGCTTAAATCTCAGAACACATTTACGAGAAAGATGATAGGACCAGAGGGGATCTGAGTTGGCATGAAATGTCTTCATGATTGTGAGCAAATTGGACTTGTGGAAATAATTACAGGATAGCTGGGCTGACTGGCTGATGGCAGCTTAGCTGTGCAGTCGTTGGAGACTAAAATTTGGTTACTTCCACTAATCATGAACTGTATGTCAAATGCAAATACAGAAAATTTAACTTTTACCAGAATCAGAAAAAAAAGGTGAAGTTGTCTTATTTGTTGTTGTGTAAGTCTTGAGGCACGTTACATTTTCCATCAATACAAAGAGTTATTTATTTGTCTTTATGTTTCTTTTACTGCTTGACTTCACACAAAATGATGCAGCCGGTACGCTCAATTAAATTGGTAGAAGGATGTTGGAGCTGCCAGGCTGGAAGAGAAGAGAAAGACCAAAAGAAGGTTTCTGGGTGTGATGAAAGAGGATCTGCAGGCCATTAAAGTAACAGAGGAAGATGCAGAAGACAAATTGAGATGGAAATGGGTGATCTGCTGTGGCAACCCCTGAAGGGAAAAGCCAACGAAGAAGAAAAAGAAGAGTCCGATACTGTCAAACCTCACCAGCTCTACCTTTTGAATCTACAGCAATAAAGACTCTTGGGTTATCTCTGACTGAAGTCATTCAACTCTGCGGCTCCTAATCTTGCATAGATCCACTGACTGGACATCACGTTCCTTCAAGTGCTTCTAAGCCTCCAGTATGTGTCCCTTCCTTGTCAAATTTAGCTGCACATCCACCTCACTTCAAAACAATGCATCTCTGGCCTCTGGACCACAATCCTACAGGGTCACATCATTTACCCGAGAATGAGCCTTGTCCACTCTGTCTCATCGCTGTTTCTGATAACGAGAGTGGAGAAAGGTTTTGTTTTACCTCCGAGGATTCCCATCGCAGCTGACAGGGCTGCAGGTATTTGCAGCTGTTGGCCTTGCTGGCGTGCAGACAGGAGGGCTCATATAGGCTCTAATGTGAGCCAAACTGTCAGCGGCTTCATTTGACCTTATATAGACCTTTATGATGTTGATGAAAATGATCTGACATTAGTGAGATGCTGCTCCGTAGCTGTGATTTTTCTACTATTTTGGCTCTTTGTCAGCATGATGAGTCTTGTTTGACAACTTTTGGAGAGTAAATGCAAATTATACCTGGGTGACAATTAGCTGCTGACAGGCATTGCCCCTGTATAGTACTACTGGTTTGATTCATTCTGAGGTACTCCGTAATAGAAAGCAACGCTGTCCAAGAAGAGAGCGATGTGAGTGATGAACAACCTACTATATGACTGGCAAAAGTCGTAAAAAGTGAGGACAGCCCTGCTGGGACTGCGGACGCAGGGGCAGCAGTTTAATGGGAGGATGATGAATCCATCCTGAGGGGAAAGTGGTAAGAGATGTCTGTTTTGGTGTGTCACAAGGAGGAAGAGAGGGGGCTGGGAAGCAGTGGAAGGAGATGCCAGGGAGCAGGGGATGAGGGATTAAAAGTGTGCTCATTCTGAACTATTCAGGGGACAAGAATCTCATTCCCTGGAGACACAGTGACAAATAGGTGAGTCCGTCACTTCTAGTTTGAACTTTTTAAGGGCTTAAGAGTGGGGTGTCTAAACCAACAGCGTGACCCCCACCCTCCACCCTCCTTCTCTTCTTCAGCTGTTCAGACTCATTTAAAGAACAATACTTTTCCACTCATTTATCTGCTGCTCCGGTGGCTATTTATGGGTAGTGTTTGCAGCAGACAGGAATCTGCTGCCTCTACTTTGCCACAGCTTTGTCTCTGAGGGGATCAGGGATGTTTATGGCAGTGGATGAACACTCTAAGGGCAACTGTGCTTTACACGAGCTGATTCTGGCCGTCACATCACCTCAAATACAGCCATTTCTTAACCAAGCAAACACAGGCCAAATTTGTACCATGAAGGCTTTTGGTGTGAATCATTTAACCCATTTTAAAATAGCATCTTCATTGTCTCAAAGGTGTAGGAGGAGGTGGCACACATTTGGAGTCTTCCATCTTTAGAGCTTTGATTTGATTGGAAAATAAATCCCCAAAACCTTTGATGAAAGGAAAAACAAATGTCTCTCTGAACAAGATAGAGACGCGCCCAGATGTCAAAGAAATGCCTAACGTGGCAAGAGATGCCTCAGACATATCAATAATCCTCTGGCGTTCTGTCATCAAAAAGCTAAACAGTTTGTTCCATTTCCTCAACATGGATATGTTTGGGTCGATGGCAGACTCCCAAACAGCTGAACTACCGAGGAGCCTAGGCGTAATACCATAAGGTAATGACAGAACCAAGTGGATTAAAAGAGACTGTTGATGGACATGATTGTACAGATGAGAGATGTTCTGGCGTTGAAGAATGGCTCAACATGAAAGGTGGGATGGTAGGTTGGGCTAAGATGCTGCGGGTGGTTGAATTTTGGACTTAAATTATTGGGTCGGGAGGGGGTGTGCAGGTCTCAAGGGTCAAGATTATCTATTCCTGCTTGACTACATTAGTCATCAGGAAGACATCCACGATTCACCCTCACATGGCTTCACCTCATCCATATTGCATCATCCCTCACTGGGGTTTTTGCTTGTGTCTGGTTCAGCTCTCATCAACATTCCTCTACTGCTCTTCATCATCATGTCTAACTCCTGTCGGATCACCCTGGGCAACAATACTATCCGTTATTAAACCTCAAATATTCTCTTGCACCAAAGACGGTGGAGACAAGCATGTATCAGTAATACGATATCACTGTCAAAGTCACTTTGAGGATTCCTATCAACACGCTGCCAGGCAAGTCGCAAAGTGATGGAGCTCCCTGCAGTGAGGAACCACTGACTCTGCTCCCATCAAAGACAAACAATAAAAAATAAATAAATAAAATAAAAATGCTACTTGTCACTCTGACATAATGAACTCCAATTTAGATCAAACAATCAATGCAGTACGTGTAGTTTGAATGCAGGCAGCACACTGTTGAGACTCCTACCTTTCTTTGTGGGCTCTGGCATCTTGAGCCGGGTCCCAAGAAAACTGTCAGGGAGTCACAAGGTGAAGGTAGATACTGTCAGGTGAGTGTGGCTTTAAGATGTGGAGGCCCTCTCAATCCAGGGGTGGTACGGATAGATGACAATAACAATGCTGTCGCTGGAGGAAAAAACTCTGGGAACCCTTGTACCAGAGTGATGGGTGACGATGAGGACAGATTTTAGAAATCTTAGTGGGGGAGGACAGGAGGACAACTGGCAGATCCTGGAGGGACTGGCTTTTAGGGCTTATATATGGATGAGGCATGCTCCTCCTCTCTAGCTGCAAGCTACAGCATCATTCCACAGCAACCGTCAACTGTGCCATCAACAGTGAGTTTAGGTGAAATTTATATGGTGATAATTTACAATTTATCTTTTATTTCCTTTAAATCCTGAGAGAACACAAAGCATGAGTGTTGCACTTAGTTTCTACTACTTGATAATTGCAGTGATGATACTATAACAAAATGTTGAACTTAGCTTTTTGTGTCATAATAATTCCTGCAAGAGAAGTAAGTTCCAAAATTCAGTCTGTTTTTCTGCCTGTAAAATGCAGACATGCCACGCAAAAGGTAGGCCAGCAATATACAGCTGGTGAACATATACTTTTTAAAAAGCCAAACATCATCTTTAAATATGTGCTGCATGACTATCAACCAAACAGAAGGCAAAATTATATTTGTAAAGAACTCTTTTCAGCCAAATCAAATATTTGAAGCTGTAGGGTCACATATTTGGAGCCACATTTCTTCATTATTCAGATTACATGTGATTGGAAATGTAAGAATTTGCACAAATGGCTCAAAATATCAATCTTTTTTTTTTAATGGATAAATGCTCTTTGATTTACTCACTGTAGCATCTTGGGTTTTGCCATTAAGACTGCTACCATGGTAGCTGAGTGGCAAATCAGGGAGGAGGGATAAAAAAGGAAAAGATGTCGTCATTGTCACAGGTCTGGGGCTGATGTAATACTCTCCGACAATCCTGGGTTACACTCATGATATACAGCATATTCATGGAATCTGTGGATTTATTTCAAAAGAAAAGTTTGGGATGACAAGCAGGGACCTGATGTAGATGCCAGATATCAGTTTAATCCGGAGGGAATGCTGTCCAAGAACAGAGGGCTTTCCGACCTGGCAGATAAATACCAGGGAGATGCCTTTGGAGCGGTTAAATGGTTTATACTTAGAAAGCTGTCATAAACCTTGACATTTGACACGTGCATCTGACACTGAAAAGGTTTAATTGTAAATTATGCGGCTGAGTTGGCTACTTTTCTCCTAATTAAACTTTTCAGCACTGAAAACTCAAGCGATCAATCACTCCTTGATGAGGTTGTGCAGCTCAGACAATGAGATTTAGACTTTTTCCACATGTACATTATTGAGTTCCTGCTTCTGAGGAAACCTTTGATGTTATTATGATTTAATTCTTCAGGCAGGACAAATAAATCCTGCTAATTTATCATTTAAAGATTTTTGAACTAGAATTATTTTGTAGGAATGTAGGTAAAATCACACTCTTTAATAGCTGAGCCTTTCATCTTGATGTGATTGGGATGCTTTTATAAAATAAACTGAAATGAGTGGTCCTTTTTTTCCCTGTAACAGACACCATCACCTCAGTTCGCCCATTTATAAACTGGGGTTGAGCTTCAGCAGTAAATACTCGGCTTAGGATGGCATCATGTGGGTCGCTACAAAGAGCACAAAACCATTTGGTATTCCCTGGGACAGAAGCGAGTTCACATCACAGAGGCAGTTTAGCCATGAGGTCACATCACACACACAAAAAGTAAAAGACGACGGAGGTTTTCCAAAGAGCTACACTGACACCCTCTGGTTTACAGCTCAGCAACAGGCCAATGGGCGCTTAAGACCTCTGTGTGTCACAGAAACGAAGTTTTCTCTGATAGGAATAATATTTATTATATATTATTAAATGATAGAGATGTTTTGTGCATAGTAATCTCGGTAAGCCTAAATATTAAGATAAAGGACTAATGAAAGCAATCTGAATGAGTTCTTCTTTTACTCATGCACCAACTCCCCACTAAGTTTCATGAAACATTTTTGAAAGTTTCTGCAATGATGACAAAAATAAAGATGCAGTGAACAAATACTTCAGCCTCAGCAGTAATGAAGGACATGAAAGTACCTGAATAAACACAATATCCTGTTCTAAAATGTAAGTAAAATATATCAGAATTATGATGCACTTCATAAAACATGCGTCTGACAACATTTAAAAACGACAGCCATGGTGTCTTCAAAGATACAACAAACCTTAATGAATGAAACATGATTATTTCAAAATAAAGGCATAATTTCAAACTTGGAAGCAGATGGGGGTAAATAAAGCATGTGTCCTCATCATGGTGTAAAAACTCTGATGTACAAACTGTCTTCAAAATTAGTTGAGGCAGAATAAAGTCCAATTTAATTCTATTTATATAGTTCCCGATTACAATAAGTTGTCTCTAGGTGCTTGTCCAGGTCCAGCTGTTGTTAACAGTCAGTGTATGTCAAAGAAATGCCCAGTGGTCCTGATGGAGAACTGGGTGCCCTTTAAAACCTTAGAAAGTGTTTTGTTTTTCACCTTTCCATTAATTCAGTTCAATTCAAAAGACTTCAATAATCCCTGAAAGAAAATTCAACTGTTGAAGTAGTCATCATAATTTGAGTCTCAAACACTTATTGTAGGTGGTTACTGCTGTGTTCAGGAAGGATCTCCTGTAGCGGTCTATGTTGCAGACCTGAAGAAGCCTCTGACTGAACACTGTGTTGAAAAGAGGATGCTCAGGGTTGTTCATGATGTCCATGAAGTATTATTAGTTACCTCGTGGGACACAAGGACCAGTTTCCTGTACTTGACTTAAACCTTTACTACCTCTAATATGTCAGCAAAGAAAATAGGGATGTTTAGAAGAAAAGAGTGAGTGATATCATTGTCCAACAATACTGTTGGACAAAAAATTGTTTAATATACAATTCTGTAATGAACACTGAATTCTCCTCACTATAAAAACGTTGTAGTCTGAAACACCATTAATAAACAATTAACTAATACAACAAAATCCAGAACGGGAGGTGAGAGTTCGGGGTCATGTTTATTAAGTCATCAGTACAATTACAGTGACCTAATCTCTTGAGACTTGTTTCATCATAACAGTTTTTCTCAGCTTTGTATCCAGAAAATGGAATTGTTTGGCCAGTTTTTTTTATATACATTACCAGTTACTGTTTTCTTGCCAGAGTCAGATTTTGTGTTTCATTTCAGATCATAGTAAAGAGATTATTGGGGGAAAAATGATGTAAAAAGCACTGGAGGGAGTATGGGTGCACATCAGCTCTTACAGACTTCGTTTCTGTATAAAAGGATCACTGGAGAGAGCAAAACAAGAGAAGGCCTACATGTATTAATGAAATGGTGAAACTGATCTTTCTTTTTTTGTTGTTGTGAAATGATAAATTCCATTCAGTAAAAGCATCGTTATTGTTGCCACTGTACACCCCAACAAGCTGACTTTTTGTCAAGAAGAAATTGTAGTTCTTTCATATCACCCTGCTTTTTGGCCTCTAATTCTTCATTTTTATTCTTAACCTTGAAAGTTACATATGAGTGACAAAACACTGTATAAGGAGCTCTGCTTTTTATTTTTTCATTTATTATTTTTAATTCTACATGTTCCCACTCAGCTTCCTTTTATTGACACCAATATCAGTTTATACACAGATGACACTGTAATGTCCTATGTAACCTACCTCTTTTTAATAAATGTTTTATTTGATTAGGCTATTTACAGCCTGAGTTAATAGCAAATGTTGGACATGGTAGTTAAAGCTTCCAGACATAAAAAAAAAAAAAATCAGAACAAAAATAACTAGTGCATATGAAAAAAAGGTGCATAAAATCTACAAATCTCCTCGATGATGCATTTGTAGTGACAACAGGGTGTCTTGGCTGAACTGATAGGTGAGCTTCTTCTTCACCTTGAAGATCTCTCCAGACCGGGCGTAGTTCCTGAGCGCCCGTGACATCTTCTGGTAGGTCATGGGTCTCTTGTTGCCCTTTCTCTGCCCCCAGAGCGCCGCCACCTGGTCCTTATTTCTGGAGGAGAAGCGGAAAACGCCCCTGGTCGCCGGCACCCACGACAGACAGTGTGTCATGTTTGGATCCTCCAGCATTTCAAACAGGAAGTGAAAGAGGCGCACCTTTCTACCTGCAGTCATTGCACAAACAGACGAATGATTGATGGAGAGAGGAGTTAAAAGAAAGAAATTAAACATATTCACCGCAGCTGTGCCAAAGCGGTTGATGCAGGTTACCATAAATCGTTTCCTCAAAGACGGCAATTCCCAGAAAATCTCTTCAGTGATGGGATGTGTTTTAATGGAAAAGATTAAGTTGTAAACATTGCGGTTATCTGATAGACATGTAAAATCAGCTGTTGAGTTAACGCAGGCAAAGCGCCCGTTGTTTTTTGTTTTTTTTTTTAACAGTAAAGGGAAGGTCTCTTATTTGTTCTCTCGGTGTTGTTTCCCTCAGTTTAATAGCAACTGTGATAATAACAGTATCTCGTGGCTAAAAAGGAGAACTCACCACTCCCTGCTGCTGCGGCTGATTGTCTTGTTGATATGAGGTTTGGCAGTGACCCATGCTCACACAATGTCGCTGTTGTGTTTTGGCCTAAGCTTGTTTGAGCATCGTGTGCGAGGATGGGCTGAGGTGTGGGTTTTATGTCCTTCGACGGATGAAAAAAATAATTGCATATAAACAGACTTCTGTTTCTTGACACGTGTGAATAGGGATGTTTGAGCTTACAGGTGGCTCGCAGTACGTCCAGCGCTGCTCGTACGTCGGATCTACAGAAACAGGCCTTCGGTCCACAGGAATACCTGTGCTCCAGGGCACCTTGTTCACTGTAAAATACAAGTTTATTTAAAAACTTAATCTTATCTAATATATATAATATAATATAATTCAAAGTTTTTCATCTTATTTCTCACCATTTTCTGCAGCGTTTTGTCTGTAGTACTCCTCCAGGAACTCTAAGATCACCTCCAAATCAGACTGAGTCTCCTGGAAAGAATTGTGGTTAAGATTAAAAAGAGAAAATAAATAAATAAATAAACACCAGCTTTAAAAATGTTTCAGACAGAGATATTTAGGAAATTCCAGCGCTTTAAATCTGCTCTTTACCATTTCTGATGAGTATCAGCTTCAGTTCAGTCTTGTACAGGTTTGTGAGTTTTTCAGCTGACGTTATAACGCTCAAGTCCCTGGACCTTTATTATACCCCCCCACAGGAGCGGGCTGTCTACAAATCAGAAACGCTTTCTGTACCCCAGGCTCACAAGAACAATGACCACCCATCCCACAAAGCTCCAGCACCACCACCACCAGTCAACCCATCAACAAAGCCTCCCAGCACTGACCACATCCTCCCCGCTGAAGCAGATAAGACGCGGCCTGGAGGCCCAGTGCTCTCTTCAGGAAAAACACACTTGCTGGCATGTTTCTCCTCACAGGATGTGTCTTAATTTCATATTTTCTGTGCCTGTTGTAATATTTCACTCCACGGGACACACTGCCAAGCATTTCAACACAATCTTGACTCTTTTTTTTTCATGAAAGTATGGCTGCAATAATAATGATGTCAAGTGAATAAAACCACAGGAGAAAACTACGAGGTAACAGGATACAAACATTTATTCATTTAGAATTATATGCAACATTTTTGAAAAATAAAATAAAACAACAAAAAAAATGTTATTACAAAACTGCATGATTTCAAAGAAATTACATATACTGTTACAGCATTAACTGTAAGACTATTAGCATGCTTTTTATAAAAACAGCAAAAAAGTTAATTACAGAGATCAAAATCTTCATTATTTTTCTTTAGGTCCCTTTAAATTATAATTCTAGAATTAAAAAATAATCTTGGGAATGTTCAAAGTCTTGTGAAAATTTTCAGCTAATTTACACAGGCTATAAAACATAAAAAAGAAAAAAAAGAAAAAACTTTTTAAAAAGTGTACAGAAACTAAGACCACGCAGCAACTAAATATGAGCACTTTATAACTAGAAAAATCATCAGGAATGCTTTTCCCAAAGCCATTATAGTACATAAAGAAAAGAAAAGAAAAAAACACAATGCTGAAAGAAAACATATTATTTTTCTTTTAACAATGGTAAAAGAAAAAAATTAATTCCCTTGTAGAAAAAAATTTAAACACAATATTTACATATTTCTCAAGAATACTTTTGCAAAAACAAACAAACAATCAAACAAAAACCCCACACAACTGACTGTGTACTTTTCCAGAATGCTTATCACTGATGGAAGGCAAATTTAAATAGATAAAACTGCGTTTAACAATAAATGCAGATCATTTTGACAATGATGTCTTACCACTTTAATGTCAAAACACTGGTTACATCTTTTAAACATCCAGCTGCACATTTCTATATTTTGGAGTGAATCCCATAAATAAGTTGACTATACATATTAATGTTAAACTAAAATGAATGTATATATACACCTGCTAGTGGCCGCTTATTTTTATTTTACAGGAAAGGAAGATTTCATCTGTTAATAACCTGATTCATGTTTTACAATGTACAACAAAGATGGTGATGGCATCAGCGATGTAAATGTGTTATTTTTATCAAAAATATTAAAAAAAACTTTGATTTTATGTGAAGACCCCTCAAAGTACTTAATCTTCAAAGAAAAAAAGATAATTGCTTAAGCTATATTCTTTACAGATTATTTGCAGTGATGCTCCTTCATATAAATCCAAAACAGCTCAAATAAATTTATTTTGACTGACAGCTGATGGTGGATGGATCCAAAATAATAATAAAAATGGATCAGTCTCTGAAAGCTACCAGCACAGCCTTTAATCCTCTTTTTGTAATAGACATACAGTATGTTAAAATATGTGAACCATTAACAAAGACCAGAAAATAAACTGCATATTAGAGATTTCATTTATAGGTATTTACCTATAAATAAGCTCTTACTTAAAGCTACACTTCTTTCACACTAATATTTACATATTATTTACACAACTGATTGAATTATTAGATCAAACAGCATAACATGATAAAGCATGTCGTGACTGAATATGAATATGGATCCAGGAAGTTTGAGTCTTACACATTTTTATAATTGACTTTCTCCGCACATCAGAGTTTAATTGGGGCGTGTGAGGTGAAGCTGGAGGCCAGGTCATAGTTTTCCTGTAGCTGGCAGTGTCCATACCAGCTCTGCCAGTCCGTGGTTTCAGAGCCGCAGTAGCTCCGCTCAGCCGGGTTCTGCTGCAGGGCGTGGGCCTCCTCCTGTGTGGGGCGGCAGGGCAGGTGCACAGGAGCCTGTGCAGAGCCGAGCCTGTGCAGGATGTCTGGATTGAACTGGTAGGTGAGTTTGCGCCGCACTTTGACAATCTCACCTGTGCGACTGTAGTTCCTCAGGGCTCTTGCCATCTTCTGATATGTCATGGTCTTGCGGTTGCCCTTGCGTTGACCCCAACACTCAGCCAGCTTCTCCTTGTTCTTGGAGACAAAGTGAAAGGTGCCGCTGCCGCTGTCTGTCCACTGGATTGAGTCACCCATGCTGGGGTCATTCAGAGCTTCATGGAGGTACTCATAAAGCCGGAGCTTCTTACGACCTGATAACGCGGAGATTAGAGTTGTTTAGTGCTGACTCAAACATTTTTCTCATTCTAAAACATTTTTATGATGACTTAAACATGACATCACCTTTACTATTCCTCTGTGGTGGTAAGATGGAGTAGAAGTGCGAGGGTTCATTTTGCACAGAGTGATTCAAGGAGACATCTGGCATAACCGGAGGCCAGGACTGCGGCTGTTGGAGAAAAAAAACAACAACAAACATTTCAACTAAATCTTCCATCTTTCTGTACATAATCATAATAAAATAGAGTACTTACAGCTGTGTCATTCCAGTCATATGATGGAGCTGGGATGTCAGATTGGTGTGTGACAAGACAGCAGGAGATCTGACACTGCAGAGACTGCTGGGAACCCAGAGTCTCATAATATGTGTAATCTGAAAGTAAAATAAGATATGCTTCAAATATAATCAACTTAACAGTCATTTAGTTAATTAAAAATGTTCAAAACACTGATCATTTAATCAAATAAGTGCAAAGAGACACTGAAATTGTACCTGAGTCATAATGCGAATGCTGCTGAATTACATCAATCGCATCCTGGAAGTGTTGGTTGATGTCATGATCTAAAGACACCTGGAACAGACACGCAGAGACATGAAAATGTTTTGAGTTCACAACATATTCTGTTTTATAAGTAATGTTCCCATACATCTAAAGATGTTCAGCATCCTCACAACTCACCATCTTATAAGTCTGAGCAGTTCCCTCGGCTGAAGTCATTTCTGTCCTGATGTGTGACCGCTGCTGCTCTAGTGCAGGTCGATGCTCTGCACAGGTATTTATATATACATATATGTATACGTGTGATGCAGACCTCCAATACCTGTTCAGGGCTCAACCACATGAAAAAAAAAAAAACAACCAAACCTTGCCAATCAATTTAAATATGCTATCAACGAACACTTCTTCTTTTCTGGAAGCCCACATCATCTGAGCATCACTCTCTCATATTGTGAACAACACAATCCGCAAACAACAAAAAGCTCTTTTACTGTCTGCTTGAGCAAGGAATACCACCAATTTTCAGCCTGACCTGAGAATTTGCATACTGGGTGTGAGATATATATCTAATCCACACATCGAGAGTTGGATCAGGGTTACACAGTTATATAGATTTTTGGAGATTGGAGTTCTAGTCTATTTTGTAATACTGCAGGAAGTTTGTTCAATGTGAACAACATTTATGCAAACAACAAAGGAACATAAAACAATATCTATATCTAAATTAAAACATTACAGTGCATGTTTCATTCAGAGTGTAATTATGTATTTATTATTAGTACCATAATAAAACCATGACACGTCACAAAAACTGATGAATTACAAAGACAAAAAAAGGCCAAAACCTGACATTAAGATGAGTTTATTCTCTTGTTGGTTGTTGCCCCTACAGTATCATCAAACTATCATGTCACTGCGCTCCACAGATTAACAAGAGCTCAAAATCCAAAACTAAAAGCTGAAACCATCTAGACATCTAATTAACCTGACAGATTCTGGTAACATAATTGTAAAGATGGTTAATGGTTAATGTAGCAGTGACCACTGTTAAATGAATTCAGTGTCTTTCTTTCCCCACAAAGCCGACCCTCCTGTTCAAATACACGCAGGCTTTTTGAGAAGTAATTTATCTCAGGAGTGCAGTTTTAAATATCAACTGACTCGTTCCTGAAGTTCCCCTTTCGGCTCAGTGAAAGTGTGATGTCAGGCAGACCTGAGCTGGAAATATTATTTAGATTAAAAAAAAAAAAAAAGGAGCACAGATTATACAGATTATTACTCCTTGTGGATGTTATGGGATTCTTTATTAACATAGAGTGTAATTTTGACTCTGTACACTTTCATTTGTACATCAATTGATGGCAAAAGTCATCCTCAGACACTTTTATACAGAAGATAAGAATAATAATTCCAATTCTCTGTAAAATGTTTTATTATTCTAGAACCAGATGTTGGATATTATTGTGTGTGTGTGCGCGCGTGTGTGTGTGTGCACGTGCATGTGTGTTTGTGTGTATGCAAATGTGCATGTCAGTGTGTGGTTCACGTGTGTTTCCTGCCTGTGCAGGAGGCTGATAAAAACAAAGAACCACAAACCTGGTCCCCTCTCCCACTCCTTGTTTCCCTGCTTCCATTCGGGGTGAAGCTCCATAAATTAGAAACCACAAGCTGTTGGGCTGCAGCTAAAACCTGACAGCTGTGAGCTGCTGTTGGCTCCATGTGCCGTGAACTGTGTGCTCCATAACATTGGCCTTTCTTTTCTTCACTTACGTTCTTCAATATCATAGAACCACCAGTTATCCTTCACATGTTCTGTCTGTGTATGAATAATAACTTCATATGTTCCTTTTTTCATGTTTGTTTAAAAAACAGAATTCATGCTAGTGGCTGCAGCATTAAGGCTGAAATATTTAACTGACTGATATGTTACATAACTTCATGAGGTCTTTTTACTTTTCTCCATGATGATGTCATCAGGTCAAAATGTCATCCTATTAAATCCACAAGAAGCTGCTGTTTGCTCTAAACTCTGATAGTAAACATTTTTATTATAGCACCACTGTGTACACCCTAAAGACTATTCTATTCTATTCTATTCTTCTCACATCTTTTGATGGAAAATCAATCTATCTATCTATCTATCTATCTATCTATCTATCTATCTATCTATCTATCTATCTATCTATCTATCTATCTA
>JBAMYA010000016.1:8124390-8150147 GCA_037176975.1 Arrhamphus sclerolepis
TTTTGGGGGGGGTCAAATTTCCGTTTTTTTTTTGGAAATCGTTGTTTTGGGGGAGTTGCTTGGTTGGAAAAAAAAAAAAAAAAAAAAAACAACTTTTTTTTTTTTTTTTTATAAATGTAAAAGTGTGTCATATAATGCTCATAACAGCTGGTTTAAGTGGGTGGAGTCTGCATCCTTTATGTGTTAATTTGAAACTGGTGTTACAGATTTATATGTCAGGTAAAACATTTAAAAGTAGGTGGAGATGAAGATTAGGAAGCTGGGCAGTTCTCTGGTCTGGGTCTGTGATGTCACAGAATTTATACATATTTTCAAACTCTGGTGGGATCAAAGTTGAGTTATCTGATAGTTTTTGCATTGGGACTCACTTGAGGCGCCCTGATATTTGCTTTCAAGTACAATTCTAATATTATTTTTCATAAAATGCTCCCTTTAACAAAAATGATCAACAATTAAGTAATTCTATTACATAATATTAAAAATAAGAGAGAGCGATAGATTGCTTTTCCTTTTTGTAGTATCTGGCCATTTCTGGGCTCATTAAATTGAATTGAATTTGAGATATCTCTGCCTGAAATCCCACTTATACAATACATGTGAGTGGAATTAGCTTGTGGTATTCCAGTATAAAAAAGCATCTCTCTCAAAACTGGGTACTATTGTTCTTATGTTCGAGCCATGGAGCCTGAAGTCTACAGTTTTAATGGGAGCTTGTTGAAACGGCCTCTTGTGTTAACAGCCCAGCTTCAGATATGTCTGTTTTAACTCAGTTTATTTATTATGTGGTGAATTATAAGGGAAAAAAAATAAAATTAGATGTTTCTGTTACAGTATTTAATTATTATTTGATGGGAAAAGAGGTGAGAAAAAAAAAAAGTACCAATTGTGCTGTGTGAAGTTTAAAAACTAAGGTTTGATTTTCTTTCCTTAATCTTTCAATTCAGGGATTTTATCAGCTGCTGGAGGTCAAAGTGACTATCCGCTGCCGTAAGCAGGACCTTCAGTTGGTGCAGGTGAGGAAGTGTGTGCAGTTAAAGCCTGATTTATGCTACTTCATATGCAGAAGCCCCTACACCGTTTCTGCCTTTAATACTTTTGCCTTTAACATTGTTTGTGTCGCTCTGTAATTACACTACCAACTGCTAGATGGCAGTGTGGGTTCTTTTTCTGCAGCGCTGCAGCTCTTAGTACCTTTAGTTTCCTTAAGCTCAGACATGGCAACGGAGCAAATAAAAGTTTATTTTTTGGTGAGCTGGAGGCAATAAATATCGAGCATCAGTCGTTTTTACAGATTTTGCAGCAAACAGTTTGTTCTACTTGACTTGAAAATGACAGGAAATTCAAAAATCAAGAACGTATCGACCACTCAAGTTTCTCATAGTCCTTGTCGCCACAGCAAGTCTGTTGCAGTTCCTCAACTGACCACTAGGTGCTGGCTCCAAAACAGAGCAAATCCCCACTGACCCCCATGTTAAAAGTAGCAACTTTGCAGCAGAATAAAGCATATTTCCAGCCTGGTAGAAAAATCATTTTTGGTCTCTATAGTTAGATTTTACACCCAAGACAACTATCCAGAAGGTGAATTTTTTTTTTCTTTTGTGCTACATCAGATAAATTTATATTATATAATAAAACTGACCAGTCAGATGAGTGAACATCATTTTACGCACTTGACTGACAGCTCGTCATTGGCTCTGCTGTTGGCTTTGACAGCTTTGTCCCACCTCTTTGCAACATGGTGCTGCAGGAAGAATGGACCTCAAACGCTCACTGTACAAACCTGTGGGTCATGTGACTGGATAGTTCATCCAGTACTTTACTAGCAATGGGCTTGATGCAGAAGCATAAACCTTTTTTTTTTCTTTTTTTTCCTTTCTGTCCAAAACCACAAGTATTCAAATATCCGTATCCAAATATTTCTGTTCATATAAAAGAAGAAGGAAAAAAAGTCCCAGAGTCTTGTAATAAATCACTACCTATCTCTAAGATGAATGATTTAGGAATGTTTTACGTGCAGAACTGCTCATAAAGTTTGTGAATTGGTAATTGCATTGTACGCGCTATCTCTCAGGCATCCGTCCAGAGGAACATCCCCATTTATAAAGCAGCCGTGAAGAACAACCTGGAGGTCCGCATTGACCAGGACAACTTCCTCTCCCCCGACGTGTAAGCTTCATTGTATTGAAAGGACGGATCAAACCTGAGCAAGTCAATTAACTCCTGAAAATTAGGTATCTTTTGTACATCCTTCATCTAGTTTTGACATTTACCTCCCTGCAGGTCTGGAGGTATTGAGCTCTACAACAGTGATGGGAAGATTAAAGTGTCCAACACCCTGGAGAGCAGACTGGAGCTCTTGGCTCAGCAGGTAGTCATTTTAGATTTAAAACCTATTTTCTTTTTTATCATTTTCATAATAGGAGTTTTATTTCATTTCAGCACAGAGAAAGTCTGTGCGTTCCTTTTGATAAACTGCAAAAATAATGCATTTCAAAGATGTTAGATAAATTCTACATGACTCAATTTTATAAATAATGAAGTGCATTTTTAATGTTTAAACTCTGTTCATGTAGCAGCTTCAGCACAGCCAGAAAAAGCAAAAACCTACATGACAAGTAATTCATCATCACATAATGTTATTTATGAATGACATTAAATGGGCAATCCTTAAATTTGGTTACACAGCCTCTTTTTGCTGTGTGATTGTACCATTTGCACACCATCGTCACACTTTTATTCAGTAGAGCAGAAGTATTAAATTCAAGGCCCACGGGCCACATCCGACCCGCCACTTCATTTTATCTGACCCGTGAGAGCGTGTGAGGACAATTATACACTTATAACTAGAACATTTCTGGGAAATTTCAATGTGACTGCCCATTTGATTCAGTGCTGACATCAAAAAGTGGAAGAACTGAGGTGGAGAGCAGCTGGTTTATGTGGAAAAAAAAAAAATCATGATTTAGTAAACATTTGCAAAATATTGTCAAAATTCCTAACTTTTTTTTTTACATAACAAAAATTCATGATTTCTTTGAAGCTGGAATCATAGAAAAAAATTGCAATTGTATGACAAGTTGATATTTTTTCCAAATAGAAAAATGTGATTTTAAGTTAAAAAAAAAGCCTCTATTTTATGATAAAAGTCAGGAGTTTTGTGAAATTTGAGATTTTTTTGGACAGAAATCTGACAACATAGCTGGTTGAGAAAATAAACCTGCTCTTTAATGGTAACCATGGTGATGAATTGGAGTTTGACACAGCTGCAGTAGAGCATCTCAGCATGTCCAAATGTATCTGCAACATTATACATTAAAGGCAGGGTCTCACTTGTCTAATTTGTCATAAATATCTGAGTACTGATCCATTACCTCGCCTCCTTTTGCGTTTTTTTGACGGTACTTTTCACAGCATTCTGCTGTTGGATTGTATGGATTTTTTTTAAAAAGCAGTGACTGAAGGAAGATGCCTGTACAAACAGTTCTGCATACACTTTTAGGGCACATACAAAGTTAAAGTTTCTTGCTTTCGTGCTTGTGTGTCTTTGCTTTGTGATGTTTTTTTTTTTTCTTTTTAAACCTATGTTCTTGTTTTAAAAATAGCTTGCTAATTAATGACTCCTGGTGAAATAAGCATCAAATTGACTTTTCGATTAACAAGCAGCTGTTGGTCCGAAATTGAATTACCTTTTAAAGACATTTAAAACAAAATGAGATTCAGGGTCCTGAAACTATAGATTTCCTCTGAAGTTGAGGGAGTGACATCACTTGTCACATGACAGAGAGGTTTGGAAAAAAAACGTAACTGTTTAATAATTTTGTCATTTCATCTTTGCTTGATGTGTCTGATTCAGTTCCTTTTCCTTGTTTATGTTTCTCAAACATGGAAAGCAGGGTTATCTGCGAATTCTTCACGTTTTCTGATGGTTGCATGGTTCCAGTTAATAAACTAAATTGGTTCAATGTGTCTTATTTATCTGATTAAAAGTGAAATGTCAAAGTCCAGCTGACAGGAGGCCTTTATAGACAGAACCAGTGCTGTAATCTGAACAGTTCTGTTTTTGTTAGAATTTGAAGATTTCATAGACGGAGTTGATCAATAATGATTACTCTCAATTTGTTTGCAGATGATGCCTGAAATTCGAGTGGCTCTCTTCGGTGCCAACCCCAACCGCAAGTTCATGGACTGAGAAACCTCTGCTGTATTAGAGATGAACTCTCCTTTTCATTTTGTCATGAGAAAGACGTCATTCCTTTGTATGTGAAATGAAATTTCTGATGCAGAAAAGACTCGTTGTTGTTTATGTGATGTGTTGCTGTACTTTTTTTTTTTTCTTCTTCTGTGCATTAAGGGAAACGGTACACGCTGCGACTCGACCTTTACACGTGCATAGAGGTTGCAGCGCAGCTCTGAGGACTGGTCTTACTCTGCTGCTCCTTTCAGTGGTTTCAGTTTACAGTCATTCATCAGGGACCATGTCGCTGGCTGGATGTTTAGCAGGTTTTCCTCAATTGGATCAAGCTTCATATGACAAACACAGCTTCTGTGTCACAGTTTTACTAGTTTTATTATCCTCAGCAGGACATTATAAGTTGCACGGGGCATTGTGTACCTAGCCTCGTGTCTGCTCAAACCAATCACAAACAAATAAATGGTCTCCTAGAAACAAAACCGAAGATCGTACATGACCTTACTGTTAATTTATTGTTGCATCGAGTATTTGTTGTTGTACCGTGACTTAAAGGAGTGGGTCATATCATTCCAGAAGATGCACTGTATGTATATGAGATTTCCAGATTAAATTATACATGTGTGTGGGGGGGTTTGTTTTTTTTGTTTTTTTTTGTCTCAGTGAAAATGTTATACTGAGTAAAAGTAAAAAAGAAAATGAAAATAAAAGTATAAATCCATCAGTCTGTCCACTGTGCTCTCTCTGACTAACATTGCCCATTCATGCTTCATTCATTAGTTTATCACATGGTATTAGTCAGACAAAAATGCACCAATTATCCGGTTGCTCAGAGTATTTTGCTGACAAGCCCGACTGCAGCAGAGAAAACAAGCATTTAGGGAGGTGGCAGAGCCGGATCGAAGGAGACCAAGACTCTTCTTAGCTGTAAGTATTTCACAGGATAGCTCGATTTACCTTTAAGATTGTTTCTCAGTGCTTTGTGTTACTTCCTCCCCTCTTTTTAGTGAGTTTTTTTTTTTTTAAGCAAAGTGGCTGCGGTCAGCTTAGAGGACAGTAAAGCAAGCAGAGAAGAATGTTGTGTTGACCTCAAAACAAGTTTGTTAAATTTGTTCACCCACAACACGACAAAAGCAGGCACGCCTCTCCTCCCGAGGAACTTTAATGCAATTTGTCTTTCTTCTCCACAGCAGATAACAGCAGTCCTGCTCTAGTGGAGGGCAAGAGCAGCATGTTCTAGTAGGAATACGGCACCTTCCAGAGGGACACAAGGACATGGTGATCACACTCGGCCTGGCTCTGGTCACCTATGTACCCCTTCTGTGGTTTGCGAGGGTTGCTGATGGGATGCCTGACCCTGGTCATAGGGACCTGCTCATGCGTCAGGAGGCGTCCAGGCAGACGGGCGGCCTGTTGACGCTGACGGCTGCTGAGCAGAAGCTGGACGCTTACCTCCATCGACTGAAGGAGCAGGAGATGTCTGCCGCGCACTTTCCTCCTGCTCTTCATTTCTTCAGAGCAAAGCCTCTCATCCAGAAGAGTTCAGTCTTCAAACTTCTGCAGGACATGCCTAAAGGTGATGCTTTTTTTTGGTCTGAAAGGGTAACTCCTGGGGGTGAAGAAAAGCCTTTTTTTTGGTTCATTTCCCCCATTAAATTGTTGCTGAAGTTATATTAATGTTCCATGTAGACCTTCTTTAATGTGGTAATTAAGGGTGTTCAAACTTATGTTGGAATAAATGTATATTTTTATGGTTGCCTGTGTGGATCAGAAACAAAAAAAAAACAAAACTATGGGACAATGGAAAATTAGGGTAAAATGGTTGGAAATCTACGTCCACGGTAATATATGAGCCAACTTAAATGACAAATAAATAAGTAAAATAAAAGCAGGGATCAACTGAAGAGCTTTATCACTACTACAAAGAAAGCAAAATGACTATGGCTATAAGTATTTGGTTACCTATGTGTATATACACATCAACAACTGCTAAATTAAACACAGAACACAATGACCACCTTCATCACAAGACAGCTGTGATTAACCAAAGCATTCGTATCCATAGATGGAAAGAAATTCAGAACAGAGTTAGATGCAGCTGGAAACAGAATGCTTTTTAAATATTTATCAGCACAGTATTGTTTTTGTTTACTCATATCTCATTCAGTTTGAGCCATTTTCTACTTTATTTATAGGTCAAACTGTTCCTTCCCTCCTGTCTGTAAGAGCTGTGTGAAACATTACTGATCTAATAGATAAAGACACATTTTAAGATATAAATTAGTGTTGAATTGACTAGCCTGGAAATTACCTGCATGTTGTTAATTATTGTTTTTGTTGTTTTTTGTTTTTTTTGTTGTTTTTTTTACTTGAAACCTGATATAATGAGCAGGTGACTGAGACCATTTCAGTCTGCACATCACTGGAAACTGGAACACCAAAGATGTTCAGTCACACTGTGAAAATGATGTGTGGCTACATGATGGACTGGTGACCCGTCCAGGGTGTATGTAGCCTTCCCCAGCCACTCCAAATGATTTACGGATGAATGCAAGGTGTCTCCGGATACAAACAAGTTAAATTTAAAATGTGGAAAGAGCTTTTGAATACCACTTCCACGCACACCTAGTGTGTCTTGAGTGTGTGTTCAAAATATTTGAAGAAAAAAATGATGAAGTGCTTTTTATATAAACAGTGAACTTTTCAAATCAGTAGATAAATATCCCAGAAATCAAAATTGGTGGTTGCCAGATAAAGTAGTTATAACTAGGCTATATCAGATGAAAAATTAAAGGATGAAAACAATAAACATTTTGTAATGGCTGTTAAACAGCACACAGATTCTGAAGCTGGTGTACCACAATAGCTTTAACACAGCAGGTTCATTTTTGTAGTTTAAAACTTTTCTGACAAATGCCACAGTTTATCCCATAAATATCTCTCAGAACCAGCTTCAAACAACACAAGAACTTTGAGCCTTATTATCATTATTATCATAACGACTACTACTACTACTAACACACGATAATGCACAATATATTAGACTATTATCATTGTTATTATTTCCATTATTTTATTTTTTTATAACATGACCAAAATCATTGAGACCCTTCAAATCTGAATTCAAGGCATTAAAAAAATAATAATTAAGGCAATTTCATTAGGATCTCTCTCTGTTTTTTTTCTTGACATTTCAAGACTTTTTACTTTTTACTCAACAGCACCACATAACAGAGGATTTTAAAAAGTGACTAAAAAGTAATTCACAAACAGCTCATCCGCCAAAAGCCAGCAAATAGTCAGTTCCTGCTCTGTTATTGCTGGTCATTTACATGTGTGATTGTGTTTCTTTCTGTGTGTTTTGGTGGTCAAAGTTGTTGTTGTTGTTTTTAATTGTGTTTCTTTTGCCTTGTTTTAATTCGATAAAGCCCTTTTGTGTTGCACAAGTGGTATGAAAAGTGCCACATAAAGTTTGATTGATCGTCATGAAACACCAACAATAACACGCAATTACAAAGGTGCTAAAAATGACTGCGAACGCACAAATGACATTACAGTTAAAAACATCAAACGGACACACGCAGTTGTTATGTACTGCGCATAAATGTTCAGCATTTTAATCATAAATAATGCTCTGTGTTTAGGGAAGGTTGACCCTAACTACATGAAGCAAAAAGAGTCATTTATGAGAAATTTTCGGTCCCTCGGTCTGACTGTGAGGTTGCACCCTGCTGTTTGTGACCACAGGCGCAGCCCTCCACGTCCACAGCTCGTCTATGGTCAGCGCAGAGTGGCTGGTGAAAAACGTCACCTACAGACCTCACTGCTACATCTGCTTCACATGGGACAACTCGGTCCGCTTCCTGTTCTCGGACCGCCAGCCCTTCCCTCGATGGGACTGCTTCTACTGGCAGCTCCTGGAGACTTTGAGATCCAGAATAGGAGACAACGCGGGGTTTGATAACAGGTTGATAAGACGTGAAACCTCAACTTTTCAACTTTTGTCAGGCTGTAATGGGAAAGTAAAGCCTAATGTCTTTGAATGTGTTGGTGTTTTTTCCAGTTTAATCCAGCACCTCACACTGTTTACTGAGGATCCAAATAGTGAATATCCAGACCAGGATATTGTGTGGGAGAAGTTTGAGAAAGCCTTCATTGCAGCTGCAGGGCTCATCACTCATGCCCCCGTGCTGAAGGACTACTACTATCAGGGCCTGGACGAGCTTTACCGTGACAACGTCATGTATCTGGAAGTGAGGAGTGGTCTGTCCAGGGTTCGTGCTCTTTCACTCCTAATCTTTTATTGGCATTAGATGATATTATAAATGTCATAATTTCAAGGCTTAACCTAAACCTCTCTGCGTTGCAGACATATGAGCTGGATGGAACCATTCATGACCGAATCTGGACCCTGAAAACGTTTGATGAAGTTGCAAAGAGATTTACAAGAGACCATCCAGACTTCCTCGGAGCCCGGATCATAATTTCTGTGAACAGGTACGAGGATACGAGCATCGAAATGTATTTTATTATGAGTTAAATATACTGTGCCAACTGCTTAATGGAAGAGGTTAAGAAAGTAGCACTAAACTAACTCAAATAGATTCACAATATCATCTGGCCAAAAAAAAAAAAAAAAAAAAAAGAGCATGTGACTGATGTATGTCTCTTCCAGCAACTCACAGATCATCTTGTTCAGTAAATAATGTGGTGCTTTATTTTTTTTTTTTCCAAACTGGCCAAAAAAAAAAAAAAAAATCCATAAAGAATTAAAGTGGGAACCATGTGCCTTGATGTCCATGCTCAATTTTAACCATTATATTCCACTTTTGACAAATTATCTTACAAATGTAATTCAATTTATTACCTCTTAATTTAGTTCAATTTTTTCTTCCAATGGAAATCTGCGTAAAGTAACTTGTTAAAGGAGCAGTCCACAAGTTTACTATGATGAAAAAGCCACACAAACAAGCAGTGTTTTTTACTCTGCTGTCTGTGAAAATCCCCGGTGATGTCATGTGACTCCAAGAGAAGGCATTACATAAAGGTTAAATGTACAAGAGCTGAGGGCTTTAGCACACTGAGACCTTTCCCAGTACTGTCGGCAGCTGTACAGATGTCATTTGATTTTCCATCCGTCTAGACTGAAACACTCCCACTAACTTTCCAAACAGACCGTTCATGGTCCCCAAAGGACAAAGCCTGATGACTTGGATTATCCTCACAGTCCAGACAGTGTAGATGCCACACGATGATTTGAAATAAATGTGGTGATCCTCTAAAATAGTCAAGTCAGCATTTAAGTTGTTCAGGCTTAATACCACCTCCTCATGCAAGTTTCCCATCTAATATAAGGCAAGGCAGGTTTATTTGTATGGCATATTTCATATACAAGATAATTCAAAGTGTTTTACATAAAATAAAATAAACATTACAAAAGTGCATTAAGAAGTAAAATAGTTTAAAAGCACAATAAGAAATAAAAGAAGCACACACAAGTTAAATAGAATAAAGCAGTCACAGTCCATCGTGGGAGATTACTTTTTAACCTTAATTTAAAGCAGCTGAGAGTTTCAGCAACCCTGATGCATTCTGGGGGTTTGTTCCACAAGTGAGGAGCTTAAAAGCTGAATCTGCCTCACCATGTTTGGTTGTAGGTCTGATCCTGACCACCTGAGGGTTTCTGGTTGGTTCATGATGGTCCAGGGGACCATTAGACCATTCAGAGTTTTATTAACAAACAGCAGGAACAGAAGTTTATTCTGTAACAGACAGGAAGCCAGTGTAAAGCTCTAATAACTGGAGTTATACGGTCTGCTCTCTTGGTGCAGCTGATTTTTTTTTTTCTTCTTAGGGAGACCACCATTGTAGTAGTAATCTACCAAAGATATAAGTTTCTCTAAGTCCTGCTGAGACATCAGTCCTTTCACCCTTCATATGTTTTTTTTTGGTGAAAGGCTGACTGCACCACTGTCTTAATGTGGATTTCTAGCTTGGCTCTCGGTTTTTAGCTTCACTGCTTGAATCTGAGTGCTGACTTTTAATCTTTCTTCCTTGGCTCCAAGTAGCCTGTGTTTCGTTTTCATTTAAGTCAACATTCACTCTGTAATTTGACCAATGCATTTGTTTTAGTTGGGTTATAGTCTCCAGGTAACATAGTTTATATATATTTGTGTGTCATCTGCATACTTAAGTTAATGGTAAGTCAGACTGAACTAACCTATGGACACAAATCTTTCAGGCTTTGGTACATCTTATCCACCATAGGTCAAATAGCCTACTTATGCACGCAATCAGGAGACAGGAGACAGGATGTCCACTTGGCAGGACCCATGGTCTTCTGATGCGTCTTGAGACTTAGCAAAGACACGTATGCTTTCCACGGATAACAGAGCCAATTGTTTAGCATTCATCATCCTGTAAACTCTAAACAATATAAAAGATCCTGTTCTGAGGCATCTCCTCAGAGCACTCCCACTGCTGTCCTGTACAACTGTGTTGACTGCTCTCCTTTTTGTGCACAAACTGTTAAACTTTTTCTACTAAGTTCATGTCTCTGGTGCTTTTTGGTAATATGAAATTTTGCCACAACAGTTAACATATTCTGTTCTCTTTCATACTTTGAGTGAGTGGGAGCATATACAGTAGATGTTGAACAACAAAAGCCCCAAAATGGAACCTTGTGGAACTCCACACGAGTGTTTGGGTAGTCGAGGGCAGAATCCGTAGAATTTTAGTGCAGATCCAGAATTCTCTTTGAAATTGTAATACGAAGAATTGTTTTTGGTGTTGGACATGCTCTGAGGGCCATCCTAGTTTTATTTTTTGTTTACTCAGAGTTTGAGAAATTTCAAGTTTTTGCGTCAAACTGAACAAAGTTTGTTTTACAGCTTTAACCTTTGTGTGTATTTGCCGCTTTTCTCCAGGGCTCTGAGTTTAGCTGAAGTTAAAACAGCTGTAAAAGAGGCCGTCCAGATGAAAAAAGACTTCCCAGATGTCATTGCAGGTTTTGACATGGTAAGAAATCATCTAAATGGCTGCATGTGCAGCTTATTTAAAAAAAAAAAAAAAAAACTGTAAAATGCTGGTAGGAGTGAATCTGAATTGTTTGAGCCCCATGATTGTGCATATTAACCAGATTATAGTAAGATCTATTAATGGTTCCAGGTTGGCAGGGAGAACAGCGGGAGGCCACTTTGGTTCTTCAGAGAAGCCCTGTCTCTGCCAGCCCAGATGGGTGTAACACTGCCATACTTCTTTCATGCAGGAGAGACAGGTGGGCATATGAATTTTACAAAATATATTATACAAAAAGAAGAGTTCTGGAGACTTTCATTTTGTTTGCCTTCAGATGACGAAGGGACTGAAGTAGATCAAAATATTCTTGACGCTCTTCTATTCAACACCACACGCATCGGGCATGGATACGCGCTGGCTCACCATCCAGTCGCCAAAGAGCTTTCCAGGAAAAGAAACGTGGCTGTGGAGCTTTGTCCCATCTCAAACCAGGTATTCCTCTTAGTGTTGAATGAGGGAAAGAAATGATGTAAATCCATCCTCATGTTGGTACGACCTCTGACCTTCAGGTGCTGAAGCTGGTGTCGGATCTGAGGAACCATCCTGCAGCTGTGCTGATGGCCGAGGGCCACCCGATGGTGATCAGCTCTGATGATCCATCTCTGTTTGGGACCACTGGTCTCTCCTATGACTTTTATGAAGCCTTTGTGGGCATTGGAGGCCTGAAAGCAAACCTGGGCACTCTGAAAGAGCTGGCAGTGAATTCCATCAGGTCAGAAAAGATTATATATATATATATATAAAAAAAAATCTAATTTATGTCTGTGTTTCTGTATTTTAAAAGAGCCATGTTAGTGGTGAAAAGATGCCAATAATAAAGTTGTAGATTAATTTACTACATTTCAGACAGCCAAGTAAAACCCAAAGTTATAAGTGAATTGGACCTAAAAGCTGATTTTCAATAATTAAAACAACCACAAGAGAAGCACTCATTTATGCTTATTAAAATGTATACTGTATTTTATTGGAATCAATGTGCAATGTCACAGCAAGTCAGAAAGACCTTTTAGATTTTCATGAAATCTGCTGATGATTGCAATATGGTAGATGAGACTTAACATGATTTACTTTAGACTGAAAATTCTAAGATTTCTTTTTAAAATGGCAGGGTTTTATTATTATTCAGATTTATTACCTGGCTTACAGAATTGTGGTCAGTTTGGCACATTTTAACACTTTAAAAAGGTCCATAAAAATTAATTCACACACACACACACACACACACACACACACACACACACACACACAAAAGAGAGATTCTGGTATTGATAGACCAGGTCATATTAATTCTAGGATGGTTAAATCAAAGATAAGTGGATTTTTTTTCTCCTTTTTTTTGGTACAAAAGGCTATACTTTGATTCAAACCTTGGAGATACTGTATGGAGGGGGGAAAAAAAAGCCTTTAATTCAGTATTGACATTGTTAGAGTTGTTAAAATTAAACTTTGCATTGTACAAATTGATGCATATTAATGAGTTGTTTGCAGTTTCAGAAAAAATATAGAAAAAACAAACTAAGAACCTTAATGTAATTTAGCAACTGGGATTATTTCAGTCTGGCTATCATTTTCCATTTGGAGGCGAAAAAAAATTGCGGAGGAATTTTGTAGACTAATTAAACACATTATGTGGTTGTGCAGCTAGATATAAGTGCCAGTTGTGTTGTTGGTGGTGCAGATGTGCTGGTTGTGTGTCTGAGTCGTCTTTTAAAAGCAGCACAAACTGCTTTCTTAATATCGATTTCATTCGAAGGAATATTTGCTGACATTTATAAAGCGTCATCTGGTTCATGTTGTCGTCCCTGCTATCAGCAGAAATCGGCTTTACTTGTGTCCACTGTGTCACACAACAATGATTAAGCTCTGGACTTCATCACAGAGACAGAAGGAAAAGTAAACCCTTATTTAGAACATTGTGCTCTGAAAGAGAAATATATATTTTCACAGTTTTTAAATTGCAGTTTGCTTTTGTCAAATGGTGTTTTTGGTGAATAGAGAAAGAGGGGAAAAAGTCCCTAATGTTTAGTTACTACAATGTCTTGGATTAACAGAAAAAAAAAAAAAAAAAACTCTTGCCACCCATTTTAGCAAACATGCAACAACCTAATTTGATTGTAACTTGTTTGGACATGAGTCACGGATACATTTTTTCCTCCCTCTCTCTCATTAGAAGAAAGACAAAAAGGAAAACAGCCGTGTCGTGGTAGAATAGATGTTTTCTCTTAATTGTCCTTGACAAGTTTACCAACAGTTTGTTGAGCTGATTGTCACGACGGATTAGGATTTCTCACTTTTTAGAAAGAAAGTACCTTCTAACAGTTTCTTACACTTTTGATGCATCAAATTATCCTGAAACAACCTGGAAAACCAACCGTACCCTTTAATGCAAATACGTCACTATCAAGGAAAGACAAATAAAGTGAGAAAATAAATGAATCCTCCACCTGGAACTGTAGCCCTGGTGACCAAAGCTTGATTTTGTGATTATCTTGCTAATCAGAAATTTGTGGCAAGAAACCATTTCCTGCATCACCATGTCACAGTTGCACAAGCTCATTTTGCTGTTCTTCTGCCTGCAGATACAGCTCTCTGCCGGCTCGTCTGAAGGACGCGGGTCTCGTCATGTGGCGGAACAAATGGGACGCTTTCATCTCTAAAAACTCATAACGGCTGAAACATTGGATCCTGTTTGACTTGAATGATGTTTGGATTACCATTAAACTAAAATGAAAACCTACGGGCCATCAGCAGTCTCTCTCTGAAAGAACAAAAAGAAGATGGATGTTACTGCGTCGGAGCTTCTGTACTATGGAGTTCATTCTGTCACGCTTTCTTTGGGGACAGAAGATGCTGCAATGATGACTGCAGCATTGTTTTGTGCGTACAATGTCAGTCAGACTATATTTGGTTATCAAACAACTTAATGCAATCTTGGACATGGACTTTTTTTTATCATCAAAACTATTAAAGTCATTACTCTCTTGATATTAGAAACATTAGCTCATATTGTTTGTCAAATATAACTCAAACGCATTTGCCAAAATAAAATAAATTAAATGATATAAATAAAACATTTACACAAAACGAAAATAACCTCTGACCATCCATTTCACAACTTTGACTTTTAAAGACAACCTGTCACTCTGGATGTTTCTCCGACACAAGATGTAGTTTTTGTGCAAGGTTGTCATTGATGACATGTTGTATCTTCCACATTTGACGAGTGCACTGCTGAACAACAAGCCTGAAGTAGCCATCTTCACCCACGGACACCTCCAGACATCTCTTCGTTTCCCTGTTCCTGATGGCTCCTCCCTGAGAAGGAAACTCCTCTTTTTTTTAAAATCATCAAACGCTCTTCAGGCATTCCCAACCATCTTCGGTGCACATTTATATATTAAAAACTAAAATATCTACCTGTTTAAAGTCCCATAACATATGAAGTTTCTTCTGCCAGGCCATCTCGCATTCGTACAGTTCCGGGGAGGCTCCGGAGCCGGGGTCCACCATACAGTTGTTGGTCATGTATTTGTGAGCTCTCATTTCACCGATGTAGAGTTGTCCATCAGTGTGGTAAAAACAGTACTAAGATGCAAAGCAACAATCGTTCACGTGAAAAGAGAAACAGAAGCAAAGTCTTGCATGCAGAGGCTGTGAACTTACCTGAGAGGAGAAGAAGTGGCATCCGTATAAGATGGGCGTGTTGCTGGGCATCTGGCCTTGGTCCACACACAGATCTGGAGTCAGATCATTAATCAGCTGCCAACACAAGCAGATGCATCACTTTTGGTTTCCCTTGTTAGGGGAAAAAAAAAAAACTAACAATCTTCAGCATGTTCACATATTACATCGAAATGGAAAAAGTTTTGTCACCTGGTTTCAATATACATTTATTGTCCTGGTGTAAAATAACAAAAGGAAACATTGCTAACAGAAAATTTTGTTGACCTCAATAGTTCCTCCTCTTTTTTTCAGTGCTTATTCATGCCATTTTAGTCCAATCTTCCCATTATAACACCAACCTCAAGGTTAATGCTCAGATTTTTATTTTGTTTATATTGATTGTAGTTGTAGAGTAGTGAGCACTGGGTAATAAAAATGGAAGAAAAAAATGCTGATATAAAAAAATTTTTTTAAAAAATGTTGGAAAGATTCTCTCCAGTTTTTTTGTTTGTTTTTGTTTGTTTTTTAAAAAAAAAAAAACA
The DNA here is from genome assembly GCA_037176975.1 of Arrhamphus sclerolepis. Classification (NCBI taxonomy): domain Eukaryota; kingdom Metazoa; phylum Chordata; class Actinopteri; order Beloniformes; family Hemiramphidae; genus Arrhamphus; species Arrhamphus sclerolepis. The sequence continues at coordinate 8,139,862 of JBAMYA010000016.1, forward strand.
TTTCAAGTGTTCCTTCCAGAAAGGCTTTTCCTTCTGTCAAGTAGGAGAGCTGATTAACCTCAAACTGATTTCTTCAACTCCAGAACAAAAACTCTGCCGTTCCCAAGCAGTGTATTTTTTTTATTTTTTTATTTTAAGTATGATGTATGTAGTCCTGCTCTCTAGTTTGTACATATATACTTCTGCAGGCTCAAACTTTCCTCTGTTGTGTTGCAACCTTGTTAGACATCTCAGTGAACAGAGCCAGACAAAGAAAGACGATTTAGACGTGAATCAAATTAAGTTTAAGGGAGTGCAGAACAGTATTCAAGCATGAAAAAGAATTCTGTTCTCAAATGTACTGAGTTCTTTTTATGCCCAAAGTACAAAACACTTTTGTGAGTTTGTAAAGCCCATTATTCTTTTTGTCCTTTCCTGCTCTTAAATAATAACTAAATAAGATGGTCAGAACAGTGTTTGATCTCCGAGCCTTTTGGTGGTCAGTTTCAACCAAACCTTTTCACTGTGAACCGGCCTCACTGTCTCTGCCCAGGGACTACAGATGGAAATTAGCTTGTAGCTATATCTGGTTTGTGCAACACATTTTTTGTGCAATGTCCCTGTCAAATAAATAAATAAAAAAAAATCTCATTTAAATATCCAACTTGCAGGGAGACTTCAAGACTTTTAAAAGCAGGACAGTGAAAACTGCATATCAGATATATCGTTTTTTTGACTCACAGCTCCATAACCCAGCAGGTTGTTCATGGGTTGCAGCAGAGGGTAAACATTATGGAGATACCACTGAAAGGGTTTACACTTCAGCCTCTCTCTCAGCTTCTTTCGCTCTGTCACATCTCCAAAATCAATTCCATGATTCTGTTGCATAAACAAGAGCACATGAGGCCATTTTTTTTTTTTTTTTTTTTATTAATTGAGGTTAACTTCAGTATTTGCAGTCTTTCAGAAAACCTAATCAGATTATTTAGGCAGAAAAAGCTGAAAGTCATGCGAGTAATAATGAGATGTCCCGTCGTACCTCTATGGGAAGGTTCCAGGCAACGTTGACATTGTACTTGTATTCGTCCATCCAGACCTCCGCCACCCTCAGAGCGTTCCGCCTCACCATGGCGCTCATGTCTTGGAGGTAAGGCTTTTTAGATCGCTCAATGTGGGCAATTTTGGAACAAGGTATCACTTCTATGCTGCCTCCACACAACCACACCTGCCAAAATAGTAGAAAAACTGATTTAAAGGGCATGTAGTGCACTTACAACACACAAAGAGGGGGAAACTTATATTTCATAATTACTTAATTTCTCTAGTTTTATTCATTTATATGCTCATGGGAGAGGGAGTGTTGTGATTTTGGCTTGTTTTTCTACAGCATCAAGGAGAAAATAAATGAGTGTAGGACAGGAGCTCCACAGAAGTCAGATAGTGCAGCAGGACAGTGACCCTAAACATCAACATCATTTCACAGGAGAGTCGCATCAGAAAAAGAAAGTCTTCCATCTACAGAAGGTTTTTATTTTCTTAGTTAAGATGTATGGAGAAACATGTCATTTTGGACCATGTATGTCTCTAAAACAGTATAGAATTGTACCATACTTTATGCTGCATTTTTATTGCATAAAAAGTGCTATATAAATAAAGTTTTGATTTGGAGGGCCAGATTTGACTGGAGGCTTCTAGTTTGATATATATGATAAAACTAAAACTACCAAAGACAAACAAAAAAAACATTCTCTTCCCTCCATCACTGTCAGGCATGTTCAGTAAAGAGAATAAATTATAATAATCTGTGTGCTGTCAGAATATTGTGTTTATCCATTACTGTGTCTTAGATAAAAGGTCAGATCAATTTATGGCAAATACAGAAAGCAGTTAATTCCAGAGGGTTCTCATATTTCTCCCTTTTTCTTTTTTTTCGCCCCTTGTCATTGTGCATATATTTGATTTAGATTAAAATCTTACCCGGATGCCGAGCTCCACGTTTTCACCACCGTATATTTTCATCCCACTATCGAGACTTCCGATCTCCCCAAAGAACTTACGATCAGCAACAAGTATCCCCATGACAGAAGGGGTCCTGGAGAAAGAGGAGGAAAAGAAATGTCATCTAACTGAATATAGTATTAATGTAATGCATGACAGCAGTGTGATAAATATGTGGAGGATGTTGTTGTGAAGGATGGAGTGACCTCTGGTGGCTCAAACTTCAACAGTTGCGATAAATAAGAAAGAGCCAGTGTCTGGTTTGTCCCTTCTGGTATGGTCATACTGATCAGAGATATTGTGCTCCTGTGGAATTTTTTCCCTTTTTTCCCTTTCTGCTCATAGTTTTAAGCTTTTTATTTTCCTCTCTTTGTCTTTACCAAAGGAAGTTCTGTCCTAAAAAGAAAAAAAGAAAAGAAAAAAAAGCCATCCCTCTACTTCCATAATCCGCACAAGGCCTTGTTTCAAAATGACTCAGGGTTGATGCATAGGCAGACATATGCGGTTAGGGTTAGGGCTTAAGGCCCTTGTGAGGGATAAACACCTCATTTGTAAATCAGTCTTTTCTTCCCTTCACTGATCCACACCAGCATGAAACATGTCTGCGTAACCTAATTTAGTCTGGATAAGCTCAGGAAAAGAAGGGCAGCTGTATTGCACTTCAACATATTCTCGCGGACCACCAAAATCAAATCATTAAGCTATTGCTCTGTCAGCTAAACATGTAGGTAATCTGAATTATGAAAGTGACATTTCCAGTATCATGAGGCGAGTTAATACCGCTCACGCTACCTATATGAAACAGTATGGATGTTTGAGTCTATAACAAACAGAAATGTTATACAGTTAGAAACCACTATCATGTAAGGGAGTGTGCCAGGGTAAACATTCTTGGTGTTAGATTTGACAGTGATGGATCAATGCTTATCGTTTGTGAGCCTCGTGCATTTGATAAAAGCAGCTGTGTAGCAGAAGCTGGATTAAATAAAAAGAAAAAGGGGCCATAAAAGCAAAAATGAGTCATGGGTGACTGTGTGATGCTGTAGTCTGCACAAGCTGGTGCTATATGCTTTCCATGCAGCTCTGACAGGAAATACAGACACAGAGAAACAGCATTTATCAGAAATTAGAGGGCAAACTACTCACTGAAAGGGCTATTTTAGTGTTTTAATATTCCAAAAGGTTTTAAGGTTCCAAAAATGGAAAAACTACTCCTTAAATTTTGCTGTGATCACGTGACTCTTACTTGCCAGGCTGAGAGTCGTCCTGTAGATCGTACCACTCAGGGCTGAAGTACTCGTACATGCACCACAAAGCCCAGTCAAAGCCGTGAGCGTTAGGGAAGTAGGGACTGACTGCCAAGTCATCAAAGCTGACTTTGTCAAAAACTGGTGTCAGGATCACAGTCCGGTCCTCCTTAATTCGAGCCAGCAGTGGCTCTGCCCTGCATGCAGACACAATAGCATTTTAGCAGGTTTGACACTACAGACACGTTCAAAGTTAAATCATAAAAATAGATTGTTCAGCACTTAAACCAACCACTGCACATTGACTTCTATGTGAGCATCCAAGATGGCAACCACGTCTCCTGTAGCAGCCTTCCATCCTGTCAGTCTGGCTTGAGTGAGGCCCAGCTGCTCTGAGTGCCGCAGTTTTTTCACCAGACCTGGACGCTCCTCGTGGATGGAGCGGATGTATTCGTCCAGCTTATCCCTCAAATCCTCTGGAGACAAGTAAATACATCAAGATACAAACCATTCGTTACCTGAAAAAAGGAAGTTCTCCCTCTCTCTTGCAAATGTGGGGCAAACAAGAAAGAAAATTTCACATAGCCTATTTAAAACACATTAAATGGAACACTGTTTCTGGAGCCTATTATCTAATTTTACATCTTATTTATTAATTTATCTTGATCTCAGTGCATCTGCATTTTCATTTAACCATCAGAACACAAAAGTGAATAACCATTATATTAAGTTACAAACACGACCACGCTCTAGTGGTGATAAGACGTGTTTGCCTACCATGATAAAACTTATCAGGATAAAGTGATGTCACAAATTACACATTACACACCCTGGAGTACTTAAAGTCTCAAACCTTTAAGTTTGCATAGTAAATTTACAACGGAACAATCATGTCTCCTGCCACCTTTCAGAGCCACAAACAGCTTATTCTGCGTACCGTTGGTGCTGTGGTCGTCCACCAGAATGATTTCCTGCAGCAGCCGAGAAGGAGTCTTGTCGATGATGCTGCGGATGGCCCTTTTGATGACGGAGAGTGCCTCATCCAGAAAGATTAACACAACACTGAGGGACGGCAGTTCCTCTGGATAATGTTTCTCTGCACATCTGTGAGGAAGCAAGTTGTGGGCATTGAGTTAAGTAGACGAATAATCAATGCCTCAATAGCGTCTTATTAATATCTCATAGACGACTGCAGAAAAATTAATGAAGTGAAATAGATGGGTCAATCAAAAAAAAAAAAAAAAAAGATGAAACATTTCAGAAAATCTAATGTAAACAATTTAAATGGAGGGTAAGCATTTCTACACATGACTTCTATTTGTGGTCAGTCTCCTCACCATGCACTAGTTGGCCATCTCATGAGTATACTGTTCAAATAAAATAAAATAAAATAAAATAAGCTAGCTCTCTGTCTTTTGTTGATGTATTTATTAAATATCAACAGACGTCATGTCATCCAGAAATCACTTACCCTACCTTTAATGCTTGTATTGATATCCAGTGAAGTTGAAGTAAAATGACTGATGAAGCTGAAACTTCAACACGTTTAACTTCTTTTCATCGACTAATAAAGTAGTTTTTGAATTTGAATTAGATAAAGATATGTGGAAATTATTTACACACATAAATTTCTCCATTTTAAACAGGAGTCTTTATATCTTTCAGAAAATTTCCAAACACTTTTTTGCCCTTTCTCCATTTTTCTATTGACTGATAACTGTTTTTATCTACTGTTCTATTCTTAAAATGAATGAAATTCATGTTTAATACATTTTTTTCTTTTTTTAAAGAAGATATAAAATACTGTTTTAATTCAACAAACTGCAAAGATTCCGTTTTCTCGGTTATCTTTTCTTCAATGTCATCTTATCTGCAGCAGGTGTGACTGCTGATAGCAGATCCAGGATGTGACGCTCACTTGCGAGGCCTGGTGTCAGGGATGTCTCTGTTGAGTGGCAGCCGGTCACTGAGGAAAACGTTGTACCCATATCTCTGAAACAAGCTCTCGGCTTCTGTCTGTTCCTCTTCAGACAGATGATCCCCCCACTTGATGAACAGATATGAGTTTGGGTACAGCTTCTTCACCATCTTCCTCTCCTCCTTCATTTCCACCTTCATCTCAGCCTCCTGCTCCCTCTTTTCATACACTTTCATCAGATTAACTGTGAAGAAACAGATCTGGTTTCATGCTCAATATGCCTCTTGCTGAATTGTAAACATTACATTAGTGTGCATTTGTCCTTTTAACAGTGTAAGCAGATATGTGGACTATTAAAACAATCCAAAGTGCAATCCAGTAACAGTTCTCAAACCATGTTTAACGATGTTTGTTTAAACATCCATATAAACTTATGAGATGATGATGAGAAGCAGACGAGCTGAAGTTAAATTAAAAACTCTTTTGTTGATCATTAAGTCATTCTGCAAGAATTTTATATGCCTTTATGATTCATTTAAAGAGAATACAGTACAACAAATTAGTAGTTTTCAGTTGTTCTACTTAATTGTTGTGCATATAAATCATTTAAAATCGAACTTTAAGCTGAAGTTTTACTTGATACAAGCAATTTCCTCATCAAATACTAAACTGACAATTGAAATTAAGTCACTGAGATGAAGTTGAAGGAAGAACTTTTAGCTCAGTCTTAAATCACTTTTGTTTGACCTTTAAGTTATCAGATGAGTGCTAATTTGTTGAAACTTTGTTCGTAATTTATGAAGGCTTTCACTCACGCAGCCTGTTAATGTTTTCTTCCATCCTGTCCATCCTCTTCAGCATCCCTTGGCCCCTGATAGAGTCATTGTGATGGGCTCTTTGGAGTCTCTCCGAGTGGATGTGGACTTCTCTCTTTATGGAGCTGAGGTACAACAGGGCTGAAGCCACGACAAAGACCACCAGCGATCCTTTAAACCAGCCAGACCTCATTCTCATTCTGCTCTGCGTGCGATATTTCGCTTCATGAAGACGGAGAAGGTGGAGAAAGTTTTCCTGTAAACCAGGCAATCACCATATTTGATTCATCTCCCCACCCCCTCCACGTACACACACATACACACAAAACACTCTTACCTATCATAGCTGTGTTATCTGATATCCTGAAGCTCACTCCACGTTGAGAGTTTTTAGTCTTTTTGTTGTGGTTCCTCTTTACTGGATCACACCTGGGATGCAAGGTACACACCATTAACTGCAGTTACCTCGGGGGATAGAAAACCAGAGGTACCCTGCAGGTAAAAGGATCAGGACTGAAGTATGAAGACATGAGGCTGTTGTTGCTTTTACAACATTCATGCAAACCTTCTGCTGACAGCATATCAATAAAATCATTTTTAAGGTTTGATCAGCCTGTAAACAAAGAAAACTGAGCTGGTAAAAGAAATGTCAGCTTTTTCTGATCCAGTCCATGTTTTCCTTGTAGCTGCTCATGTCTGTGGATTCCTACTGCAAAATGTAATAAATCACAAACATAAAAAAAATAGTAACTTCTATATGACTAAACATTCAAAAGACAGCTCCAACATTATGAGTATACTTTCAAATGTCTGTATGTGAAAAAAACAAGATTTCTAGTCATATCTGCTTATTAATATTTTCCGTTTGTTATTTAAACACATATAAAGGAATAGATTTTTTTTTTAAATTTCCCCTGCATAAAAATAAAAAAGAAAACCCTCATGATTCTTGTAGAGGTCCATTTGTTAGCGTTCCTTGTAGCAGGAAGGAAATGTGATCATTAACATAAACTGCTTTAACTTTTTAACTTGCCGATGGAGTAAAAGTTCTTATATTCTGCTGTCCACACATTTAGCAGTTTCATAATTTACTAAATGCTAATCATGAAACATGAAAACTTCCACTAAATGTACTGTTGTCTGTTTATTCAGTTCACTGCAAAAGATCAAATTTCCTGATTTGCACATCTTTTAAGTATTAAAACATTTACCTAACATAATTTTTTCAAGTAATTTTACAGAATGTGTATATATATGAACTCAAGTAAAGATCTTGGTGAGAAAACAGCACAATTAGATTTCTTTTAAATTTTATTTTAAATGTATGTACACAATATACAAGGTTTGCACACCACTGTAAAATACATTTTCAGTGAGAGAGAAATGAAACAGAGACATAATTTAAAAAGAAAGGGACAGTTTACAACTTTCCACCAAAATTTTCATTTTTCCTGAACTCATGCTAGAAAAAACAGTTACTGGTGGTGAGACATGACTTTAATCTGATTCGGAGACCAAGGAGCACCTGGTCAGTGACTGGTGACACTGGGGTGAAGTGGTTTGACTCGAACGAGGCGTGACAGTCCAAGTCTCAGACCTTGACCAGGAGACTTCACTGCTGCACTTTGAGACGACGTGGGGCTTTTACCAATCTGAGCTGAGTGGTAAAAATGGTAAAATATTAGATTTCAGTGTCACTAAAGCATATTTTAAACTGTGCCACAAGTTGTGGTACCTGGTGGGTTCCATTTGGGTACTTTACCCCCTGCTGGACTCAAAGAGGCTGCAGGCTTCGATGTGGAAGTGCTGCAGGAGGAGGAAGGTCGTGTGGATGCCACTTTAGATGGTCCAGATGTGAATGCTGCTGTGAGACAAAGCGGTTCTTGTAACAACACCGAGGGAATCTATTCAGTGCTGCTGGAACATCTTTGATGAACATACCTGCTGCCTGAGATTTAGACTTTGATGCTTTTGATGGTTGTTTTTCTTTTTTAGCAACAGGACTCGGTTTAGTTTTGTCTTTCTTGGTTACTTTCTCCTTCTTTTTCGTCTTGCTGACTTTCTTTACTGTAAATTCCTCATCTTCACTCTCTGCTGGCTCGCTGTAGTTGTCGTCACTTTCTGAATCTGGAATGGCAACGCTGTTATACACTAAATTTAAAAAAAGAAAGAAAGTTGCCAGACAACTAACAGAGCTATAAAAAATTGTAACCTGGTGTCAGCTTTGGTGTATAGTCCTCATCTTCATCCCCTTTCTTTAGCACCTCAACAGCTTTAGAGGAACCCTTCCTTTGTTTGACAGAGGCAGGTGACTCTTTCTCTGGTGTGATTTCATCCAGGCCTGGATAAAATATAGCCATGAATATTGGGGGGGAGCAAAACAAAACAAAACAAAACAAAACAGATCAGAAATTTGTCAATAAGGAAACTTTAGACCAAAATATAAGATTTACCCATAACTGCACTATCCACACTGCAGTTGGACAGGTGCTGAGATGTTGGATCTATATTTTCATCAATAGGGATTCGAACTTCGACATCTGCTGAATAAAATTGACGAAGATTAAGTTGCAGTTCTTTGGCAACATGAGATCTAATTTGCATTTCAAAATCCAAAGCTCACCTTTGCTGGGGGGAGGGTGCTCGTTGAATCTATCTGTGTTATTGAGCAAAGAAAGAGTGATGGCAGCCTCGAGGTCTCGTTCATACAACTTTGCATCCAGTGGTTTTCTGCGGAAAATGCATCTAAACATTATTTCTTCATTTGGTTATAACTAAGGTATCTGCAATTTAAGGCTGTAGTCTGTTACCTTTGACTTATTTTAAAGTCAAAGTTATGTATCAGAAAAATATCCAGGTTTTAATGGTTGGAAACAGTTTTGCTGACCATAAAACATAAAACAAGTATGATTATTCAATTACAAAAATTCACGCAGGCCTTCTCGTGCAGACCAAAGACCCAAAATACAAAACTTTACCTCATCACTTATAAAAAAAATAAAGAATAAATAAAAATAGTGAATCTTAACTCTACTGGCAAAAAACATCTTTTGACACAGCCATATATGAGCTGCTATGAATCCCCATCTCCGCTTAACTTTCATTTTTGTGCCGCAATTGTCACGCACCTTTTTTCATTTTGCAAGGAATGGGAGTTGGTTTCTTTACTTGAGGACTTGTTTGAAGGTTTCTTCTGCTCTTGTTTCATGTCCTCCCGGGCCTTTTTGCTGGGTGGTACTTTCACACAGGCAAAATCCTCATCTGTTATGGATGAGACACATCTTTACTTTACCTTTTTAGAGAACAAATGCAATATGCAACAAGAACTGAACTCTAAACAGTTGGACATCTGCAGTAATTAAAGGTTCTCTCTAAAGGTTAAAGTGCTGTGTGTTTGTGTATGGGTAGGGGTGATCAGATCAAATATCAAAATGATCGATACAGATATTGGTATCAGTATTGGATCAATATTTGTGTGATGATATTGATATTTTTGTTGCGGTTTCTTTTCTATACAGGCAGCAACAATACTGGCCCTGTATTTATTCGGTATCGGATTGATACCAAACTTTGCTGATTTGCCCATCCCTAACATAAAGTAGATACGCCAGGTTAACAGTTTTGTTCCTGAACTCACCATCATCAAAGTCCTTAGCTTCACAGTAACTCACAACCTTTGTTTTTCTGTAAACAAACAACAAACAACGTTTCAGTCTTCACAGCTATTTACGCTTAAAGTGAAACGAGTCCGTAAACTGGCTCTGAAAAAAGTGTTTGCTCACCTCGATGGTCGGTCCATAGTTTTAACAAATACGGATCAGAATTTGCTCGTTGTTCCGCAAACAATATAAAATATTAACGACGTTGCTGCATCAACATGAACGTCTTCGGTAAAGAAAGCACAAGCTAATGCTTGTTAGACGGAAATAAAACCTTCATTTAGAAGTTCAGGTGGATATTGAACCTATAAAAGTGTGTCTGTTGTAGCTGACTAAGAAGTTAAACTACAGAGTTATCCATAACTTTAGTTACAAGCAGTTGAATAAAAAATTATCTTCTCTGCTTTCAATCAGCCCGCCCGAACTGACGGGAAGTGACGTCATGTCGACCCAGCTGAGAAAGCGGAAGTATTTAAAAATCACAAATAAAACCAAAACATGTAAATGTTTTTTTGTACAGAAATCTGCGCTTTGCTTATGATTTAAAATGACAATTAATAAAACATATTTACCAAAAAGATCACTTTACTTACTCTATCTATCTATCTATCTATCTATCTATCTATCTATCTATCTATCTATCTATCTATCTATCTATCTGTCTATCTGT
>JBAMYA010000016.1:8150247-8160745 GCA_037176975.1 Arrhamphus sclerolepis
TATCTATCTATCTATCTATCTATCTATCTATCTATCTGTCTATCTGTCTGTCTGTCTGTCTGTCTGTCTGTCTGTCTATCTATCTATCTATCTATTTATCTATCTATCTATCTATCTATTAAATCACCAAATCTATTAAACCATGTCCTATTAATCTATATAATATTTTATTTATAAAAATGCTAAAATAAATATTGCTTACTTTTTTAATTCACAACAAAGAAATATGGCAATACCATCAAAGAATAATAATACAATAATAATAATGTACATAAAAATATTTAAACACATGTTGAACTGTGTCTAAAGGTCATATTGTCGTTATTGAAACATTTTACATGAACTTGGAAGGTGGAACCATCCAGGAGGAAGAGTTTACAATAACACATACAGTAAATATTGCATTTGTTTTTTTTTTTTTGTTTTTTTTTTTTCAACATTCCTTTCAAGTAAATTGAAATAACTTTTTTTTTTATTCCATTTTTTGGTAACTAGTGGATTCCACTAGTTGATGGAAATGGGAAATGGTTAGTGTAAACCTGTAAAAAAACTAATTGTATTGATTAATCTTGCAGAAGATGCAAGTCTTCTTGTGCATAAGTGCAAGTGATACTGAGTGTCCTTCACCAGTCCTCTTTAACCGTCTAATCTAACACACTTTATTGACTCCAAATCCCTGATTTTGTCAGAGAATTAGAATCAACAACAGAGAAACACAAAAGCTATATCAAACTAAAATCACCTGCGGAAAGTACAGCATTTAATTACTCATAGCAATTAGAACACTTATCACTTGGTATCTTTTTTTTTTTTTTTTTGTCCTTTGGAGTAAACATTTCCTCCTTCAAGTATTTTTTTTAAAGTACACTTTCTGAGACACTGCATACCAAATAAGGTCTTGTAATTATTCATTCCTCACCTACAATCAGGCTGCCAAACCTAAGTTTGCACAAATTCACATGTGGGTGTGTGTGGCCAGACTTAAAACATAAACATCACTTACTTAAAATATGTTTAGAAAAGAAAATAAGGCTAAATATTCCTTTTTTTTATATAAGCACTGAACTGAAAATAATGCATGGAAACTGCAAATTGTGATTAAAATATTTAAAAATCATACCTGGCCACATTTGATCACTGGAATACACATCATATTTAAACACTGTCTTATCATAAATACTTTAAAGACAGCATATTGTAGAAATTATTTTAAAAAATAAACAAATAGCAGTGTTTCCAAAGAGAGAACGGTGCAATTTGTCTATTTGCAGGGCGTGGCAGTGTTTGTGTCAGCACCAGTTCAGCAGATGGCAGTATAAACCTAATGCTCCAGTGCCTCTCATCAAAGAGGTACAGACTCTGACTGGCTGATTGACATGAATCTGACACGTCCTCAGCTGCCCAGTCGCCCACACCCTCGGCGGAAGCAATCACGGCTGCCTCTGAAGTTCAGTAAAACTGAAATCTCTCCCTTTTTACTGTGCTTCTGAGAGAGCAGCTGCTGTACCAAGGGTTGTCATTTTCCAGCTTGTGAGTGGGTGGCTGTCAGCTGTGGTTTGTCACACAGTGGACCTGGAGGAGACTCTCAGAGATGGTCCATGTCTTCGGACCCAGACAAGGAAGGAAGACATGCAGCCGTGGGGCCAAAAGGTCCTGTGGTCACACATTCCTCAACTCCTCCAGCACTGCCTACAGCCGTGACTAAAATATCCCCTCAAGTCATGCAAACACTGTGGTCACATCATCATGCTTTCATTCAAACATATAGATATTTACATCGTATTTGTGACAATGTCAAAACAGCTGCAGGGATAGGTGACTCATTGACCACTTGATTCATTACAGTCATTCTCTTGACTCACTGATTACATTTATCAGACACCTTTTATTATATAAACACTGTTTACAAATAAGTGATTTATATCTCTAATGCAACATGATCTTATATGTCAAATGTTATATACATCCTATACACTACCAGTCAAAAGTTTTAGAGCACCCGAATTTTTTGATCTTTTTTGTTGAAAATTAATCAGTTTGATGTCTCATTGTATTCTGACATGAAAGCATAAAACAAACATACAACTGAAGTAAAAACAAAAAAAAAAAACAATAATAATAAATCAATCATAGAATCAGTTTATTAACAAACTTCTGATTCAAAGTAGCCACCTTAGGGAGCAGCTGAACACACTCATGGGATTCTTTCTACAATAGAAATCAAATATTCTTCCGAAAGTTCTTCACAATTATGTTGCAAATGTTCCCATAAATGTGTGGCACTTGTAAGTTACTTTGTTTTGTTCCCTTAAAAGGCTGTTTTTGTTTGTTTGTTTTTTTGCATGAAACTGAAGTTTACATTATTTTTAAATTTCAGGTAACCCTTCCTTTTTTGTTAACCCCTGGAAGTTAATTAGTTACCTTTATATCATTTTGACCTATTCACTGTGCTTGAACTGCTTTTAAAATTAATTAAAAAAAACAAAACTGGAAGAACTGGCACGCAAACAACATGTCAAAAATGTCCTCTCTGATTAAACATTTCATCTGTGGTTAAATACTTAGTCAGTATGCACAGAACAAGTAAAGTGTGTCTTAAATGGTTGCCAGGAGAAAGCGTCTTCTGTCTAAAAAGAACTCTGAAGCAGAACTGAAGTTTATGAAACTGCATCTGAACATATTACAAGACTTCTGGAGTACAGTCCTCCAGACATGCAAGACCAAGATCTTTGCAGTTGTTTCCACTGTCAAGCACGGTAGTGGAGAAGTGATGATTAGGGGTTGTTTTCCCCCTTGCCAATGAGTTGATTGTAAACTCATTTGAAAATCAGAAACCATGAACCTAAATGAACTGAAGCAGAGCTTCAAATTTTCAAAAGCTCATCCACAATGATCAGATGGATGATAGTCAATCAAGAAATTATTACTTCACATCACATTTAGCAGAAGCTTTTATCCAAAGCAACTTACAACAGAGGAAACGCAATCCAGCCACAGTAACATTCAGGTGAGTGCAGCATGCAAGTCAATGCAGCTAGGACATGATTCAGTTGTAAGTTAAGAAGCTGAAGAGAGGACGCAGCTTATGACAGAAGGTATTCTTGGAAGAGGAGAGTTTTCAAGAGCTTCCTAAACATAGGGAGGGACGACTCTGCTCTGATAGCTACTGGTAGCTTGTTTCACCATTGAGGAACCATGTGGGAGATTCATCTGAGATCTCCTCATGTGAAGAGAGGCCAGGGCGAATCGATGTTCTTGTGATGAAAATGGGTGCAAGTCTTTACATATAAGAAGGTGTGGACCCCGAGAGCACCTTATGGACAAGTGTCAGAGATGTATGTTTTATTTGGGCAGCCAAAGGTAGCCAGTGTAGCTCAGTTAACAGAAGTGTGATATGGATCCTTCAGGGTTGATTAAAGATCATATTCTGGATCTTCTAGGGGTCTTATAGCACAAGTCTTATTGGGAAGCCAGCTAGGAGGGCATTGCAGCAATCGAGGCGGGATATTAGAAGTTGTGCTGCATGTTGAAGTTAAGCAACAAAGTTACTTTACGTTTTTGCTGCTAAAGGTAGATCTATAAACTAATGAATCATTAGAGTACTTTGTATTACCCACACACTTTTTTTTCCTGTTTTGCTTCATTTTTAATGAAGCATATCATGTCAGTATAAGACATGATATGATGTTGTTCATTTGCCCAACACTGAAATCCACTATAGATGATTCTTGCTATGTTTTTACACAATAAAAACTTATGATGAAAAGAGGGGTAAGAACTGTGTAAACTTGTGCTCGTGGGAAGTATTATTTTGCAATGAGATACAGCCTGCTTTGCCAGTTTAGTTGGCAGTGGTGAGGTCATCAGTGGTCTTAATTTGAGCTTCTTAGTTGGAAGTGGTCAGGAGGCAGTCTCCCCCCTCAACCACCGATGTGAATGCCATCATTATGTAGTGCATGGCATCTCAGGGTGGTAGTTTATGTGGGGCTCTCAAAGTCCAGTACCGATGTCCTTGTATGGTTGTTCCGCAGGCAAAGGCTGCAGTGTTGTTATTTACATTCCACGAACATCGGAAGAAAAAAATAGACAGCTTCTTTACTACAGAGATATTTTAGGAAGTGTGCCCATGATTGTCATGTCTTGCATGAATAAGAAGTAAAGACTACTTTTTAATGGAATAAAAGAGGTTTAATCTCTTCCTACCTCCTACTGCTGCTATACATAAACTGTTATTACACTGCAAGCTGGATGTATTTTTAGTTTAGACACAAAATGCTGTGTAAAAGAGAAAACTCATTGGTAAGGGTCTACGGTTATTTACAAGCCTTGAACTAAATATGCCTTGATGAGACTTGAGCGTATCCGGCGCTGCAGTTGTGTCAGCGTGGTGTTTCTTATTGTAACCCAGAAATGGCCTTGCATTAGATGTCTTCAGGCGTGGAACACTGGCAACCGCAGCACAGCCACAGCAGCCACGGCTGCAGCCAGCGAACCAGAGTGGGCAGACACATCTGTCAGTCAGTGGCTTCCGGAGTTTGTTGTCTGAGTCCTCGATTTCTTAAGTGCATGCTTTCGATGACTTTTTTCGTTTCTTGGAGTACACACTCGGCAGCCACAAAGCTAATTGCAAGGGAGGAACTGTGGTCTCCTGACTGCACATACTGGCCCACAGTAATACAACAGCTGATTTTGGATTCAGAGTAACTTTCGCACATATTATTATTTTTCTCTGTCGAGTTACAGAAAGTTCTTAGAGTATGTTTGAGCATATCTTGTGGCATGTAACTCCCTTCACTGAAGCCAAGTCCCCATGTAATCCATCATCACAGGTTAAGGCTTCACATAATGATAATATTGGGAAACGATTGCAATGTTCATGTCAAGTTATTTTATGATTTTAGAGATGTTCAGGTGATAATTAGACTGCTTTGCATTCACAACATAGCCATACACCATATCCATGTTATTCAGATTTAATTATTGTGTCCACAGTTGCAATATATCCATATTACTTATACCCATTTCTTCTTATTCAGGGTCACAGGGGTCCGCTGGAGCCGATCCCAGTTCTCTTCAGCTGAAAGGCCACAGATAGACAAGGCACTCCATCCTTGGTTGATTTAGTAGCGCCAATTAGCCTAACATACATGTTTTTTTGGACCATATAAGGAAATCTGAGTACCCAGAGAAAACCCACGGAGACACAAGGACAACATGTAAACTCCATACAGAAATACCTCGGCTGGGATTGGAACCAGGAACCTTCCAGCTGTACAAAGTCATTGCTGCCTTGCAATGTCATTAGAAAAAAACTTGTTTAAATTAATTTAAACAAACCTTATGAACGTGAAAAATGGCAAAATTATCCATAAATTTTAAAGCAAACAGTAACAGCTGTCCCCTTTTGATATAAGTATAGCGAAACTCTATAAAGAGTTGTCTTTGTTTATCCAGTATACACCACAGCAGAGTGAAATTCTTTTCAGGCTTGTTAAGAAGTCGGGTCAGAGCACAGGGTCAGCCCTGATACTGAGACCCTGCTGCACAAAGGGTTAACAGCCTTGCTCAAAGCCCCGACAGCTTGAACCCCGACCTTCTGATCAGTAACCGAAAACTTCAACCACCACAGACCAGGTACAGGTCACTCTACTGGGGCCGAGGATGAAAAGTTTAAAAACAAAAATAATCACAGGGTGCAGAATTACATGGAACTGAGCTAACTGCCGTTTAAAGCTAGAAGGAGGACTAAACTCTGGCTACTACTGACCAAGAAACAACAGACTAGTTTAAAATGAGTCTAGTGCACTAGTATTGTACAGGAATACTGTGTCTGTGTTGAATGATCATGATCCTACATGATTACTAGTGTTTCAGGGTAATGTGATTGTGGTATGAGGTAGAGTATGGGGAGTATGCAGTCTGAGTCGATGTGCTGACAAGACGGTGGGGATGTAAACAGCATCAAAGGGCTGGCAATAATTCAACACTCTCAGATCTACACTATGACACCATTCAAAATAGCATCTGTAGTGCAGCATTGTTTCCTGCACTCCAGTGTGGCACTTGAAGAGTGTCCAGGGAGCAGTCTCATTAGATCAGTCTTTTAGCAGGCAGGTCACAGGCCAGAAGATACAAGGACGTGAAACTTCTGCGACTTATGTCTCATGGTGCCTGGGGTGCAATGATATCACCGCTGCCTCAGCTCTCTGTGGCTCATTTCCAACAACGAACCCTGCTCTTTTGTCATCTTTAATGGCTTAATAATGGGACACCTGCTTCTGACAGCAGCAGGCTCTCTGTGCTCTTACTCATGACAGTAACTCTGCCCACGTGACTTCTGCTGCTGAGCAAACAGGCGATCGTTTCAAGTAAAAAAAACAAAAAAACACAACCGATTCTCTCATTTTCACCATGAAATCATTCAAATGTGAATACTCAGTGACTTGAAATAAAAGTAAAAATCTTTAACCGATCCTCCAATCTTCTCCTTAATTTTGATATTCCGGTGAGATACACCACCTGCAATGCAGAGGATGACACAGTTTATTGCATTCAGCTACACATCTGGAGAGCAACAGTCAAGAAGTGATTCCACTTTTGTTCACATCAATATGTTACTTCTGATTTTTATGTTCAAAGAATCAATGTTTCATTTAAAAACACTTCTTCAAAGTTTTATTTTCATAGTAGTTTAACACAACAGTGAGATGTCATTGATCCCATTCAAACCACTTGCCAGAGTCTCAATGCTGCAATGCAGGGACTTATTATCCCTCTGAGACAGAGTGTCCTGACACCTTTTTGACACCAGAGGGCAACGTCCACATGTTAGAATGGGCCGGGATGTCCATAATAAGGAGACTGATTAATTGACCAACTGCTTTTTCTTGTCTTGGAGTCTCCATTTGCTTTAAACACTTTGACCTTTTTCTGCTTCACTGGATATAAATCAGCCATAACATTAACCAATGAAAGGTAATACTTTTTACCCTGCTGAAACACAACGCTCTGCTGTGGAAAAACTTTCCACCTGATGAAACATTTCTGCAGCAAACCTGCACAGTGGCAGCCTCCTGCACATGGACCTTGTGAAAACTGGATTGGAGGAACTCAAAGAACAAGACAAAGAGCCTGAAGTGTTCACGCTAAATATCCCAGATAGAAATCGTCTGGGATCTAGGACCTCAGTCATAACTCACCAGGCCTGAAGAATTGATTGTTAACACAAGACGCACAAGGACAAATTAATTTAAATGTCTGCTACTTTTAAAAATATACAATGTGGACATAGAATCTGTACAAAGTCATAATGTCTCGTACAACCATCTTTTCCGTTTACGACTTCTTTTGTCCTTCTTGCACTTGTTACTCTACACCTGTCCAGAAGGTGTCATTATTCTCCCAGCGTCAGCTGATCTACTCATCAGCTCACATCTCTCTGCCACTCTCAACCAGTTCATCTATGGTACCTGGAAGGTTCTTTTGTGCCACTTTTACAAAGTATTTTTGGCTTTGTTAAAGCCACACAAAGGAGTTTTCTCATGTTCAAATAACAATTTCAATTTCACTTTGCTCCTGTTATGAAGCATCATCTAAAGGCCTGTTTATACTCTACATTTAGAACAGAGGTGCCCTGCACTGATTTTGTTTGTCTTTTGGTGCGTAGCCTCGAAGCCTAATATTACAGTTGAAACGGAGAAACACAACCGGAGGTTGAGGGGGCAGTAGTGAGCTTAGTGAATCAACTGCTAACCAAATATAAGAAAATGATAAAGTAGAAAGTTTGATCAAAAATGGCAGAAAACTTTAAGGAGGAGCTTTGTGAATTTATGCAAAATTATATACACGGTGAAAGAGACTGTCAAATGTTCTTGCAGACATTTGAAAATATTGAAAATGTCGTTCATTGTCTATTTCACGCATTGGTAAAAATGGAGAAAATAGCTCCCCATGTATGTAGTGGCTTTCGCTCAGAGTTCTCACACATCACCACCGTTTGCACTGCCGCTTTGGTTTCCTTTGACTCTAAAATAGTGTAAATACCACAACCTCCTCAACACAATCTGACTCATTAACGCCCCCTTGTGGATGTATTGCTAAACAAACCATACAAACACAGATTACTCTCGGAGGTATGAAGAGTAGTAGCAGACACAATGTTTGGAATGAACAAATGTACAAACATACGAAAGTATGAATTTGGACTCCTGTTCTCGTCATCGTGAAATCACATATCAACAACGATTAAGTAGCTCATTGAGCTGTAGTGGGCGTCATGGCAAAGACGACTTAGTTTAAAAACAAACTAATCACTGAAGAGGCTGAACAAGAGTAAATATTGAACAGTGTCATAAAAGCTACTGTAGGGAGATCCTCTGAGCTAAAAAATTTCTAACTTCTTTGAGTGACTTTAATCAATTTGTTTATAAAAGAAGACTGTTCTGGGTAAAATATTGTTTTCTAGATCTGTATTGAATGTCATTATTTATTCGTTGCTCTCCAGGACAGGCGGTTTGCCAAAACCTTTGATCAACTCCTTACGGGTTCAAATTTCATCCAGCAGGGACTGAGACAAAAATAAAAGATCAGATCTTTGTTGTGCTGGCAGAATGACAGCAGCTCCGTCCAAGATGACTCACTCACTCAGCAGTCTGCCATTCCTGACCCTCTCTTCCACCCGTTAGCCAAATTGCCTTGATCCTCCGCTCATTGCCGCCTGTCACCCACCCTTGTGCTCACCCATGGTGGAGCAAGGTGGATGCATCCTCAGGTCCGGCGGCATGGTTTTCATCCTAGGGGGGTGAGAACGTGCAAAGCAGTGAGCAAATGTGCTGAGAGAATTCCAGACATTCTTCTGCTCGGTCCCGGTGGCCTGGTCTGGTGTTGGGTTCCTGGGAGAGAGGGAAGAGGAGCTGGGGGAATCATCAGCCGTCTCAGCAGCTGACACCTCTTCTGATCTCTATCTCTTCCTACAGCCATAAACCAAAATGTCTGACTTTTCAGCATGGCAGCCACATAAACATAGCCTTCCTCGTAGCCTCCATCAGGTCTGCCAGCTTTTGCCTGGAAGGAACAGTTTGTTATGTTGACGATGTGGCAACGAGCAAATTCTCAGTCTGGAATATCGTGGAAAAAAAACAAACACATTTATGGTGATAGGGAACATTAGTTGTTCTACTTGCCTAGATTTCATTATCAATTTTTATTTGAAATCCTTATTATAAAGTCTGGAGGAACAAACTGAAAGTCCAATCCTTTGGCATCGAATGACAGATACATATATACATGCAACATTAACTTCTCGTTCAGAACCCGGCAGTTCTCTAATACCAGTTCTTAGTACCTCATGTTAACGGTTTCATGAATCATGCTGGGCTTGCACTCTCCAGGGTAACGTAGCTCCAGTGTAAAGCTTGCCAAACTGTTTGATCACAGGTTGTTTGACAGACTTTTTTGCATCTTTCAGCTCTCTTGGGATGACAACGTAATTGCTGTGCTTAAAAAAGATCAATGGTCATGAAGTGAGAGAAGCTGTATGTTACTCACACTGTGTGAGCATATTTCTTAGCCATAGTGACATTATGCAAATGAATTATGATTGAGTCATTTGAATGTTGAAATGTCTTTGCAGCTTGAGTGTGACAAAACCCAGCAATAAAACATCTGTAAATGTCTTCATATACTCTTTACATTACATTGCATTCCTCCAATAAAGACTGATTTTCTTTTCTTTTCTTTTTTTTTTAGATGCAAATACAAATAGATGACAGATATAGCAAAAATTGTTTATTTGCAGAACCTGCAAATACATATATATGTATGTGTACATATACATATTAGCCTCCTACAGCAGTGATTTGCAATTGGTAGAGCATGACTCAAAAGTTGGTCACAGACCTTAGTCTGGTTAAAAAAAAAAAGAGCTAAAGGTACATACTTTTCATATAGGTGAATATACTTCTCAGAACTTGGGCTTTTTTATTTCATGTTTGTGCATGAACGCATTGCTGAACAATCAATTCTCCTACTGATTGAATATGATCAAGGTTGTTCACTGATGCAAACTTATCACAGCCACAGTGACATTAATATTCTTGAAATCTTGTGTCTGTGAGTTCCATTGTTGGTCTTAATTGAAATGTAGCTAATTGAGTGTAAAAGGGAACATTTTCCTTGATAGCAGGGTTGTCAAAATCTGTTTTTCATCCCTAGCAACGTCATCACCATGGTTACCATTAAAGGTTGCTTATTCTTTCTTTTCTCAACTAGCTGTTCTGAGATTTCCTGCTAGTTCTCAGAAGTAGTCGTTAAAAAATAATTAAAAACTGAGGATTTTATTTTCATGAAAAATTAGTTTTTGTCATAAAATCCCCAATTTCGGCAGCACAGTGGCTTAGTGGTTAGCACTGTTGCCTCACAGAAAGAAGGTTCCTGGTTCGAGCCTCCACAGGGGTCTTTCTGTGTGGAGTTTGCATGTTCTCCCCGTGCTTGCGTGGGT
>JBAMYA010000016.1:8165321-8184735 GCA_037176975.1 Arrhamphus sclerolepis
ACACACACACACACACACACACACACACACACACACACACACACACACACACACACACACACACACACACCTCCCCTCCCACAGGTCTCCCATGTGAGGGAGAGCCGGGTAAAGCCAGCCTAGATATTAAGAGGAAGAGTGGGGAAATAAGGCAGTACCCCTTTAAAATAAAACCATTTAATATCCCAACTTTAAAAAATTACAAGTCATGACTCCAAAGCTGAGATGTGACTTCATTGCAGCCCATAACAACTGCAGATATTGCCTAATTTATTCAAGATCAAACTGTCAAATATTAAACATCAAGAAACTAGTCAGTTGTGAAAGTTTGGAGCATGTACAGCTGAACAAAAAACTGCAAACGGATGATAAAAAAAATTATGACTTAATAAATAAAATTTATCTGACCTACAGTCTCATCAACTTCAGTTGTTCCATTACACATTTATCTTTAACTTAATTGAACACATAAAACAGAAATTGTTTGTTAATTTACCAAAATGTGTTAATTTTTTTAAATGTCAGCAGATTCAGGGAAGACATCTGTAACTGTTTTGTTAAAATCTGTAACTGTTTTGTTAAAGCACGTGGAAACATGCTTAGGCTTTTCCATAAAGTTAGCATTGTGATCATTTATAACCATTTTATTATAATCTTATGTTATTATAATGGTACCACTACTATATGGTACCACTGCAGTCCCTTTGCACCCAGGATTACTTTTTTTTTTTTCTAAATAATTTTTATCCCACATTTTTTTCCCTTTTTATCATCCAGTGTTCAGTATCTAAGTTGCAGTCCTGGGCATTGCATTCCCTCTGCCAACCCTGGGAGGGCCCTGCACTGAGCTCAGGTCTCCTTCTCTACCTGAGGAATGAGCAGGCCCTTCATTTCACCCCTCAAGTGAAAAGAAGGGCTAGTGTTGGCTAGTGTTAGTGTTAGTTAATGTCAGTTAATTATTTCCAAAGCTATCTTTCAAATGGCATACTTTCATGATGAAAAGTAGGCTAATAGTTATATAGCGACACCACGGCAAATGCAGATCTAGAGAGGGTTTTTGCTGGATCAATTCATGAGGGGAGTTTTTAATTAATTTTTTCAGTTTATTTTGCAAACACCACCAGTAAATGTGTAATGCAGTCTTTTTCTCTACAGATACCGAGCGCAGACACTCATTTCTAGGACACTGCAGGACATCCATCTGTGGCAGCGTGCATGAAAATTCATGCATGTCACAACGGCGTTGAATAAGTCCTTTATCAAACTGGTGCAAGGTTCCATGGTCTGCATTACTCACACTTAGACAAGCAAAACAATTCTGCATCACTAAACCTGACCTGATATTAAAACCAAATTTGATTTTTATATTTTTGATCTGAGGCTACAACAAATTGCATGATAAATGAGGATTTTTGTTTGTTTGTTTGGTATGTGACTTAAAAAAACAACACAGACAACCAGTTAATTTTTCATTTTTTAATTTTCAATTGAAAAAGATTGAATGAATGGTACGTGGATTTGCGAGGTTTGCAGGTTGTAAGTCCATTGATGACAAAGTCAACTTATGTGCTAAATAGTAAATGTAAGAGCACAAGAAATGCAATTTGTAAGAGCCTTCTGATTGAACACCATGACCTTATAAGGAAATACAGCTCTATCTTATGTCAGACAGAGACAGTGATCTTTCAAAGTTCAAGTAGGCTAATCAAGGGGTATATTTCTTATGCATTCAAGTTCTTCTATAGTATGCATACATCATTTTGGTGCCTTGGATGCAAGAATAGATGATATTTTACAATTCTAAGATGGGTCAGCAAACACGAAAAAGCATAATGAAATAATTAAATACTTATCTGGGTTGATGTGCTCCTCGATTGAAGCCGCAATGCATTAACACTGACGGAGGCGTTTTATTTTGAAATGCCACACAGGAAGCTACTGTCCTGGTTTTGTCTTACTTGTTTGACAGTGGTGTGAAGGTGAAACCCCCCCATCACTCCCATCAGAACTGCTGCTGCTGCTGCTCAGGTCCTGGAAGTCTCTCCTCCTCCCATCGCCTGCTTTTTTTGATGGGGAGGGGGTGCATGCAGCGGTGAAGTCACAGTGATGTCATTTTAGGATGTGAGAGTCGGGGGCAAGGTGAGCTGGTTTTTGCGGCTGAGTGGTGTCCCCCCTCCACGACCAGCGTTGCCTGCACAGAGGCGCGGAGCGGCGAAAGATGGTCATCGCCACCGGCCTCTGTCCCTCTCCTCCTGCTCAGATCTCAGGCTATGGGGCCTTGATCTGCCTTGATCCCAAAATAAACCTCTACCGCCACCATGCCAAAGGAGAGAAAATAAGAAGAGTTGCATTTCTAGGGCAGGTAACTTTGACCACGTGCCCCAAAGGTGAACTGGATGGCCACTGCGCAAAGGTGCCACTACAGCATGAACAGCGGGACGCACTGGACGCTGCCAGCAGTTCTTGTCATTTGGACTTCTCTGTGGGGAATCGCTTCATCCTATCCGATTCCGAGCAGGACTAATGCGACTTTGTTGGAGAAAAAGTGGGAGACCCTCTTCTCCCGTTCCTACCTGGGGATAAACGGGGGGAAATCGGAACTAAACTGGGAGAGTGACTATTTGCAGGGCATCAAAAGAGTGCGGCGACTGTACTGCAACGTGGGCATTGGGTTTCACCTGCAGGTGCTCCCGGACGGCAGGATCAGCGGAGTACACAGTGAGAACCCATACAGTGAGTTGCATCCTGCAAAAAAAAAAAGGAGAAGCTGCGGACAGAGAGGGAGTAACTGTATATGTTGCAGGCTGTGTGAAAGTTAGAGGCTTCACTTGTCTTGCATGATATTTAATGAGCGATGTCGGCGCGGTTAAAAGTTTCTGAGAGCAAAAACAGTGTACTGACTGAGCCTCGCATCCGTGCAGTGCGAAGAATCCTCCCAAGCCAAAAACACGACACGAATGCTTGACGCTGACTTATTTTTACCCCCGCCGCCCCCCTCCTCCTCCTCCTCCTCCTGCCACACTCATATGGCTCTCAGCACGCTGTAAACTTCGCTCACAATGCCTGGGCCTCGGTGATGATTGCACAAAAAAAAAAAGATCTAATTGAGCATCATCCAAGTCGCAATGCACCTGCAAGGTTCCACCCATCACTGCTGCATTGTCCCGAGGCGCAGTGTGACTCTTGCCTCTGCTCCC
Organism: Arrhamphus sclerolepis; assembly: GCA_037176975.1. Classification (NCBI taxonomy): domain Eukaryota; kingdom Metazoa; phylum Chordata; class Actinopteri; order Beloniformes; family Hemiramphidae; genus Arrhamphus; species Arrhamphus sclerolepis. The sequence goes on from JBAMYA010000016.1 coordinate 8,168,519, forward strand.
CTGTAACACTGTTGTATGTGTCTCGCACAGGTCTCATAGAGGTCTCCACCGTGGACAGAGGGGTGATCAGCTTGTTCGGGGTGAAGAGTGAGCTGTTTGTCGCAATGAACAGCAGGGGAAGGTTGTACGGAACGGTAGGTTGGTGCGCAACTCTGGCCACACATCTCCGCTGAGTGTAAGACGAGTTCACAGAGCTGCTGCATCCACGAGTTTATGAGCGCAGTTGTGTTATTAATATGCCCTGACGATAGCAGGGCTTTCACAGCAGGCTCCAAGAAGCCACTTTGGAGAAACGAGGCGACGCTCAAATCTCCTGCTGTGTCATAATCTGCGCTGAAAATATCCACTTATGAACTTTAACACGAGTGAAGGGCGCAAAGACGGAGCTGGAAAAGCTGCAGAGAGCCTCATTCTGTCTTTGTTTATGTGTATTGATCTGTCTACTAGTGATTAAATGCGTGCTGCTGCAAATTAAAGTAAACTGCTGTACAAAAGTATTAGCACTGATCATTAACAATGACAGGACAAAAAAAGTAGGTCAGTTCTGACTTAATATTTCATTACTTAGAATCTAAGTAAAAACAAAATGTCTTTTTCATATTCATCATTTTCAGTTTTTGTGCATCATGAAAGAGTTGAAGCAATTGGAAATACACTCAAATCAAATCATCAGCTTCATGTGTGATGTTATTATGAAACTTACATTAAATTCAATTCCATTTTATTTACATAGCATCTATTTACAACATTCAGATGCTTCACAGAAACTCAGAGCACGACCCCGAGAACATGACAAGTCAAAAAGTGGCAAGACCTGGCTCAATAATTGGGGGGGGTGGGGGCTCTTGCTAAAGGCCAGCCTGGTAAAGGAAGAAACGAGGTGAGACACCAGATAGAGGATGAAGGACAGAAAGAGGAGAGGCACAAAAATGTATAAACATGTGGTGGTCAGAGGGTCGGACTGCAGGTCGGCCATGTTACTTGGTGTCCTACAGATGCACCTAGTCGACAGCTGTAGATAAACTCTGTCAGAATATAGACACAATATTGGATAATAACTGTTCAATTGTCAGTTAGTTATCTGTAAAACTGTTTGATTGATGATTAGCCACTACTCTGGGTTATCTTCAACTAGAAATAATGCCTTATAATTGAAGACATCTAGTAAATTTTTTAGTACTTTAGACCTAACCAGCGTGTCCACCTGCATTTCATTCAAAAAGAGCTGGGATCAGCCTCAGGAGAGCTCTGTATGAGAGCATAGTTTATAACAGGTTTACTTTATAATTTCAGTATTAGTTGTTTCATTTGTTAATTTCAAAATATACAGTCACCCCCTTGACAGCAGCTGCAGCATTAGTGTTTTTCAGGGGTCTCTGTAGAGAATCATTCGTCTCCATCTAACCCTATTTTCTACATCCTCTACTCTCACAACAGGAAACTTCATGTTCTCTTTCACTAATCTCCTCTTTGGTCTTCCTCTAGACCTCCTGCCTGGCAGTCCCATCCTCATCATCCTTCTACAAATATATTCACAATCCCTGCTCCTCCTCATGTCCAAACCATCTCAGTCTGGACTCTCTGACTTTCTCTCCAAAATGGTTACATGTGACATTTCATCCATACCTGAAACTCAGTTTCTAAGATTCTGACACACACTTTTAATTCAACCGTATCATGTTCCAGCGTGTGTCTTCTTGATCATTCAATCACAGCTCGTTCCAGTCGTCCAGTCATGGACCCTAAAATGTTCTGAGCTCATATGTAAAAGCATGAGGCCAGTGTGTGCATTTCAAAAGGACATTTCTTTTGCAACAACATGCCATCTCCTCCTGTTTCCCTCTGAGCATGCTGTCTAGTCAGGCCGTTTGCCAAAGTAAAGGTCACGTGGAAACGATGCATATGTTGTGATATTCCTCCGGCCTGGAGATTTACCGACCCTCCCCGTCTTTCTCCCTTCTCCAGAGAGTCTTCAGGGACGAGTGCAAGTTCAAGGAGATTTTGCTGCCGAACAACTACAATGCCTACGAGTCTTTTGTTTACAAGGGCTTCTACATCGCCCTCAGCAAGCATGGCCGCGCCAAGAGGGGCAACAAGGCGACCACCGCCATGACTGTCACACATTTCCTCCCGCGACTATGAGAGAAACTGACAGTTACTCAGTAATTTGCACATATGGATGCTCTTCCAGGTAATATAGAAATGCATAGTCATGATATACACACTTGTGGACTGCAAAAGAAAAGAAAAATATTTATTCTGTTATTATATATATATACAGTATATGTATATTTGGATAGCTGTCTTTGTATATGTATGCCATACTGTGCTGCTTATTGTTTTTATGGACTGGGAGAGTGCTGTCACATTTTATTTGTCTGTCTCAGTTTCCCTTGGTGCTTGCTGTAACTGAACTATATGTCAGCTTAGTTCTCTGAGATGGAGGTTGAGCTATATTCTGTGCTTTTAAAGAGTGAAATGAATACTTTTTATTACCTCAAGGAGTTACTTCACTAGATAAAGGGGATGCATGGACTTCTGCTGAAATACTTGCTAAGTTTATTGTTTTGTTCAAACATTTGAACACTTGACGCTTCCCTGCTTGATTATCGTTGTCCTGCAGGAGGGTGGGGGGGGCGGGAGGGAAACTTAAATGCACTACCTTTGCTGCACGATTTAAAGGTGCCTTGATGTTCCCACTTGTGACCCCCTTAAACTTGCATGTAAGAGACACCCAGAGGAGTCAGAAATAGGGCTGACACTCCTGAGGGGCCTCAGAAGACGAGGTGGGGGGAAGGGAGGGGCAGGGGGGGTGACTGTCTCTGGTTTATTTTCTTTTCTGTAATTAGATCGATTAAGTAATAAACAATCTGTGGTTGAGACCAGAGAGTGGTCAGCCATAGAGACTGGCACAAGGCCACGAGTTGGACTGTGTGACCAGTGAGAAAACAGGGTAGAATATTTTATCTATCCCAGCATGGAGAAGAAAAAAAAAAGTTTTTGTTTTTTTGTTTTGTTTTTTTAGTTTGGACCCAGCTTGCTTCTGCACAACTGAGCGGATAATAGAACGCACAATAGTTATGATCCTGCACACTGACTCAGAAAGAGCCACGACGACGCGGTGGGTTGCTGTTTTTGAAACGCAAAGCTTTAGCTGCTCTCTTGATTATATGGTGAAACCAGTGGAAAACAAAGTAAATAGTTGCACATTTAAAAGAAGAATACAGAAGCTTTTTAGTGCAAAACAAAAAGAAATGAATAAATAAAAAGTAGTTGGGGCTGCACTGTGAATTGGCGATAATGGCACCGTAACGTTTTGGTCTGTATTCTCAAACATGTCTGTTTCTTGGGTTTATCTTTGGCTTGGTGTGTGTCTTGGAGCATGTGGGTGTCCTGGGGCCTGCCCCTCAGCCTGCCTGTCTCTTCTGCAGCAGCACTGCAGTGGCAGTGAGGTGTTGGGAGCTGAAGGCAAATGGTTTTAAATGCAATTAAGGAGTGAGTCAATCATGTAGCTCGAAGGACAAAAGGTAGACTGGATGCACAGGACAAGAGTTCCTCGCTTGGCATCGATATTTCTGTTGATTTTTTTTAGCTTAAGTTGATACATTTGTAAACTGACTAGAAATAGAGGCAGTCCTTTCAGAAAGCTGAAGGTGTAGCATGCATTACAAACTCATTGTTACTATGTACAAATATCTTATTACATATTCCAAAGATGTTTTTTTTTCTTGCTTCATTCTTCAAATTCTCAAGAGTCCTCTAGAGTTTGCTTACCTATGTAGTTACTGCAGCTGTTAACTCAAAAAATCCTGCAGCTCACTTCATCATCAGCCTCCATCCATTCCCGTGTGAGGTAGCGCGACTATTTAAATCCAGGAAAGACGTATGCGGTGAAGCCGGCACGCTGTCTTTGTTGTTTGTCAACCTCCCCCCCCCCGTAGGAATGTGGATCTGCCAGGATGACAGACAGCTTTCCACATACCTAAACTCAACCACCCTCAACTACCCACCTCTGCCTGTCCATAACCCCCCACCTTCACCCTCACAACTCACCCGTTGTAGAAAAGGGACCTTGGGATTCTAGTTGTAACCCAGGAGCTTCCTCCTCTCATTTCAGCCTTTTTTAGTTCAAGGTCAGAGTCAGTAACCAGGCTTTGCCTCAACCTTTGTGGTCAGGGTGGTCTGTTGTACGAAACAGAAATTCAGAGCATCTTTTTTTAAACATAGGACACACAAGTTTAAGCAGAATAGAAGTTTGTACTTTTTTTTTTTTTTTTTTTTTTGAACCTCTTTCAGCTGCAGCACCACAATATACCATCCACTGCTTTTTTTTTTCCCCAGTGCTGGTGGTGGGATATTTCTAGGGAGTGGACATCTGCAGAGCTGATGCAGATATATGCTGCTGCTCAGCTCCTCGCCCTCCTCAGGATGTTCCTCTGCTGCTGTCCTGACCCCCAAAAAACCACCAAGCACCAAACACACGGACAAAGTATCGCTCGCTCGTTGCTCAACCTGTCAGCAACGCATGCGTCAGTTAATGACAGTATTCTCTAACGTATATCTCTGTTTTAGGTCACAAAGGTTTTTTGTTTTGTTTTGTTTTTTTTTGTTTTTTTAAACAAAGTTCTTGTAGATGAGGGTGCATGTAGGAGCCACTGATGTGAATTTTGCTTTTTTTCTGGTAGTTATCAGAACACTTTTCAGGAAGTTCAGCTGAGACACTTGAGGAAGTAAGCAACTTAACGCTTCTGCCACCTGTTAAGATGTCCGACGTCTCTGGCAACATCTTAACGAGGATGTCTTGATCATAAACTGGCATAAATTAAACAATTAGCTGGATGCCTAAAAGAAGTAAAGTTTGTGTCTAAAACAAAACGTTCACCTTTCAGCTATGACCAAAAATAATTATTACCATTTATCTGCTGTCTTCTTTTTTTTTTCTCCACATCTTATAATCGGTTAAATTAATTAAGTCAAGGTGAGGAATATCTCTTAATATTTTGAATGTATATTAGCATAAGTTTCTTTCTTTCTTTTGTTTTTCGGAGTGAGTCTTCACACAATTCCTCTCCTCTGTTCTCATATACCTCACCTTCTGCCTTAGTTTTTGGTTTGCTGATGACTGTATAGTAAGAAAAAAAAAAAACAAGCTTAAGTTATTTGTTTCTGAAAACAGACATGCCAAGTAAAAGTTTTCTTTTATTTTTGTACGTATGTGCTGTGCACAGCAGTCTACTGTATTCCTGAGATACCAATAAAAGTTTGTTTTGTTTTGTTTTGTTTGTTTTTTTTAAACTGGCTGCCGGTGATGTGTCAGTTTGTGCTAAACAACAGTTTAACTCCATCAGGGAAAGAGGTGCTCAGACCCTCCAAATGCCATTAAAAAGACAAGTTAAGCTGCTTTTAGACCAGATACTGTTTTGGGAGATAGTTTGGTCAGTATAGAGGCTACAGCCATGTGAAGCACATCTGCACTTATAGTCATCAAACACTATCTTCTGGGTTGAAGCTCATCCAGATAGTACACTTTGTTGCAGTTCCCCGACTGACCACTAGGTGCTCATTGACACACACCCATGTTAAAAATGACAGCTTTGCAGCAGAATTAAACATTTACAGCCTGGTACAAAAAAAATCTGTTTTGGTCTCTATAGTTAGATTTTACATCCATGACGACTGTATGGATTTTTTTTTTTTTTCAACCACATCAGATAAATTTTTCTATTAAGCAATAAAACCGACATCATTTCACATGCTTGACTGACAGCTAGCCATTGCCTGTCGTTGGCTGTGACAGCTCTGTCCCTCCTCTCTGCAACTTGGCACCACATGGTTGAAGGAAAAATGCTCTTCAAAGGCTCTTGGCAGAAATCTAAGGGTCATATGACCAGATGGTTTGTCCATAGTTTATACAGTCATTGAGCGCAACCCGGTGTAAGGGCATATTTTAAACCATGTATAGTCTAAAAGGTTAAAGTGACCATATTCTGTGTTTTTGTTTGTTTTTCTGGTTTCTGACTTATCTACAATGAAATATCATCATGACTGGAGGCTCGAAAAAAGAAAAAAAACGAGATATAGTCTACTATTATTAAATCAGAGTCTGAATGCATAACAAACAGCATTTGGGAACTCTAGATTGAGAGCTACATTGCTGGTGGGATGGAGGGGAATGTCCTTATAAGGTCAGTGCAGCTTCTGCAGGAACTGAACCAATCAGAAGGCACTTAGCTGAAGCACCACTAACTGAATTCTGACTGTGGCAGAGTCCTTTCATTTCCAGAAGCGTCCCACTTCATAACTGTCATCTAATTACGGCTTCTTCTTTTTTTAAATAGTTATTTTGGTTACAGGGCTACTCTGGAGGTACCAAATTTTAAAATAAAATGGCTGCAAATTAGCATAATATGGCCACTTTAGATACAGTAGAACGTTTCAGGCTCCAGGTTGAATTGCTGTGAATGATGAAATGTCTCCCTCTGCTGGCCAAAAGGTGTAAGACATTAGATGTGGCAGGTGCGGAAAGGCACCAAATTGATTTAACTTATGAAAAAACATACAGTTTTGCCAGTTAATGCGAGTTTGGAAACTGTTTTGTCAGAACCTTTTAAAAACTATATTCCATTGGATTGTATAATAGTTATAATTATTATGACTTTATTGAAAACATTAAAGTTTGGTTTCTCTTATTGTCACGTCTTTCTTCTCCAAGCAAAACTCCAGAGCAGAGGATTATTCGCAAATAAATGAGTACGGATGAGTAGGCTAATGTTGTGTCACCAAAAATAAGAGTGCAGTAGTCTAACCAGCAACATGGGGATAAACAGACAGAAGTGGAAGTGGCCCTTCCGCTGCAGCAACCCGCACATCTGCTTTGGGGGCGAGCTTTTTTTTTTCTTTTTTTTTTTACCCAAAGGATGTGAGCAGGAGTGGCACCCGGGGGGCTTTAAATACGAACTGTAACCAAACTTTGGGACAACAGAGCATCTGAAAACTTGCAGAGCTCGCAGTAGAAATCACCGGTTTGCCAACAGACGACTGAGGATGAGGGACACCGTGCTGGCACTCTTCATCGCTGTCCTATGGTTTCCCGCCGGGGAAGCTGTACCAAACCCGTCACCGCTGGTTGGATCCAACTGGGGGAGCCCGAGGAGATACATCCACCTGCAGACTTCCACGGACCTCAACAACTTCTACTTGGAGATCAGACTGGACGGCACTGTGCGCAAAACTACAGCCAGAAGTTCATATAGTGAGATATGCTTTCTTTTCAATCCGTGTGTCATTTACAGTTTTTGAAATGCAGTGATATGATGGGAAATCTTCCTCCTCTCTTTGCAGGTGTGATTTTGCTGAAATCTGAAACAAGGGAGCGCATCGCCATCCTCGGCGTCAAGAGCAACCGTTACCTGTGCATGGATTTGGAGGGTACCCCTTTCAGCTCGGTGAGTATTCAGTCAAGGTACTTTATTTGGATAGTCTCTAACGAACCAGTCAAAAAACAAACAAACAAACAAAAAAACACAGAAAGGTGTGGCTTTTGCGCCCTGTGGAACTCCACACAATTTGTTGTTGTTGTTGTTTTGTGACTTTTATTAAGGCTTTTGCGCGTTCAGCAAGATGCATTTGCGCATTAAAAGAAGAAACTTCAGTTTTAATTTGAACCAAAGAATAAAAAGAAATTAGGAAAATCATTCCCCTTTTCCTCCTTCCTTACATGTAGTTTTAATCAAATCAATAAAGGATTAGTGTTTGGCACAATTGTGGAATGTCGCGCGTAATTTTAAGGCTTTCTTCTGCCCTCAGACGCACTAAAGTTTACAGCGCACTGGTTACTGATGATGTTAAATTGTTGACTTTTCTCCTTTTAATGCTAGACCTATATCATTCTTATTAGATTATATAGAAAGAATAGTTTGTCCCCTTTTAAGAGATATTGTTCATTCCTTCTTGGCTGCAAATAATTCACATCAAGACATTTTGGTCCAAATTGTTCTTAAAACTTCAAGTTTAAACTGGTCCAGTTCTAAGTGAATTCTTTTGTGGGCTAAAATAGTTTTCTAAAACTGACCAAACTGTTGCTTAACTCTCCTCTACCTTCAGCCCATCTGCCTCCGGGATGACTGTCTGTTCAACCACAAGCTCCTGGAGAACAACAAGGACGTGTACTACTCCACCCGGACCGGCATCCTCTTCAACCTGGAGGGCTCACGGCAGGTGTACTCAGCGGGCCAGAACCTGCCGCAGACGTCGCTCTTCCTGCCCAAGAAGAACACGGTGCCGCTGGAGCGCCTGCTCCTGCACAGGGAGAAGAGGAACCAGGTTGTGGACCCCTCGGACCCTCACAGCTTCTACCAGTGGCGGACCGAGGAGGGCTCCGACTCCCGCGCCGTACCGGAGGACGACGCCGATCTGGACGTTGAGGTAGAGATGGAGGCCGGGGACGACGGCCGCAACGTGTCTCGGGAGACGCCGCTGGCTCCGTCCTCCCACGACCCCTGGAACGTGCATTCGTTTCTACAGGGCAGCCCCCGGAGCACCGGGACCATGGGCTGACTGCAGCCTGCTGGACCTCTTTACACTGCATGTAATAGCTACTGTGCGTGAGTCCAGTTTAACATAGTTTAGACAAGGCTTTTTATTGGAAAACAGGTATTAGAGCAACGATGCTTCAGGGCATCAGGGCCGTCTGTTTTGTTTGTTTGTTTGGTTTTTTTTTTTTGTGGGGGAGGGTGCCAGATTCTGTTTGGGGACCCCTATTTTGGGGGGATTCAAACCCCCTTTACAATGCATTAACCTGTTGCAGTTTTTAAAGAAAAAAGACTAGATCCGTGAATCTGATGAGGTTATTGGGTCATTTTGGGGATTCACCTCAGAATCATGAATTATTCACAAAAGCAGTGTTTTCCCACTGAATGTACATTATATGACTTGACTTGCAACCCCTTTTTTGCACAGCTTCTAATGTCTTAAAGGTAATAGCCAGACTTTATGAAGAGATTAAATCAATAACAAATTTTCCTTGCTTTAGAAGAAAATGTAAGATGACTAATCATGTTGTATTGATTTCTTCTCATTAAGTTTTATTTTTTTAAACAGCTGGTCTGACAAACCCACACCCACAGAAATATTTAAGTCTAATTTTAAGATTGATGTATTTCATTTGTGTATAAAAATTGTCAGTCAAATGTAAATGAAACAATTAAGAATGAGATTTGTCTAATTATACCAATAAATCCATGTGATAAATACATAATGACAGATTTATGTATTTATCATTCATACATAACATTTTTCTGTATGGTTACAAAAATCTCATTATTAATTGTTCCATTTACATTTGACTGGTAAATGTGCATCACAGTAAGTTTATCAGCCCGTTCATGATAAATCTATGTAATTCAAATGGATGTCAATTTCATATGCAGTACATCAATCTTAAATTTAGGCCTAAATATTTCTCTGAGTGCATATTTATACTTTCTCAACACAGAAGTCTAATTTAGCCTGCTTCTGGAGGACTGAAGGGCCATCTACTGGTGTCAAACTATGCAGGCATGACTAAAAATGAAAATATATACATGTATATACTTATGAGTGGCAACTAAATGTTAGGTGTTAAGTCTAGGCTCTATTTTGTATTCTAATATTTGCAGATTTTAAGAGCTGAAGCTGTTACTAGTGAGTTGTTAAACTTTTCATAGCAATTCCAGAAAACATTTCACTCCAGAATCTGTACTAATATATCCATTCCAAGTCCATTTCTCCCACCAGACTCTAACACTTAACATGAAGGAAAATGACAAGAGGATTAAAAAAAAAAAAAAAAAAAGAAAAACCTTACTACCTTTACAGGGTAGTAATCTTGATATCAAATCTGAACTTTTGAGATGTGACTATTAGGTGCTGGACACCACCAGCAAACACAAAAACAGTCCCAAAGTGTATTTATTTATTTAAATCCATTCCTTTATTGTTATTTATGAGGATGCTTCATTGAAATGTACATACACAAAAAAAACCATAGGTTTACTTTGAATGTATGAGTCGGAGTTGTTGTGGAAAGACAGTTGCTTGAATTTAGGACAAAATAAACTAATAAAAGAGACATGATAACTGTTTGTGTATTATTTTGTGTCCAGCTATAAATGTCATATGCCATGTCGTTCTAAAGTGTTGATTTTTATGGAGAGTTAAGCTGGTTGACATCTTGACAGATAAACTCTCTTGAGGGAAACACACTTGGCTGAATTTTTATTCCTTTTGATGAAAGAGTACTTGGACAAGTCCAGTCGCATAATAAGCTGTAATACAGACACATAAAATTACATAATTTAATTTCTAAGGCTTCATTTTATTGGGATATACTTCTAAGTAAGGTTGGGCTGCAAGTCTCTCGTTCAAAAATAAATAAAAGCATAAGAATACGTAGCACCCACGCAAGTCATATGGTCTAGCACTGTATGTGCAACCTGTATTTATATTTATATTATTTATGACAGTATATAACCTTTTACAAGGTGTCAGTGCTTCATGATATATTGCACAGGTAAAATGAGCAGCACCAACTGCAAACCAGGAGACATGAGGTTGAAATGTTCCCTCCAGTGTTCAGTGACATTAAATACGTTCAGATATAACTTTACAATTAAAAAAGGGTGATTTCATTATCAATTCAAACAGTTGGAAGGATAACATTTCATAATAATACAGTACTGCACAATGACTTTGGTTACTATCCACAGTTAAACATGCTGATTATCAATAAAAACACTATTTTCTCTGTGCGTCGTAGCAATCAGCTGCTTTCACTGAGTGGTCACGATTGCATCATCTTAAAACTGCGCGTATTTACTCGTTTTTGTTGTGTTTTGTTTTTTTTTCTTTATTCAGCATCTGTGAGGTTTTCTAGGTGTTCCTTCCTGTTGGTAAAAACACAGTGAGCAGCACTGAGCGCCGGCCCAGACTCGGACGGGCTCAGGGTGAGAATAAAGCGGCTGACGCCCGTGTTGGGACATGGTGAAAAAAGCTGGGACACCTTCACACCTGGGGGTACCGTGCACTTTAAGTCCTCCACCAGGTGCCTGATGGCCACCCGGATGTAAGCGCCGTGACTCACTACCAGAGCGTGGATCCACACGCCCTGTAGGCCGTCGCTGGCCGAGCTGCCGGGGGAGGGGTCTGGAGCGGCGGCTGCAGATTCTTCTGCTGCTGAGCTGCCGGGTCCTGAGGAGCTGTGCTCTTCTAACATGTGTTTGAACAGGACTTTGAGGAATTTTTTGAATCTCAGCTTCACCTGAAAGCAAGGTAACAGTCAAGCTAACAGCAGAATTTCTAGATTCCAGGACATTTGAAAAGTAATGCATGAAAAAGAAAGAGCTACAAGTAGTCCAAAAGTTTCAATTTATCCACTGAATGCATTAAAAAAAGTCCTTTAGCTCCTCACTGTCTTATGGAGGACTAAATTATTATGAATTCAAACTAAAAAAGAACACTGGCTGCACCAAAATTGCTCATTCAAGTTTATTTCTCTAAGAAATTTCAGGGAACAAAATATGAATATGAAACATTCTGGAAATAATGTGAAAAATGAATAGATCTAACAATACACATATTAGGAGCCATAGTCAGGCCTTCTTCCAATCAGTAGATTAATATAAAACCACTCAAAGTAATTAAGTCCTTAAGTTGCATTAAATTAATGAAATAAGAGAAAGCGTCAGGATGTAAACATGTAAACATTTATCAGATTTGCTCCTCTCTGAGTATGTAAACTGCGACTTTGCCCATTTGGTTCATGGTTTTTCCAATACAAACCTAAACATGTAACTTCAAACCAAGAATACAAGAATATCCCGTAGGTTTATTGGTCAGATGTGTCTGCTATACAGGAAGGTGATCATGTATTTTGTGCTAGACTGCTCTTATCACATCAACAATCCATGTTGATTCTGTATTTTTCAGGAATGCTGTGGTGGACTACACTTACCAAAATATACACAACTGAGGCAAACTCATCAGTCAGAGAAATTTAATGGAATCATATGAATCATATGAATTTAGGTTCCTAGTCCTGTTTAGATTCAGTATTCTCTTGGAACAAGAACACCTCTTTTTGGGGTCTCAGTCCTGTTGGTTTAGTCTACAACCAAGTCCAATGACTGTGTACCCACAGAAGAAAACCAATCCTTTTAAACTCTTAAAGTTTGTGGGTGTCAAATCACACTACTGAGTGTCTTTGGACAGAAGAAGCCTGAAGTATTGGTTGAAATACCTGTGAAGCATCATGAGTCCACCTGGGTGGTGGTCCTTTTTTTTCAAAAAAGGAGACTACACTTCACAATCTCCACAGGAAAGTCTGTTCCAGTGTGCTGAGGAGACTGCAGACAAAACTAATCTCCTTAAAAGTGTGGCTGAGCTTACCCTAGAGGGTTAGGGTGAGGAGCCTCAATTCAGCCAAGAAGAACTAAAAGTAGACGTGCTACTCCACATCAAAAGGAATCAATTGAGTTGATTTGGGCATCTGTTCAGAACACCTTACATTTGCCCTCTACAGGCAGTGTTTCGGACATGTCCCGATAGGAGGCCTTGGGGCACATCCAGGACCTGCTGGAGAGATCGTATCTCTCATCTGGCATAGGAATGCCCTGTAGTCCTCTTAGGAGAGCTGGAAGACCTGGCTGCAAGTCTAAAGAACCTAGGCTCTGACTGTTGCCCGGTCTCAGATAAGCAGCAGACACAGATTTTTCCCATCCAAGAATTTATTTTTCTTATAAAGCTAAGCATGAAAAAAACATCATTGCTCATTTCCTTTCCCCTCACATCCTTCTGTTCTTTTGGTCCTATCTAGTTAATGAAAGCATCAAAAAATAAATTAAATGTGACACAAAACCAACATGTGAATCATATAATCATTACTTTTCTTTCTTTCTGTAGGGCTGTGTAATCTGTGATTCTTATACAGCAATACCCTAAAACGACCACTTGATGGCACTGTTTTACAAGAAATATTCTATTGATCCAAAAGGAAAACAGGCTAGTGCCAATACCTGCATCGTACTAAGTGCAAATTAACATTTAAATAATGATCAAGTTGGCTTTAATCCAGACTCACCTGATCTAAAGTCTCTCCTCCTGGCGGCGTGAAGTCACGACAAGACTGACCGGCAGCATTTGCCATATTCTTCAGGTCCTCTTTATGACGCCCTTCAGCAACACCGAAACCCTGAATCACACATAAAATTTAGAGCTCAAAAAAAAAAACTTGGAGTGTTACGCGGAAAGTTTTAATATTAGGAAGTATGAAACAATCAGATCTTACTCTTTCTCTGAGTAATGGCTCCAAAGCCATCTCCATGCCAGAGCAGTGAGTGTTGCTCCTCAAAATTGCTTCAGCTGTCTGGTGAAGGAAATGTCATCTGGAAATTAATGATTCAGTACATTTGCAAGTGGCCAAAAACTGTTTCAAAGACAAATTTACACTGTAAGATCCACCATTAAAGCGTCAGCATCATGAGTCAAAGACCACAGAGACGTGAATGGTCACACAACCATCTCATGTGTGGAAGTCATTCACCTCGTGCATCCTGTTTTCCCAGTCTCCTATAAAAAACAGGTTATATTCTAATAATCTAGAGCAAGTTTTCTCATGATGAGGAATGAGTGAGCTGCTCATGTCTCAGTAGATTTTCCAGGTCTGAAGCTCTCATTGACACTGATAACCAATCATATAGCTCTTTGGATCTTGTGATGAACACTGCTGGTTGGATTAATGTTCATGGGTCAAAAACAAAGTAATAACAGACCCATGCTTCAAATTACTTCACCGCAATTAACCAAAAGTATGACAGTAAAAAAAAAAAAAAAAATACAACTACAGAGCCGCTGACTGGCTTACATTCTTTTTTTTCCTTTCTTTTCACAGGTAGTTATGTACAAATTCACAACATATAAGTTGGATAAACCCAAAACCATAAATCAAGGAGTCATACACTGGAATAAATGAGTCCGTCGACTTAAGTGGTGCTTATCAATTCATTTCAACAAGCTACAGAGTCTTTCAGGAATTTATAGTGCCAATTGAAAGGTTTTCAAACCATCTCACTTAAGTGTTTCACAAATAATTATTAAGGGCTTAAATATGTCAAGTAGGTAAGTATTTAGCACTTAGTTCAAGCACCTTTGGCAGGAACAGCGGCATCAAGTCTTGTTTGAAAGTATCCTACAAGACAGGAACAGCTTTTATTTGGGATTTTCACAGATTGTTCAAAGAATTAGAGCAGGGGTGTTAAATTCTTATTTCATCCTGGGCCACATCATCGCCATGGTTACCGTCAAAGGGCTGGTTTTTCCTTTACTTTCTCAACCAGCTATGATGTCAGATTTCCTGTGAAGTTTCTGAACTCAACTGTTTCAAAAAAAAAAAAAAAAAAAGTGAATCCTTGTCACAAAAACTCTTTGAAGTGGTAAAATTATACATTTTTTATAATTTCAACTTTTTATCATAAAAATTACAAATGTCTGCTATTTTTAAAAAAAAGAAAAGAGTATTACGAGTTTAGACAAAATGTTAGCATTTTTTTCACTGCAAAATCTTTTGCAAACGTTACTAAATCACATCTTTTAGATATAAACTAACTGCTCTCCTCACCCTAGTTATTCCACTTTCTAATGAATCAAGGCCTTGACTTTGACATGTGTGCATTACAGTATACGTTTTCATATCACTGGCAAGGTTTTCACTGCGAATATAATCAAAATTAAAACTGGGATATTCTAATAATATAGTCGATATCTTTGATTTTAAAATAAGTGAAAGGAAACACAGTTTAACTATATAAGGTCATTTGATGAAAATTTCAAAGAAGAGAAATAATTGAATAACTGACATTAGCAAGATTACAACAACATTTGGTTCTGAATGTCAGTTTCGACTAATTACCCACCCCCACTCTGAAGCATCTTTATATTTTCTTTGTCGGATGTTGCATTGATGTGTTGTTGAAATGTAAATCTTGTCCTAGCTTAAGATCCTTAGCCATTTGTTAGGTTTTTTTTTGTCTTTTTGTTTTTTTTTCCCCAGCATTCGTTTTCCCTGTATCTTGATAAGTCTCATAGTCTGTTGTGGAAAAAGATCCATACAGAATGATGGTGGCATCACAATATGTAACCGTTCAAATGATGGTAATGAGGTTATAGTGTTTCCATGACACACACTAAAAGAAATTGAACAGTTGAGTCTTAGGTTTATAACATCAAGATTTTGTTGAATCTTTTGGCAAATCCCTACTGGGCTGTCATTTGTCTTTTAGAAAGGAATGCATTATGCCTGGTCACTCTATCATCAGGTAAGTGCTGTATAGATGACTACCCATCTCCACATAGGAACTCAGGAATCACTGACAGACCTCCTAGACTTATTTTCTATCATGAGAAAGAGAGTCAGGTTTGTAATCCATCTTTCTCACAACCACCTTTTCATCTCTGCCCACAAATTTTCTATACCACATGTCAATCTCAAGGCCCATGAGCTAAATTGGGCCAGCTGCTTGATTTTACCTGGTACCCAAGAGTGTGCAAAGACAAGATTTCAATGGGACTGCTCATTTGATTAGGTATTGACATCAAAAAGTGCAATAACTGAGGTGAATAACAATAAGTATTCCTTTATTCGTTTTACAGTGGAGAAATTTTCAATGATCAGCCAGGAGAAAATTGAGCAGCTGCTTTATGTCAAAAAGTCAAGATTTAGAAAAGGCTGACAAAAAAAAAAAAAAAAAAAAAAAAATCAGACCTTTTTTTAATGTAAAATCTTTTGCAAAAACTGAAAGAAAAACAACAACTTTTTACACTAAAAAAATCATGATATTAGGGCAAATTAGATATTAGGGAAATTGTACAGAATCTGCAATTTTACAACTTTTATGCCAAAATATTGCAAAAAGTTGATATTTTCCAACATAATAAATTGTAATCTATGTTTAAAAGTCAGAATTTTGTGACATTTGTGACTGTATGATAAATTTTGTTCATCAATCATTTTGTTGCAGAATTTGCAATTTTATGAATAAATTTGCTTCATTTTTTTTTAAGAAAATAAATTAGTGCAAAAGTCTCACTTCTATTATTTAGGTCCCAATTTTTGTAAAATTTAAGATTTTATGACAAAAATTCACTTATTTTTAATGAAAAAAATAGCCATTTTATAAACATTTCTT
>JBAMYA010000016.1:8188331-8202195 GCA_037176975.1 Arrhamphus sclerolepis
AAATAAAAGACCAAAGATGATGTGAAATTTCCAAATTCACCGGGTATGGTGAAGCAACCACACAGTCTGGTGGTCGATAAACACCAGAAGACGGCGGTTGATAGATGTAGTAACCCCAAGTAACACCACCACCAAGGAGAAACAGAAAGCTTGAAAAATACCAAGGGAAAGATGAGCTTTCCCTTGGTATTTTTCCTTTGGAAAATACCAAATAAAGATGAACTAGAAAATATGTGGAAAGAGAAAGCAACCATGGTGCCAGCGGTAACTGCAGCTCCCACAGACTCTGGGAACAAGATTGGAGATCTGTCGAGAAAAACCAGTCCTGGGAACAGCTGAGCTTTCAATGTGGTTTTATATTACAGCTGTATCAATTATGTATCTCTATTGAAGTAATTTTTCCAATGGCGACAGAAATAGTAGAAGTGCACACAAGATAGAAGACAAACCAGACACTTGATTTTAGCCAATTTATTAATGACAAATTGCCGAGGTACACTTTGTGGTTGTACATGGGTATAGCAGGAGAAAAGTTTGGGGTAACAACCACACTGAACAATTGTAAAATATGGGTACCTCAAAAATAAACATTCCTTTTTCTTAAAACAAACCGATTCAAACATGTCAAAGTCCTAGAAGGAAACTTTTTTTTGTCTTTCTGATACACAAATAACATACAGTATAGGATGTTTTTTGTACTTAGCACCAGATATATGAAAGAACCTATTTTAAAGTAGGCTGAAGGTACTTTTAAATTCTCCGTGGAATCTGGCATCTTGTGTTTCTGAACAACCAGACAGAAAGAAAACAAAAACAAAAACAAAAAAAAGCCACCCGTTCCAAAAGAAAAAAAAAAAAAAAAAAAAATCAGGAGTAAAGACAATGTACATGATCTGAAGTGCGATGAGGTAATGGTGAGATGGACTCTCGCTCTATCCAATTTAATTATCCTGAGGTACATATAGAAGCAGCAAGAGTATGATGGAAAAAAAAAAAAAAAGATGGAACAAAGATAAAAATTAAAAACAAAGAATACAACATGCTAATTAAACAGATCTGCAAACACAAGTACTTCCAGTCCCGCACCAAACTAAGTTACGTTCCCTCCGGTACACGCACAACAGAAAAGCAGACTTGTTACATATACAACATTTCATAATATAGCAGCACACAAGTGAATGAGAGTAAGGCTTTTTTTGTGTGTGTAAGACAAGGAAAGAAAAGCTTAATAGCAGCAAGAGAATGTTGTATATAATCTATCGTTCTTACTTTGGAAATCTCTCTTTCAAACAGAACATTTAAATTTATTAACATTTTCAGTTTAAAGCAACTTTTTTTGGGAAAAAAAAACAAAACAAACATTTGGCTTTTAGCACAGTTGAACATGCAGGAATACAGATGAGAAACTACATTTCTGTTATGAGCTGTAATTGCCAATTTCAAGGTTTCTGTTCATCGAGTAATTGGCTATA
Source organism: Arrhamphus sclerolepis (assembly GCA_037176975.1). Lineage (NCBI taxonomy): Eukaryota > Metazoa > Chordata > Actinopteri > Beloniformes > Hemiramphidae > Arrhamphus > Arrhamphus sclerolepis. Next base: position 8,189,804 of record JBAMYA010000016.1, read on the forward strand.
AACTTGCTTAAAATTCCCAAAAACGGTTCTCTTAAAACTGCAGTAAAGGAAGCAATATGCATAAAAAGAACAAAATAAAATTTTTCAAGGGAGTATTTAACTCCTTGAAATAACTATCAAAAGGGGTCGCTATATAACTAAAAAGGGAAGGGGGGGAAAAAAAAAAAAAAAGAAAGAAAATTCAAGTTTAGGCTTAAATAAATGCACTGTGGTCTACATATGACTTGGGTTGCCTTATTTTATAAACTATCACACTATATAAGGCTGATTATCCTACGTCTACTTTACCAGTTGAGGCACAGCTTTTGAGACAACAAGCGTCACCCCATGGGAATCCAGCCCGTAAGAAAAAAAAAAGAAAAAAAAAGGTAAATAACTTAAAGGAAAGGAAAATCAAATGACCCCAGAAAAAAAAACAACAAAAATCCTAATTCTCCTCAACTACCATCCCCTTACCAATCTTAAGGAGCGTGTTTTAAAAGTGCATCAATATTGGTTTTGTGTCGCCCTCTTCAAAAAGTAAATGTATAATCAATAACAGGGATTGATCCTCCTCCTATGAGTCACCCTAGTATTGTGCAACTGCAGAAACATCGTAAAGCTTAGTTAGCCTCCTCAATGTTGATCACAATCATTCATCAACCCACACTTTTTCAATCTAAAACAACTTCCCATATGCTTTCCTTTTTTCCAAAACCTCTATAAAGAACATCCATTCGACTTGCTTCTGTTTCCTCTCAGACTTGGTGAAGAAGAAAAAAAAAAAAAAAAAACTTTCCAGAACTCCATTTTATTCAATAAACATGGCATCAGTGCCACCTGAGCCTAAAATCCCTTCCAAACAAACTAATGAACACTCCTAAGTGTGCTCTAATGTGTATGAGCTTCAGTAAATTCAAAAAAAAAAAGAACAAAAAAACAGTACTAGAAGGATGCAGCCACGCTAAATTCAAATACGACTCCGTCTCCAGTCTGGAGTTGGCAGTGGAATCGAACAGTAGCCACCACTCCACACCTCAGACCTTTTTTTTTTCTTCACGTCCTTCCTCTGCGAGCAGGCCCAGCCCACTCTGAGCCGGCACCCGTCTGCATAAATAGTAAGCCATGCTACAGGTGCACATTTGATAGATAGAACAGTTAGCTACAGTAGCACTCCTCTAGCTGGATACCAGTTTGGTTTAATCGGCATTTACTGTATGATCAGCATATCAATCACCGCTATAAGGATTCTCAGATGTGGAAAATCCCATTGAAATTCTAATTTTATAACTGCTCACTAAAAGGTGGTTAAAGAGTAACTAAATACTAGCTATAATAGCTAAATATACATCATTTATTCACTTTGTTAAGTTGTATCAAAAGAAATAGGTATATTTCATATAATTATGCAATCTTTTCAAGTATGAACACGTTTTCAGGTCTCCTCTCAAGGAACCTAAGGCACTATCAAGTTTTCAAGAATTAACCATGTTATTTTTTTTGTAATTTTTTTAAACATAGCTTGTAGGATTACATGTGGCCCGTACAAAAGGTGAAAATACACCCAAACATGTGTGAATGGGGCAAAAAAGGAGAAATACTATAAATTTCTTAAATTCTAAAGTTCATCGATTGTCACACCATCACTTATGTGGCAACTTGACATGGAAAACGGTAGCTCTTTCCCCCTCGTTCCCTCGTCAGTTCATCGATAGGCAGGCGCGCATGATATGCGAGTCAGATGACGATGGCAATTCATAAGTTGACATCACGCACGTCTGTGGGGGTGCTGGACTGGTCTTGCTGCTCCCTTGCCTTGTTGCCAGCTCTGACCCCCGTCTCCTGACGGTACTGCTGGCCCTGCTGCAGGCTGGAGGCCAACACGCGCTCTATCTGCTCCTGGCACGCTCTCAAACAATCCTGGAGAAAAGAAAGAAAGAAAAAAAAAAGAGTTGGCAAGAGGTTAAACCTATACACTTCCACCAAACATGTGATCTTCTTGTGTCCACATGCTTTTTACATTCATTTTCAAAGTTGATTGGTACCAGTTAAAGCAGGAGTGTCAAGCTCATTTCCACTGAGGGCCACATCAGCATTATGGTGGCCCTCTAAGGACCAGTTGTGACTGTAAGACAGTATAAAAGTAACTAGTCCTAAAGTCACAAACCTGACAATATTTGGAATTTGAATACATAATCAATAAAAAGACACTTTTGGGTGCTCAAGAAAAAAAATAAATAAATAAAATTTGGGGGCCAGTGTCTGGTTTGACATCTCTGAATTAAACTCAGACTAATCACTGTCATTTTAACAAAGTGCAAAATTGCCAAGAATAAATAAAAAAAGCAATATGCAAAAGAAAAACTGAAATGCTTTGCAGTTACTACTAAAAATATTAGTTCAAGGATTTTTAAAAAAAAATCAGTGTTTCATTTAATACAAATGCAATAAAAAAAACTTAACTTTTTAAGAAAATACATGCCAACTGATTGAGGCTTTATGATGTAATTAAAAAACAAAACAAAAAACAGCATCAGCACAGATATGCAAATGAGTCAATTCAACAATGAAAGACTACAGGGTTCAATCTGTACACCTTAAGTGCAAAATGCTGGTATTTTGTGGTCATTGACATGCAAGTTGTTTAACAGATTTGGCCACATGCCTGGCATACCAGCAGGGAATTATGTGTCTTGAGGTAGGTGGTCCTGTCTGCATCAGGACCACATCAATGAGTGCCAGCACATGCTGATAACAACCATAGTGAGCAGCGAACTGCATGCTGGGTATAGGAATCCTCTGACATGAGACACTTTTACGTCTGCAAAATGGGCAAGAAGGTCAAAGAGGGAGTGTGGGTTCCCAAAGGAGTTATGAGGTCCATCAGGCAAGGTATAAGCAGATCTGAAATTCTGAATTCCCTTTCTCCACCCCCCACTTGGGTTTACAGCACGGTCAATCCAATGTGGAGGCCTAGAGGAAATGGCTTTGACCTACTGCACCCTGACCCTCTGAGTTTGGGTGTAAAGCAGCATACAAGACAGTGGGACCGGATGTTTTTGGACAGCTTCTCTTATGAAAGGGGATCCTCTTTCTGCCTTCGTTCGTTTCCCCCCACCCCCTGCAGGTCTTTGCTGAAGACGTGGGAGGTCTACCTCCCTAAACCGACTGCAGGACCCTTAGAGAATGAGTCGAAGCTTGCAAAGAGGCCAACATTCCTTTAAAATGTACGAATAATTGGAACCCGATGGGCTGCAGTCTGTTGTGACGGCAGGGCTGCAGGGCCCACGTCACTATGGCAACATAACCACAACCTAGCAGGCAACAGTGCATTTCTACACCAAACTGTTATGTCTATCATAACACACTGTTGGAATAAAAGGACACATATAGTCTTACAGGCATTTTTTTGTAGTTGGCATCAGTGCCTTATTGCAGGAAAAATACACATCATATGCTAAATATGCACACACACGAAATCTTTTTCCAGCTCTGATGACTTTTCTTAGCGATACTGAACTTAAAGAGTAATGATTGATCCCTACTGTATATTAATTAATATTCAACTCCAGACCACTCATGTTCATAAAATTGTCTGTTAGACTTAATATAGTGGGAACCACATATTGAAAGTATGTAGAAAAAAACTGCTTAATGCACAAGAATAAAGAAAATAAAGCATGGCATGTATAGTCTATTACTCTACATTAAAGTAAGAGTCCCATTCACTTCTCTTTTTATTAAAAAAAAAAAAAAGAAAATGCACAAAGACAAACAACTTTCAAACCCAACACTTGTATACATGCATGTTTATCTATATACATACATATACACACACACACTTCATCTAGGAGCTCCTTGTGATACAATTTAGAGCTGTATTGTGCTATAGTCAGTAAAGACTAATACAGGATATTTTAAAAGCTGGTTTGTTTGCAGGTATGACGACAGCTCCGATAGCTTTCCGACTCTTCATTGGCCATAAGTGGATAAGATGTTTCTTGCCTTTGTTGCAAATATATTCCTCCACCAGGAGGGGCACACAGCTAAAGTGGGAGCCATGCAAAGAAACTGCATGTGTCCTGCCACAAGAATGTGGGATACATTCCCTCTGCCGCTGCTCTTTATAGCAGCAGTCTGGCTCTCCAGCCAAAAACCAAAGGCTTGCTCTCCCTCTCCCCATGAAAAGTAAATGGCTTCAGTCTGCCACTACTGAAGTCGTCACTGTTGTTTACCAAGGAGCGTTTTATGGTGCTGCCGTGAGATGTTGCAATGATCGGATTCCTGTTAGAAATGCATTGTTATGGTACAACAACTGCTGAGTGTTTGCATCTAACAAGTGTGACACTCACCACCTCAGTGTTGGTGATCTTGGCCAGCAGGTCTGTCAGGTTGTCTCGACTCAGCCTCTGGTCACTGTGGTCCAGTTGCAGGCCACAGATAGCAGCTCCCATGCTGCCGGTGGCAATCATCGAAGGAGGGTTCATTGCAAGGCGGTCGTCTGATGAGAAAGAGAATTAATGTGAAATTCGTCCAGATGCAACTTCAGGCCAAAATGGCTTACTAAAAATCACATTTTTAACTGTGACAAAATGAGCAACAGCCCACAGGAAATATGCAAAATGTATGACAGGTGAAAATGTCTGAATCATCCTCCAGTGTGCTTGCTCCACAGCCAAACCTGATTTTCCCACAGTCTGAATTTCAACAGACGTAGTTGCACGGTGGAACCTGTGTGGTTTCCTTCTTAGAAACATCAGCTCTGATTACAAAAGCAGAGTAGGAAACCTCCTACTCGCTGAGCTATGAGCTCCAGGCATGACTCCCCTGAGTGCATATCCAAGTCTAACAGACTTAAGCGACAACAGACCTGGATGGAGGAGGCGAAGCAGAGGAGGGGGGGAGCCATGAAGACCTCAACAAGGCAAACCAGTACAACTTCTTAACTAAATTAAACCATAAGCAATTTCAGTTTGCAGTTATTTAATAAACTAGGAATGTCTTTCATTGGTGTTTCGACTGCCTTTGTGCTTTTTCAGAACAGCTTGTCTTCATTGTCTAATAGATACTGAAAACCTTGGACTGTAGGCGGGGGTAGTCTGACAGACTATAAAAAGAACTGTACAACACAGCTATGATGTCACTCATGGGTTTATCTGAAGTTTTGTTTGTTTGTTTTTTTTTGGGGGGGGGGCAGGAACTGACTCTTCCCCAGTTAATCAAAAAACGTGCAAATGGGCATAACAAACAAAACCTGCTGGCAACTTGCTGCTACTTGCCCACCTAACCTCAGACACCACAAACACTAGCTAAGATTATCTTACATTCATTTGGATCCATTCTCATTTCTGATGTCGAAAAATCATCCGAAACTACACTAGAAACAAGTTTTGCTAGAGCTGATACAAGGCCAGGAAGAGTTCAAATTGAGCTCCAACCAGACCCTGACTGTCAGCCTGGGTTCCTTCGGAGCATGGTGCCGGCATAAATCTGGGTAAAATAAGACCATTTTTTACAGGCACGTCTTGGTAATGGTAAAAACTTTCAACCATGGGTGATGGTAGCTGCTGTTTAGGTCATTTGTGTCCTTAGACCCTTCCAGGTCAACCCAGAGAGCGGTGGACTGTCAGTCACAATAATCAATATTATCTTCAAATCAAAAAAAAAAATGAATACCCTCTGGTCTTTATTCACAGCTCACAGGTTAACTTCACTCAAAGTGATGACAGCTAGCCATCACAACTATGAAAACTCCAATGCAGCTCTCACGCATATATTTGTGACTTTATAAAAACTTAACCTGATTGAGTAAATAAGCATACAGTTGTCCTGGATGTGAAATCTAACAAAACAAAACAGATTTTTCTGCCATGCTGTAAATGCGTTTATTTCAGCAGTAAAGTTGGACATTTTTCATGTTGGGTGGAGATTTGACTCACTTTTGGAGCCAGCCTTTAGTGGTCATTTAAGGAACTGAAAGAGGAAAACCAGAAGTCTTAGTGTTGATCTTATGTCCTGAAACTGACGAACCAATTTTCACACCGGTTTTCACACTGGACAGCTGTGCAGAAATTAGCTTCTTATGAGTTCATCTTTTTCCTTCTTGATAACTATTTTTGCCCTTTATGAGCAGAACAAGTGCAACATGATGAATGCATAAGACACGGCTGACCTTTTGTCACCCAATTCAGATTGTGGCAGATACTTAATAATCATATGCCATCTAATGACCAAATTAAACTGAATAAACAAAGCTAATTACCTTCAGTAATAAAAGGATGTAGGATCTTGGCAGAAGTGTGTATCAATAAAAAGGCGCAGACTTCACAGAGGCTATGCCGTGCCTTTTGCCAGTACCATGCCACACAATCTTGGTGGCCTGATAGCTTGAATTAAACCCTGAGGAAGAGGCTCCACTACGCCCAACCTCTCTTCAAGGGACCAGCTGTCGATAGGAGGAGCCACTCCAATATAAGAATAACATCTCAACTTCATATAAACTCCAAACATTTACATTACTGCAAAACCCGCAGCAGGCCTCCTCTTTTTTTTTTTTTTTCCCCCCTCACTGCGGCTGCTTTGTGCTTGGGTATAAGCAGCTGCTTATGAATAGCAGAAGCAACCACTGAAACACACCCAAATACATAAAAAGTGACACTATAACTGTGCTGCACAGGCTGTGAAATCCATTGAGGAAGGTTGCAATAACTAGTTCTAGTAAACAAGTACTTATTGGACAGATCTGACCATGCTGACCTCTGAGGAATTTCATCACACCAAAGTGACCTCCTTTTGTTTTATTTCCTTCATTGAATTAACCAAAGGAGTTAGGAGATGAAAGGTAGCTTTGTGACAGAGTCTTCTATATTATGTGCATTAGATGATCCTGAAGTAGTATTTCTGTCCAGGATATGAAAATATTAGGGGGATTCCTAGTATAAGCAAAGGAATGCCATGAAAATTCACCTAAGATAGAGGCCTAAGGGGACATGAGTTTCTTTCCAGAGTTTATTTTGGACATGAGGCCGGGATGGGAGGAAGAGGCAGGACCACTGGAAGTCTGCCTTGACTCTTTAAACCTGGAAGCTTCCTTGACAACAAACAACACAGGGCGAGTGGTGCAGGACTTCAAGCAGCACCTGATTCAGTTAGCACAGTATTTGTCTCATCAAGCACATTGCTCGTGTATGTGGTTAATCTAAACACGGCGCTGATAGGAGTTTTCCCTGGCACTTGACTGAGGAACGTGGAAGGGCACTTTAAAACAGCTGTGACGGGGGAAAAAAAAAAAAACTAAAGGATTTGGAAAGACAAGAAAGTAGAGAAAGCAGCCTGTGGAGAAGAGGTCACAGATGACTCACGATGAGAGAATGCTTGTGTGTGTGGGAATATTCCAGTGGATGCAGGAATATAAAGGCAGCAATCTTAAGCGGCTGACTGGCTAAACAAGAAAAGGTACATGAAATGACGGTGTTACCTGTGGCACAGAGGGCGATGAATGTCTGAGTGTGTTTGCGGACCATCGCTGACTTGTCTTTGGGAAGGGGCAGCCTCCGCATGATGTGCTCTATAAAATCATTGGGGATGACTGAGGCCATGTTCCACTTCAACTTCCCCAACACGACCAGTTCCCACTCCTAAAGCACAGGAAAGATGATTTAAAAATAAATAAATAAATACGTCAGTCAGGTCAAACTGTGAATCTACTCAGTCAAGAGGGTTAAATGGCGTGCTGCCATGCCTTCATTGACCGTGAAAAAGATCACAGCCTGTCCCTATTCCCAGAGGAAATAGCTCTGTAAGAAGAGCAACATTTCTTCATTTTATCTCTCCTCGCTGTATCTTATTATCTGCGTGCCTTTCTCATTCCTCGCATCCTTTGTGTTCATATCGCCGGCATGTGACAAGCTTTGCCCTGCTTAGAGGCCCTGCCAATGAGACAGCAAGCTCCTTCCTTCCTGTCACAAGCCTCAAATAGCTACAATGAGTTTGCACTGCACAGACAGCAGCACACAGATGACTCTTACGACAGGCAGACTTTGAACCAGAAAAGAAGAAGGAAAAAAAAAATGTACTCGCTTCATCTTTTAATTTCCTGTCTCTCAATTCCTTTGCATTTAGAAACCACAGATTTACTCATGGTTTAATGTTCTTTAGTTTAGCTATGAGTATTTAACTAGCAGATGTAAAGCTAAGATGTACTTGAAGTGATACATTCAATATTCTGTATTACAATACAAACAGATGTTATCATTGACTCTTAGCCCATCATCAAATATATGTCCTCTACATTAGTTTTGCTACTTAACATTTAACATTTATTAACAAACATTTTCTCATCTGAATTGGTGAGTGTAAAATGCGTTCTTGTTTTGGAGGAGTCTGACTTTCATGACATTTTGACCTTTACTTGAACATAATTAAAGAGGAAGGCACTTTGTGATGCTGAAATCAACATAACCATTACAAACATTATCATTATTATTATTATTATTAATGATAATAATAATAAAAACAATAATGATAATAATAATAATAAAAACAATAATAATAATAATGATAACTCAACAACAATAATGAAATTAGCTTCACATTTCATTATACAACTGTTAAACTGAGCAAACTCCAAGAAGGTTGGCTCTGCTCTGGACTGATCTGGACCCTCCAGACCTGATTGCATAAAGGATACTTCGTAAAAGAAAAATACATTAGACAACCCTGAGCATCCTCTTCACGACTCTGAGACTAAACAGTCAGCTTCAGCTTGTTCAGTCAGCTAGAACCATCTATAATGAATATTTAGAAATAAATGAATGAATGAATGAATGAATGAATGAATGAATAAATAAATGAGGAAAGCTACTGCAACTTACAGTATAATTTCCCTTCAAATATTAAGTATTAATAAAGTATAATAAGTATAATAAGTATTAATGAAGTGAATTGAAAATCTTTAACTATTATTGTCTCACATAAGCAGATAATTTTACAGGAATGGTTGACAATTTAGGGGGGGGGGATTTGATGCAATTACTTCCTGTATGTTAAAGCAACCCCCCCCCCCCAAAAAAAAAAGAAAAAGAAAAAGAGAGAGGACATGACAGAAGGGATTTAAAAAAAAAGGAGAGAAATACTTAAAACTCTGCACATGTACAACAGTGCTGGGTGAACACCAATGTTGCACAGTTGAGATGTATCTTATTGTGCATTTTCTATTAATGTCTCAAACTCCACATTTGCTAGAATCGTGTTTGGAGTGACACATTGCAGCAATACATAGATTTGAACAAAAATACAAAGCAAGTGAACATATTGTACTAAAAACATGGAGACCAACTTGCGCCCCCTATAGGTTGAACCGCTCTTGACATCCCAAAAAACTGGATCATAACCTGTACATTTAAATCCACCCAGTGGTTACTGTGATTCTTAATACCTCAATGTATCACTAGCAGGGTTGAGACTGGGTTGTTCTAAACTATGCAAATACTGCTTTATATAAATTATACCTCTCTGTGTGCTGTTGTGAGTACAGAACAAAATGTCCATTTGGCTGTGGAGGTATGTTTCGAGCAGTTTGGGTGTCATGGGTCTGGAATACTAACCTCTGCACTTGCATCTGCATCAGCGGTAGCCTGATAGAAAAAGAAAGGAGGAAATGCATTAATTCACAAGTCATGTACAACTATTCAGGAATGAAAAAAGTGGGTGTGTAATGTAAAGGGGGGATGGGCACCTTTGCATCCCTTATGTCACAAAGAAATTATGCAATCTGTGGTCTGTGGTGAAGGGGTTCAACGGATTTTCTTGAACTGTTATAACAGGTTTTGGGACATTTTGAAAAATAATCGCATGTGTTTTCTTTTGGCAGAGCCGGAGACAAATTAAGACCATAGAAGTTAGAGTCGCTCCACCTCTTCATGCAGTCCATGCATAAATATTGTGATTGTGTTTCTCCGCAACGTGACTAAACTGACTAAAGCTTAAGGATCACCCCTTTAAACTCGGTCGACATTACAGTGTTGTCTCCAGTTAACATTAAAAACGACCAGCTGCGTCGCTGTCTTTTCAAGAAATCATCAGCTACCATGATGATCCTAAAGAAAAGACCAGGCATGACTCGTGTAGTCAAGGGGTCAAAATCCCACCAAAGCGGGCTGAAAATACTTAATAACGACACGACATATTTCCTAAGTACAATATTAACAACATCAAAAGACAAACAAAAAGACGGGGTGAGTTGAAATACCTATCAAGAACTGCAACCAAAATTCCTTGAAGTCGCAACCTTTACCTCGACGGCGGTTACACCCCTTTGTTTGACGTTAGAGCACACTGAATACCGACTATAAATAAATACGACAATATATAAATTTTAGTAATTCGGCATGCATAGAGCCACATCAGAATAGGTTGTGCAATGTGTACAGTTGCTCGACGAGACGACATGTAGCTGCAGAGAAAAAAGGCGCCACTTCCCTGTAACAACACGACAGACCTGAGCACATCAACGTGGACTCTGCATGCACGTTCACACCGTAGCATTTTTGGCGTCACGTTACAGCACACGTTGTTTAAAAATAGGATAACTGAACTTAAACCACGTGCACATTTAAAATGTTATAAACTGAACATGTCCGATGCATTTCAAAATATCACATTCCGCGTAATTCACTCAACCAAATTTACCTTTTTCCTTCCCATTGTAGCTTAGATTGTGCGACAGAGCTGAAGGAATAATAAAAGAAAATCGCCTTGCTACTCTTAAGTGAACTATAAGAAACGTGGGTCAGCAGCACAACTCAGCCGACACCTCCAGAACAGTGTGTAACCCTAACATTAACGTCCGACCAGTACCAGAACTAGCTGGAACCGGATTGGATCCCCCTCTCGGTTTCTCTATCCCTTATCCTACCAACCTACCAGGAAGAGTGAAACCCCGCCTCTCGCCTGCGCTGATTGGCTTTGATCTCCAAGTAGCTTCGTTTTTGAAACATAACATCTTACCTGTGTGGGCAGGACAGCGTGCCAATCAGCCAGTTCTCGTTTTCTTTTCTTTCTTTCTTTTTTTTTTTTTAAACAACAGGACTGTTTGTGATTAATTGGTGTATGTATTTTTTTTATTTAAGCATTATCCTAACTTTGAAGAAAAGGCTTTAGAAAACTCCAGGTTTTCTTATAACCGTACACAGAAACACCAAGAAAACATTGTTTACGTATAAATGAAGTGCAACTAAACATGGTTAAGTTTTGTTATCCAGAATGTGTCTCTTAAATAAAGAAGTCAGTGCGACCAAGTATATTTTCAGCAGAAGCTGCGTTTCTCGTGTAATGTAACTCAGCAGTGAAGCAGGCAGCTTCTCACAGATGCAACCAGGAGGAGGGTGACTGGCGGAAAAAAAAGAAAAACAACATGGCGAGCGGCTATGCCTGGTTTCTCGTGCTGGTCTCAGTTTTTCTGTGCAATCTCATGAAAACATTCCTTCCCGCTATGTCATCTTTCGTAAGTAGGGGTCGTTGCTTTACACAGCAGTTGAGACTGAAAAATCCGACAGCAGTGTTGAGTTAATGGCAGTTTCATTGTGGTGTTGTGCTGCTCATTAGCTTAGCCCTCCGAAGCTAGCACACTGCTGCACGGACAGTTCTATGCAATTTTTGTGTTTGAATAATGTTTGTCACTATTTAAAAAAGACCTACAGCTGGAGGGAAGTTTTGTTTTTAAACCAAAAAAAACAATTCCTTCTAGTTAATACAGATGTTCGTGGTTAAGGAGCCATCTTAAAAAAAAAAAAAACATTGGGGAGTGGTTTAACTAATTGTTTACAGCTAAGCTTCAACATTAGAAATGTTAGTGCTTTACTGAGAAGCCTATGATCCAAGACTTTAACATTGCAACATAATGCTGTCTTTTTATTGATGAGGAATACTTATGTGATTTCAACTGTAGGCTGCGAGAAAACCTAGACTATTAATATGTTTAATGACTGTCTTTTCTCCAGCTCTCAAAGATGCTGCAGAAAGATGCTGAGCAGGAAAGTGAGATGAGGGCTGAAATCCAGGAGATGAAGAAGGAGCAGTCCTCCATTAGTATGATGGATGAGTTTGCTAGATATGCCAGATTGGAGCGCAAAATTAACAAAATGACAGACAAGCTGAAAACACACGGTGAGATATAAATTGATTGCAAAAGGAACACCAAATTTAGGATGCTGCAAAAGTCTTCACTTTAAAAAGATGGCACCAATGTGGTGCAGATAATGTACATGATTAATTGACAGGAGCAACATTCATAACAAAACACCATCATGACAAGGGTTGCAAAGTTAGAAATTATTACATGGCTGTTATTTCTGATGACTCTTGCTGTTATCTACTTGAAGTCAAAGCTTTTATTTACTTTCTTGGAACATATT
>JBAMYA010000016.1:8202295-8212896 GCA_037176975.1 Arrhamphus sclerolepis
AGGAAGGGTGGAAAATTGAGGGGGGGGGGGGTGGGGGAAATTATTTCTTGGGGGTGAAAGCAACCCCCCCCCCAAAAAAAAAAAGAAAAAGAAAAAAAATCAAAATTTACTCTGGCAGTAGTTCAACTTATAACAAGACAAAGGTGAGTTGCATCTGCATTGCCTGCATTAGGACTATGTCTGCTGGCGAGCGACCCTCACTCAGGAAGACACTCCTCCCAGTTGCCAATCTAAGTGTAAGAAGTGTTTTACAGCACTCGTCACAGTGTTTGCTAGAGGGAGATAGCCAGACATTAACGATAAGATGGCAAACTATGGCAAAGCCAGCCAAGAAAATCTAGAGACAAGAGGAAGAGAGCGAGCGATCACGCAAGCCGACATACGCTCGCTTGAGTGAGCTCAGAGGAGCAGAGGCGGCAAGTCGGATGATGTCCTAGCCTTGCTACTATTGGATTAGTAATTCATATGTGTTTCTTGCTCTCTACATCCATACATACATGTGTGTCTGGGTTTGGTTGATATTAGGCTGCATTACAAAAGTTCTTTGTTTGCTCATTGGTTCACAATTTATTTCGTAATAGAAGCCAGGGGATGAGGCAACGCGACTGACTTCAATAGCAACAATATTTACGACGATGGAAACAGACAGTTGTGCTTCTAGAGAGGCTGCTAAAGAATCTTACACGTGACAGACTTTGGTGAAGAATACAGCTTAGTGTTGATTTGTTGATTTATCTTTATGCAATATTCTAAACAACCAGCTTAAAAGAATTAAGTGTAAGGATACAGAGCAGAACTGGGGGGAAAAACTCTGAAAGGAAAAATTTTATTTCCTCTCAAGAATAAAAGTTTTTACAACTTATCCATTTTTCTAAGTCAACAGCATTATGAAATGATACCCCCCAAAAAAGAGGCAACCTACATAGCTAAAGCATGAGCTTTAAACTAATTTGTACTGGTACTTATCCAAGTACCAAAAAATGTAGCATGTGCATGCAGCGAGAGATGAGACCAAAGCAGTGCTATTTCCAGTTATGATCTGTACAGTTGGTGGAAATCACCAGTGTTCTTCACAAAAGTGTCAGAAAATTCCACATGAACGCAAATGTCCATATTGCCAGGGATGAAATATCAAAAGCAGCACATACAGGAAACCTGGCACTGAAGAACTTTATCTAGAGAGTGACATAACACACTCAGATATAGGGATGATGTTGATTTAACTTTAAAAAAATTAAATGAATAAAAATAGCTTTTATTCAAATCTCTATAGGGTCATGTCCATTGGCACCGGCCCATGGTAAAACATAAAACTACCACTCCGCACACCTGGTGGCGGTAGTGCACCACTTTTGTTGTTTATCAACCACCATTAAAGAAAAAATATGGCCAATGGAGAAATAAGAGGATAAACAAACTAAAATGACGAGATGACCATGGGAGCAGGTAAGGTGGTTGCTGCATGCCTGTTTGCACATTTCTATAATGGATAATTGATGGTGATGAATGAGAAGAGACGACTCGTGCTCAAGGGGGACATCGGGCAGCTGATGTCACTCCCTCCCAGCAGCATACCGAATAAGCACAGCCACAGTTTTTCGTGGCCACTCTATGTAGAAAAAAACAAAACAACTCACAACAGGTCTATAGGAGTTCCAGAAAACTAGGCTCTACCTAGCATTCGAGACACACGACAAGGCTTCAGGCACTGGAAAAGTATGGAGCTTGGGTTCTTGCTGTTGAAACAGCCCTACTTGATTTATCTTGTGGAATTTTTTTTAAACACCTTTATTGGCTTCACGGGATTCAACAGCTTTGTCTCGCCTCTTTGCAACATGGCTCCGTGTGGTTTGAGGAAAAATGGGATTTAAAGGTTCTCTGTACAGATCAATGAGTCATATGATCGGATAGCTTGTCCAGTATTTACTGTGATCAGAATCAAATATGAAGTAAAAACAAACAAAAAACGGACCAGTTCATCTGCAGACTTTACCAAATGGCCTGGTAGCATAACTAATCACAGCAACATTCCTGCCGTGAAGAGCTCCAAAGACCTACAGACCAACCTGGCAAAATGTGTACTGAGTGAAGAACTTTTAACCTCAGCTACTTTTTTTTTGTTGTTACTTTATTTCCTATTAGACTACCGAGCCATGTCTGAAACCATTTTTACTGGGTAAATCTGCATCTGCTCTGTACCATGTGCTAACTTCTGAGTCAGGAGGGACACCTCACATCATTTTATATTTAGAAAAAAAAAAAACACCCATCGTTTTATCTTTTCATTTTAAACCGCAAATGTTTTGGCATTGATAGCACTACGATGAAGTTTCAATATGCTGCAGATCCCATTTCAGTTTGTAACCAGCTGCTGTCGTCTAATGTGGACAGGTTTTATAAAAAAATTTAAAAAAACACAAGAAAAAGATTTGGAAACAGTGATGTAGTTGCACTGATTTGCTTCATGATTTACTCTTCTGGGTCATACACAAGCCTATATCATGGGACCATCACCAGAAGATTACAGACACGCCTTAACAACAGCGTAAACAACAAAGAGCTGCCGACGACTTTGTTGTCCATGGTATCAACTGTTATGCAGCCAAAGTACATATTTAATAAAACTGCTGCAGGAGAAAAGGGATTATAAAAGTAATCTGCAACAAAGGTGATTTCCAGCCTTCCCCCCCCACATCCCTATGCATGGTCATAGAGCATGGGTGGCTGAGTGACGTGTTCATGGTGATGTAGCATAAATGAACATCTTTTCTGATACAAAGCTTTTTGTGGGTGCATATCAGTTAAGTATTGAATTGAGTTTTAGTGCTTTCTAAGAATTATGGACTAGTGTAGAAATAGCCTTAATCAGATTGTCACATCCATGGGCTCTCTTGCATTAGTATGCAAACATCATTTCACTAATGGAGAGTTTAAATTTCAAGTGAAATGGCTAACTGAATGTTTCCTGCTCTGACAGGCCAAATCCACCAAGCGGCCTGACAAGAAACCACCCCGTTTTTGCATTAGCTTTGCTGAAAAATCACAAATACTTTTGATCTGTTCTGCAACTAACGCCAAAGTACAGTAACTGTTGCAGCACTTGGATTACTATTTATGAACGCGTCTTTCAAAATAATTGTCTGCTTTACAATATAACTGCACCTCATTGTGTCATGTAACCTAGTCCCAAGTTGGAAATCTGAATGTTTGTTCGGTGTTTTATATATGTGTATATATACACATATATACACACACACATACATATGTATATATATAGTGAAGTAAACGTCAAATAAAGCTCCAGGTTCATACTGTATGATTTCAGCTGTGTCAGACAAAAATGTGTGAAATTGTGAGTGAGAAAAAAAAAAAAAAAAAATCCACAAACACCATTATGGCAACGTTACTTTCAGGTCGTCGCATCGAATTAAAGCAGCAACCTAATGGCGCAATGACACCAAAGACGCCATGATGCTGCGTTTAGCGCCTGAAATACACGATTTACTTCCGTCGGAGCCACAATTCAACATGCGTTCAATCACGTGGAATGTACAGTTAATTAATTTCCTACCACTTTTCATTTTACACATTACTGGAAAAATCATACAGTGTAAACTTAGCCTAACAAGTTGGAGAGATTTCAGTGACCTTCCAGAAAGATGGTGGCTCTACAGATGATACTGGCAGCATGGTGGGACTAGCAGCTTAAGTTGGGGCTGTAGTGGAGTTGTGCTTTAGTCTCCAGGTGCTTCTTCATAAATGAGGAGCATTTGTTAACTGCTGACAAGCAACAGCTATGATAAGCTATTCTCCGTGAAGTTGTTCTTGTCCTTTTCACCCACAAATTTCAAAATAACGTAAGGACTTTCAAGACATTAACACGTTCTGAGTACTGAGCTACACATGTGCACTGACATGTCCTGAACTGTCCAAAGTCATTATTTTAATTGTGAAACTAATTACAAGAAAAATAGCCACCTGAGCACTTTTGTCATTTTTTAACATGTTACCACCTACAGTGATTGAGAGTACCTAAAAAAGCTACTTTTTTGCCACAAAAGGCCTGGATAGTGGTGTACAAGTGATGTATACCACAATATGTGCACAAAAAACATCTAAGTTTTGTAGTAAGTATTTTCAAAAAAAAAATAATTTTTTTTTAATAAAAATATTATAAAAGCAAACTCCTTAGCCCCCTCCCATTTTGGTGTCTAGTACTTTGGCCAAGTATGTTGATTTTTTTTTTTAAACTTTTATCAACTGTGTTGATTTTAGTGCTTCTTAAAGCAAGCTGGGTTGATACTTTTCAGAGGTTGTCGCAATAGATCATCGTATTACGCATTGATTTGTCCTAGGGTTTAAATCAAATGCTTTTTCTTACACAAGCCTCCTCATTTGTCTGGACTTGAAACCGGCACTATGAGAACACTGGTTTGTGATCCCCTAAGAGTGATTTATAGCTTCAGCAACTATGTACATGTTCTACGTATGGGGCCTAAGTTGTTGCTGGTTATCCATTTGTCCTTTTGTCAATTCTTTCGCTTTCTTTTTTTCTGGTCTTCTGCAGTTCTGTAGGTCACAGCACCGAGCTCCCTTTTATTTTCTTTATATACCTCAGACATGGCAGCGGGGCATGTAAAGCATATCTAATATGATTTAGAGCTGTGTTATATTGAGCAATGGGAAATTTTAATGGCACTGCAGCAATTTATCTTTCTAATGGCTTGAACATTAAGTAGTGGTAGTAATATTTGTGGGAAACATGTAGAAGGAAATACAATGCTACCATGTGGATCAATCACATTTGTTACAGTCTGCGTAGTTACATTTCTGTGAAGATGCATGTCAGGCTATAGTAAGTCACCAAAAATGCCGTGGAAAAAAAAAAAAGAGCTGTTTGCATCCTTGAAGATCGAAATAAGTTGTTGGTTCCACATGGAACCATAAACCGAGGTTACAAGAAGGGATAAACCATGCTTCAGTGGCTTGAGGGACATGACGGGAATCATACCAGTTGGAGGGCATCTAAGTCTACCCATTATACTGACTGTTGTAATAAGACAAATCAAGTTTGCTTTGTGGAAATTCTTGCATTTCAGAGAGGTTCTGTGGAATCATTACAGTGAAAAGATCATCTACTCTGCGGATAGCTTCAAAACGTGATTGTGAAATGTGATTCAAAACAATTGTCACCACCACGGTGCGTTCACAGGTATGCAGTGCATACAGTGTCTGTGTCCGTCTCCAAAATCGTACATGAGGGTGGGTCTATAGTAGATGTCTATGATCAGACGTCGCTCTACAGGAATACTGAGGTAACATCAGTGATGGCAGTGATTGCTGTCACACAGTCTCAGAAATAAAGCTTGGAAGGAAGTAGCAGAGTGGTTGAATCTGGTATGACAACATTTGTGTGTCTGTGGACAACAGTGATGTGTGGCTGGCAAAGGAGTAGTTGCAGCTACATCAAGCTGATGTAGCAAATCAGAAGAGCCATGTCCTGTTGAATGAGCACTAAGCCACCTTTCATTCAGCCCATTGGCTACTTTTCCATAGAACAGTAGCCGCAACACGTATGTGTGAATGCACCGTCACAGACTTTAATCAGATCAGGATTATGCGGGCTACCCATCTTTATCCATCTCCACTCAACTGTATGTACCTTGGAAGTCGAGACTTCTTTACTTGTTTAATGCGTTTGTATCAACAATAAATTTGCGCTACAATCACTCCACTCATTTGTCTAATGTTTTAGAGAAAACTTTTTGTTGTAGTGATGCTGAAGTTATTACAGAGAAAAAAGACGGAAAGAAAAAACAAAAAACGTCAAAGAAGGCATGTTCTTAATGGGCTCTAAAAAACTTAAAAACACAAAAGAAATGAAAGGTTTATCAAGCCAATATGCAGTAGAGCACTTACACAATAATTTGTAAAGGTCCTGAATTGTGCTTTTCAAAACTGTCAAAGACTCAAAACTGACTTAAACTGCAATATACCCAGTTTAAAGGCTGTCTCGCCATTTTAAGAGGAACGCAACTGTTTAAGTAGTTAATCAGATTTTTGAAACAACCACCATATCAGCAGCTTCAATACTTTCTGCTTAGGTAAGCAGAATTTGTATATATGAAGATTGTTCCTTTATACTCCAAGCATAAATCAACCCAGCCTACACATCTTTTCTTAAGATTTTTTTTTGCGTAAAACATATGCATGCAGGCCACGCACAGGACCAATGTCATCTTTGGGATTTATACTTGTGTGTTGCTATTTGCGTTGCTCTGTAATTACACCAACAACTGCTCGAGGGCTGTGCTGGTTCTTTTCTGCAGCACTGTATTTTTTAAGTGCTGAGCTTCCTTTTGTGTATTTCCTTGATGGGGTCAAACTTAGCAAATCTTACGTAAATTGACGCTGATACATGTTGAGCACCATTCATTTTCACGGACACTCTTGCAAACTGTCGTTTTACACTGTACAATTAAACACACTTTGAATCGTGGCTACGACAGAAATAAATCAGTGTATTTCAGGCTCTAAAGGCAGTGTCACCACATCATTACGTGCTAATGCACCAATGACTCAAAGGTCTGAATTGTTGTAGTAGTATTTGTGTGCTTTGAAAAGAAAATTAAGTAAATCAAGAAAAAGTAGTGCCTTTATTCTTTGAGATGCACATTTTTCTTCCTGTTTCATCTGGCACTGTTGTTGCTAGGCTACGGTGCTGTGTAGATGCACTGATTTTACGTGATTTCATGGTGCGTTCCTATTGGTTGGTTAGCTGACCGAAATTGTAGAGGCAGCAACAGGCCGCCACTCTGTGATGATTCCTCCAAATTTCTGACACTGGTGATATCTATCACAGCCCATCTTTTGTCGCAAGACAGTTCTTTCATCTTTGTTCCTGTCCCATTGTGAGATCTACCACGATCTTTTGTCTGAGATGGTTGAAAGCGTACAGTATGAACCCACCATTAGATGGTTTAATTAAAAAAAAAAAAGAAACATCCTCCAGTTGTCTCTGTTGTCATTGCATGACTGCCATAATGTGTTTTATTGGTTTACGGTCCCTCACTGGAGGACAGAGAGAAATAGAAAATTTAGGCACTATGATTCCAGAGAGTTTCTGAGTCACAATTAAAGTAAAAACCACTATTGCGGTGATCAACATGAACAGGGATCAAAGTTACATAAAATGGGACTTTTAAGTTGTTTATCAACAGCCGGCTGGCAGTTATGTTGCTTCAGTATATCTGTGGTGCGTTTTAACAAAACGGGCCATTTCAAAGCATGACTCATGGTGAAATTATTCCTAAAATAGGGATCAGTACCAACTGTCATGGGCCGACAAAGGAAATGCAAGTGTTTGAAACTAAAATTGCTGGTGTTCTCACTTCTTGGCCAGTTGCCTTGACAAACCGTCACCTTAAAAAAAAACTTCACCTCCAGCTGAAGTGCTCGGAGGCGCGAGTGTATTCATTACAATGAAGAGGTGCAACATCCTTCAGTGGATCTTGCTGCCTGCTCTGTGCATCCTGTGAGGATATCCAGGAATCTGGAGTCTTAGGACATTATGGTGTATCAAATGGAACAAATGTCATTTCCCTCAACAGCTGCAGGCGACACGGAGGGATTTATAGAGAGCACGTGGGGCAGTTTTGTCAAAGTAAGAAGCACGGTTTTCAGCAGCATGTAAATTGGTCCGGAACCGAAATAATTTGCCAATTTATGGATAGATTGATGGAATGCTGCAGAATCTGCAATTATTCTGATATTTAATTAATTAATTTTCTAAAAACAGAAATGTCAAACAACAGAAAGTCTCTTAGCTTTGAGGGCATGCTGCTCTTCTTTATGACTGCAAGATACAATTATGTTTCTTCAAAATGTAAGAAAATAAAGTAAAATGTCATGACTAAGTGGCTTAATTGTTCTTATAAAAGATATTTATTACATTTGACCACCAGTTTGAAACTTGAGGATATTGAATTTACCAACACATAAGACAGAAATTCAGCAAATTACCTTATTGCGGAAGCCAAAAGAGACTTTTTGTCATTTTAATCTGAAAAAAAATATTCTTTTCTATGTAAACTATCTCATAATCATGAACTTCAACACATCCAGTTAAATGAGCCAACATTCCCCCCCGATGACAACCATGTGATATGGTCAAAAGCTCAAGAGCAATTTGAATGTGGATAGTTATGACTGGTCAACTAATCATCTTGGGGTCTGTTAAGATATCTTTGGCTTTGGGCAAATTCTTTATGAGGAAAAATAATTGAACACAAGTAGATTTGCAAGTCTGATGACTACAATAAATATATAACCTACTTGCACACTAGAGTTAGTACTTATGCCAGCGTTTGTTTTTGTACAGATGTCTGATTATTATTCTTCATTTTTACATAACAGTAAATTCAAATAGATATATATGAGCAACCTGCTTAAGTCTTATACATGCAGTATGGTACAGACCAAATGCTTTTGAGCTTTTATATTGTAACCCTCACAAGGCCTTGGGTCAAAATTACCTGGGGTTGATGCATAGGCAGAGACATAGGCAGTTAGGGTTAGACTTTGGGCTTAAGGTCTTGTGAGGGTTAAAGAAAAAAAAATAAAAGGAAAAGAAGGGAAATATTCTGGATAGAAATGAATTTGCATTCTGTACTGCATTACTGGCACTAGATGGCATCACACGTCTCTGCAGTCCACATGGGTCCTAAGCATGGATGTGGCTGTGTTGTGCATAGCTCTGCTTATAAAGGAAAATGGGATACTTCCTGTGAGACTAATTTGAGCCTTTTTAAATGTTATATGAAAAAAAAAATCATCCAAAAAAGAAAAACATGACACCACATTTTCATGCCCCGTTGAATGAAAGAGTGGGACCCTGACTCTTACCAGCAGTTCCCGAGGAGTGATGGAATTGTCTGTGTACATGCAGAGTTTCTCCCCTGGTATGGGCCTACTGTCCTTTAACTTGGAAGCCAGGAAGATGCATACAGCTCCCAGGAGCTGCAAATAATTTTTTCTTGTGGGCATGACTGCTAAAAATCTGTCCAAATAATTAATGGCTAAAGGGAAGACATCTTCATTAGTCTTCTCTTCCTCACACACCTGGAAAGAAGAGAGACACAGGAAAAGCAAACATTAGAGTATATCATATATATAGAGAGAGAGATAGATAGATATATATACACATACATACACACACACCAATGTTAGAGAAGAGAAATGAAGAAGAAATTCAGACCAAAAGAGCAAAAACATGAGATTTTGCATGCATAAGTGGGGAGTTTCACGTGCTTTTAAGTGATATATTTCTTAAAGTTTAAGTTAAATATACTGCGTTAAAAAGGCTAAATATTTAAGGTTGGGCTAGATTTTTACTTGACTAGGAAGTCGTTCAGCAACCCCCCATCACATTTCTAAATGCCCTTCCTCGTTGGGGTTTGACTCACTTGAAAAAATTAAAAGAAAACAAATATTTGCTCTACAAATTTCAGAGGGCGTGCAAAATGTTCGCACGCTTAGTTAAAATCGTTCCCGACACCTCTGAAGAACTAAAGTTGGCCGACTTTAAGTGATTTTTATCCTCAAAAATGAAAGTAAGTTCGCATTCACGCCGCATGACTGTAGCACCCCGAGCTCGAGACGCTTTTAAAAATTAATATAAATTATTGCGAGGATAAATTCTGATGTTTTCGACTGTGTAAATTAAGAAAAGCCCTTCCTCTGTCGTCTGAAGACGCTAATTTGGAAAAGTACCAACTGTATAGCCGTAAACTAATGTAAATAAGCAGCTAGGCTATTTCTTTGAAGCTCAACTTTCTTCGCGATGGAATTTCCGACTCCCCCACGCCTTAAATGAGTCATTCTCATTCAATTTTCACACAGGTTAATATTAATGACAACTCGCCACGAGCTAAATTAGCTGGTTATAAGTCAAACCTAGTGTCAGGATAACAAAAAAAAAGACAAAAAACTCGATTTAGCTAAAGAAGTTAGGTTAGCTCATCAATGCATAAAGACCCCACAAACCTCGTGCATCCAACCTGCAACCATTCGTCTCATATAAGGGTAAATATCCCTCTGGACCCGTTGGAAATAGGAACATTGTGGTAAAAAACTGTCTTCAATTGTTAATAGACGTTGCAAAACTCTGTCATCATTGAGGATGTTTGGGTCTGGCTGGGCTTTCACGACTGTGTCCAATTCCAGGCAATAAAGATCCATGACTCGGTCCCCTTCTTTCCCCCCACTTTTCTGTTGTGTTGCTTCTAAAAAATAATAATAACAAAAATACGTAAATAAATATTGTCACAATAGTCTCGAGAGCGGACAGGAGGAGCAGAAGTCCCCAGGACGAAGCATGAGGCTGAGAACAATGTTTGCTCCAGTCCTGCTCTGTCTGCTTCTTCCTCCAGGCTGCCTCACAGCACAGAGCCCTTCACAATAAAACTCCACAACTCCACAACCCTTCACAATAAAAGTGTAAATTTAATTTTAAAAAAACAACAACCATAGATAGATAGATAGATAGATAGATAGATAGATAGATAGATAGATAGATAGATAGATAGATAGATAGATAGATA
>JBAMYA010000016.1:8214842-8242568 GCA_037176975.1 Arrhamphus sclerolepis
GATAGATAGATAGATAGATAGATAGATAGATAGATAGATAGATAGATAGATAGATAGATAGATAGATAGATGTATATGTGTGTGTATATATGTATGTGTGTACATATATATATATATATATATATACACATATACATATATATATATATATTTAAAATAATAGCAAATGTATTCTTTTTGAATTAGCACAGGCTTGTGATGGATGTTATACGAAAATACATTTATTTAGTCAAAATTTCCCATTGTGTAAAATAGATGTTAATTTACATACTATGTTTTCACAGCTGTAAATAAAAATTACACTTTAGTTTCCTAAGTCATGAAGCAAATCCAAAAGTAAAAGCAAATGTTATCTTTTTTTATGTTGAAAAAGTCTTTAGTTCACAACACAGAGCTGTAAAACAAATGGCAGAACTACATTATAAGGTGTTGTTGGAAAAAAAACTTTGTTGAAGGGTGTATTATACATAATAACAATAAGATTCCTACAATATAGAGAAAAAAATGTCACATCACAAGAGCAAAAATTATAAACTATTAAGTTTACCAAGTTTATGATATAAATCAGCACTTTGCGCCTATAAATCTCCATCCCAGCTGGCCCAACATATTTGACAACCCTGCTGTAAATCAGGGAACTGACTAACTGTAAAAAGAAAAAGAACACCTAGAAAAGTACCTGACTAAGAGCACAGTCTAGTATCAGAAGTCAGAAAAGTGATTCCTATTTTGATTAACCATGCCTGCGACAGATTTCTTTCCCCATCCTAATTTGTCTTATTATCATTTTTAGCACATGATGGAAGAAAATTACATCAAAAGACAGAAAAGTAAATAACTGGTATCAGTTTGAATAAAATTGCAAGAAATATATCTGTCTTTGAACCTCACTATTTGACTAGTATAACCTACAAAGGGAGAGAATTGCACATTTTCCTTATCCAAGCACTCCTGTGAGAAATATACATTATCAATATTTGATTATTATATGTAGCAAGTTATTATTCTATGGGTGACAGTTATTTGATTAGTTGGTCTATCACTTCTGTGCAGACAAACATAAAAGTTTCAGTAACTTAACTGACATAAACGTTCGTACAGAAATTTCAGTCCTCACATGATACGATCATTTTGACATTAATGATTCAAAATCAGATTTATTTTATTTTATTCTTCTTTTTAAGTGGGGTTCTATTAAATACTTTTGAATAGCTAATGTCATACTTGCAGTAGACAGCGCTCACAGTGTCTTCAGCTTGGACATCAATGTTACAATGCTATGTCACAAAAAGCAGCTGTTACCCGTAGCTAATCTTGCCAAACTGTTTGATTCTAAAATGACACTGTGAAAGAAAAAAAAAAAGAATCACAATTTTTCCATTTTTTTTAGGTTGAAAGTTTAATGTCTCATTATATTCTGAAACGAAAGCATCAAACAAATAAACAACTTATAAAAGGAAATCATAGGATCAACTTATAAACCAACTTCGACCCTTAAGTTTCCACCTTTGGTAGCTATAACAGCTGCTGAACACACTCATATGATTCTTTCTACAATGGAAGAAGGTTCGTCAGACGGTTCTTCTCAACTCTGCTACAGAAGTTCCCATAAATGTGTGGAACTTATAAGTTGCTTTGCTTTGTTCCCTGAAAAAAAATTTTAATTTTTTTTTTTTTTTTTTTTTTATGATACTGAAATGTACATTATTTTTCAGTTTTGGTTAATGCTACCTTTTTGTTAACCTCTGAAAGTTCACTTGTTACCTTTAAACCATTTTGAGTTATTCACTGGACTTTTTAAAAGTGAAGTTTAAAAAAACTGGAAGAATTGTGTTGTTCTAAAACTTTTGACTGGTCGTGGGTTTTTTTGTTTTGTTTTGTTTTGTTTGTTTTTTGAGCTGCTATGACAACTAAAAGGCTTAAGTTACTGTAGTTGTTGAAAATTCACTGTTCTTTGGCACCTCAGTCTGCGCAGCTGTTAGCCGTTAGCATTTACCAGTTAGCCTAGCTCCCAATCAAAACTCCTCTCTGACTCCACAAAATGAGAGCATTGTGTTCACTCTTAGATGCAGGTGTAACACCAAATACTTATAATTTCTATTTTTAACAGCCTTACTTCAAAAACAAAAAAGAAAGAAAGAAAGAAAATGCACTGCTATGCTGTCCACTAAGTGTAGCCTCTGTTGCTTGCTAACACTTGAAATTACATGTGTTGTAACTGTTGCTTGTTTGTGTTTCCTTGTTAACCAAAACATTATATTCTAATCATCTGAAACAGCTCCAGAGGAGCCTCTCTAAAGCAAATCAGACCACAGTTCATAGGACACAGTGTGATGGTGCTGACATGGGTGTGGACGGCATGTTGATTACTTTCCAAAGAAAAAGTTTTCCATAAAGGAAGTACTTTGGCATGTGGCATGCGTAAGGATAGCTGTGCAAATCTGCAGAGACATCTAAAAGTGTTATTTTGTCCCTGCAAAACGATAGGACTATAATAGAAGAGGATGTTTTGACATCATCAGCTTCCTATCACTTTTGATATCTGTAGGCCGTTTCTCTTCTGTTTGTTTGCAGCTCAAACCAGATCAAGATCATCATGAGACACTAGGACACTGAATGTGTATCGCATTGATCTAATCCTTGCTGCTTAGAAGTTATTTCGCTGTTACAGCAAACATTCAATGTACATGAATAAGTGAAGCTAAAATCAGTCACTTCCCCCTTCCACAGCAGCCACCAAATAGCTGAATGAGATATGGAGTTTCATTGAGAAAAAAAAGAACACTGTGGTGCTGTTATGAGAGCAGACTGTGAAGTGAGAGTGGGAACTGTCTCTGAGGGAATGTCAAGGTTAGCAAGATTAGTTCTGCTTCAAAGGAAGATTGTATGTTTGAGAGGATTCATCTTAAAATTGAGATTTCATGTCGGGTTATCCAGTTATCAGTGTGTGGAAGAGGATGACAAATCCCTGGGTCAAAGGTTTTGGGTAATAAGAGGTCACTCTGCAAGAGGCCAAAGAAGCCTACCATACCAGCCAGTCAAAGCACTGACACTTGAGGGAAACAGAGGTGTTAGACAGATAAAGCAGCCTTACCCTGTTGCTGCTGTTTGTTCATGTACATTATGATAACACATGTCAGCCACTATCACACACTGCGGGCTGCACAGAGGTAACAGAGAGTGCCCAAAGCCCTGGGAAAACGTGGAGGAGCGTGAAATCACCTTGATCCAAAGATTCCTGCTGCATACCAGTCCACTGAACCCACCAGAGCACAGGGGCCCGCAGATGGGCAGACTGCCACAGATCAAGAGAAAGAAACAAAGGAAAAGAGAAAAGGTGGAGGGTGATAGTCAAGATCTTTAATCCTGGAGTTTGGTTTGAAGCTTAAAATCATCTTATGCATTTCCTGTGAAAGATCAAGTAAGTCGCTCCATGAGGGAGGCCTCTCTCAGATATAAACACAGGATTTACTTTTACATGCCAGTTTCAGAGCCAAACTTGATTACAGGTTGCCCATGTGCTCTGAGTCAAGCTGGCTGTTTGGGTTTACTGACAGTAGAGAAGAAGATGCTATGGCTGGAATGTTGTGGTGTGAACAGTGGTGAACACTCCTCCCAGTGCTGACTGATAGCTGGTGTTGCTCAGCCAGGAGCTGAGATAAAGCTGCTTCTGTTTGTCACATGGTTGCATACTATATGCTTTCACATCAAATGATTATAGCACCCTGCAAGTAGGCCAAACACCCTCTCCCAAACATAAAAAGTAGGCAACACAAATGTTGACTCACATGTTCTTGCTCTTTCAATGGCTATTCTGGACATGCTATCAGCAGCATGGGGCATGTCTCTATCAGGAGTGTCACACATCAAAGCTGTTTTATCACTGCCACTCTCTGCAGAATGTCTAAAGTGGGAAAGGAGGTACTTTTCAGGAGAACTCCAGCGAAGTATGTTGGAGAACTAACTGTTTGAAGCTGCTCCCAACAATTACTGGGGTTTTCTTTAACCACGTTTCTCATAATTATATTTTCTGGATGCGTAAATCCTGCTTCCTTTATGCCCGAGTGATTCCCACCATCAATCCTTCAGATGTGATTGGAAGCTATGGTGCAACCAGCTAATTTGCACTTAACTACGCAGCAAGATTAGAAAACAAATGGAGCGTCGTTAAATCAGTGCAGGAAGAGGAGGGTGTTTCCCCCACTGCGTCTTTGGAATGTTTTGGCTAAAGTGAAAGCCATCATTCAAACTAAAATGCCAACATTTGAGGAGACAATGAAGAGACAGATAGCAACATCCGGGCCTGGTCTGGGACGTGAGCACAACAGGGTTTTTATTCAACGGTTTGGGCCTCGGTCACCACTGACTCTCCCCCCATTCTCCATTACGTCTGTATACAAGTCTGACGTCCGGCAGCTTGCATCCCTCACTCCTCCCAGAGCCTCTGAGAACATTACCCCATTCTCCAACATGAACTCAGAAGAAATAGCAAACAGAAGAGGGGAGAGGAAGAGGGTGCAATTCAAACAAAAGAAGGTCTATAAGTTGCCAAAACAAGAGTCTTGCACTGCAACATGTTCAACTCTGCTGTAAAGAATACTCTACAGGGGGGAAGGGAGCATCATGATTTTTATGTTTTGTGAGTTTGTGGCAGAAAGGTAGATTAAAAATTTGTAAAATTTCCAGAGCACATCATCATATCCATAATCTTTAAAAAAATAAAAATAAAAAAAAGTGCACAGTTTTGTTTAAAACAAAATAAGTTGTTTTTTGTGATGTTTGTGAGAGCACTTTATATCCATCATCCCAACACCATGTCACATGACCATTTTATTACATCTGCCCTGAGTAGACAAACAACTGATGGAGGGTATACCAACCACTGACTGTAAATACGGGATGACCATCCAGTCACATGACCTGTAGATTTGTACAGAGAGACTTTGAAGCCCATTTTTCCTGGAACCACACAGCACCAGGGCAAGGAGGTGGGACAGATCTGACAAAACCAATGGCAGAGGTATGATTTGTTGCAGTTCCATTACAGACCACTAGGTGCTGTCTCCAAAACAGAGCAAATTCCCATTGATCTCTATTTTAAAAGTGGCAACTTTGCAGCAGAATTAAATATATTTACAGCCTGGTACAATTTTTTTAAATCTGTGGTTACCTATTTTATCCATGACAACTGTATGGGGGGTAAATTTTTTAGTACCACATCAGATAAATTTATATGAAGCAATAAAACTGACGAATCAGATGGCAGGATGTCATTTCACATGCTTGACTGACATTGGCTCTGTTGTGCTTTGTCCCGCCTCTTTGCAACATGACGCTGTGCAGCTCTATGTACAAATCTACAGGTCACATGACAGGATGGTTCGTCAAGTATTTACAGTAAATGGTGTATACACATTGTGTAAAGTTTATAGACTATAAATTTTGACATCTACTACCCCAATTTCAATGTTATTGTACAATGATTCTGATTCTAATGTTCATTGATTTCTTAATGCATACTACCAAAACAGTGAAACTGAGTGCTATAAAATGTTTCAAAGCAAAGTCCTCAAAGAGCAAAGATTCCTTCCAATATGGAGCTGAAGGACAAACTTACATTGACAGGAAGCCTGGAATAAGTCTTAAGTGAAAAGTGACATAGATTGGATAAAAAGTGTGGAACGACACATCCTCTTCATGTCACAGAGGAACGTCTAAAAGGAATAATTTAGCTATCTTGGATAAGATGATATCTGCTCATGTCCTGTCTCCCTGTGAGTCAGACTGTGAAAAGCAGAGCAAGCATGTAAAATATTGTCTGTGTTCAGTCTGTGAGAGCACAGCGTGTGTCTGCAAAAGAGAGAGAATTATGGTCTTCATGTGAGCATACGGCTAGATTTCTGTTATATAACTCTGCTGAGGGGGCCCACTGCTTCGGTTCCAACAGTTGACTCTGAAGTTCCCCCAGCTTTCCTGCTCATTCGCCTTAAAACCCACAGATGTCTCAAGGCGGTGCAGGAGACCGTGGGGAGAGCTGGTCCCGGGCCAAGAGGCAGCGGCTGCCTGTCACAAGTGAACAAGTGTGTGTGGTCAGAGATTAGGGAAGGAAGGACACAAACAAAAAAATTCCAGCAGAGGAGCTCCTGTGGCAGCTGTGGCTCTCGAAGTGCGAAGGATGCTGGACAACTGGAGCAATCCCATTGGCCGGTGAGGGCATGTGGGCGTATCCTGGCAGTGGCCAGCTTCCTCTGTGTGATCTTAAATGAGAGGAGTGACAATTCATCAGAGACAGGATGTCCAATAGGAAGACCGATCCCAAGGGTTGATAGAGGGCCTTGCAGCTGGCCACTCAATGACCTTGGATCAAACAAAAGTTAAGTCTTTCTTTCTCTGTTTTGCTTTCCAACACTCTCTGTGCCCATAGAAAAAATGAGGCATTAATCAACAACAGAGGACTGAGCAGTTTCCAGTAAACCATTTTTGTAAGTTTATTTTAAGTCTATGAGCCTCACAGCTTTCTTCGTCCATTCACTTCCCTCTGCAACATTTCCAACCCTACACACTTACATTTCCCCCCTGAGAAAGAGGAGGAAATGTGGGGCCTCGCAATGTGAAAGAAAGCCCCTTGAAAGCAGTTCTAGCGAGGCGATACGCTCCTTATAACAGGGAACAGACAGGGATTCGGGGCAGACTGCTGTGGTTTGGATTGTCCAGGGACTGCCTGGTGTTTTCCTGTGTGTGTTGCATGCTAACTCCGTCCCCTCTCAACTTTGACAGTGGCATAAAGAGGCCTCTGTAAGGCTGACTCAGCTCCAGTCTTTATGCACCTCACTGGTCTTGTTGCTTGATTAAATTCAGCAAGGAGACTTTGAAGATTTGTACTTTACTCAAAACAATTCTTGGATTCAAATAGGAAACCCCAAATCACCTGTTATCATGATGAGAGATGATAACAGGTGTTCTGTTAGTTCTTATTGTCATTAACTGCAGCCACATCAAAGACATTGATTCATACAAGTACGAACAGTGTAATAGATTTAAGTGGGCGTGAAAAGTACTGCGTCTCTGAGGTAACTCCTCTGGCAAATATTTTGTTTTAGAATTGAAACCATTTTGCTTGGGTGACCAAGCAGAACAGACACATCTATCCAATTATGCACAGAAGAAAAAGAAAAGAATGTGTGAAATGCATGAGGCAAGCTTGGATAGCATGAATCTTTTCAAAAGGACCACTTCGTTTCAACTGCAAGGCAACTCTTTGGTTTGTCCTAAGCCTGCATTGAGCTCACCACCACAGTTTGCAGAGCAAATACAACAAATAAACACTTTGAGTCGTGGCGAAATCCAACATATCCCATTGCATATTGTGTAATATTGCATTCCAAAGAGACCAACAATAAAAGAAACAAGACAAACATCAGCATACCAGACCTATCTGCAGGAAATGCCATGATAGGAGTTAGCATGGTGATGGTGTGGTCAGGGGTGGATGACAGCATCGCTCTCCTGCAGTCCCTTGACAGCCAGCGGGGCTTTGATCCTGCAGTGGGTGGGGGGTCCGGCGGAGGTCCGGCGGAGGTCCAACGGAGGTCCAGTGGAGCAGAGGAGCCGACCTGCCCAACAGCACCCAGACCATTAGCGTAGGACTGCAAACACCAGGGCGTTCCTGTCTCTGATCATGCCTAGCGATTTCACATATTTAGCTACAGATATGTACAAATAAGCTGGTACCCTTCCAGGGGGGAAAAAAACAACAACAAATGGATATACATATGTGTGTATATATATATATATGTACGTATGTATATACGTACATATACGTATATATACATAATTATCTCTGAAATGGGATGAACGGCAATGACGGTACCCATAACCTTATGTTTTGTTGCAGTAACCATTGCCAACAAGTGAAATCTGTAGCTTCTGCATCTGCCAACAGCTATTTTGGCCTAGTTTTCCATTTAAGTGTCTTCACATTTAAGAGGATTAAGATTGGGACTCATACAGGGCCATTTAAGAACAGTCCGATGTGTTTTTAATCAGCCATTTTTGACTGTCCCTCCAATGACCTGCAACTGAGACGAGGCTTTCTGACACTGGACGATACATTTCTCTCTAGGAGACTTGATACTCAAAGCCCGCAATGCCAGATGCAGCTAAGCCGCCCCATAACATAACCAAACCCCTTTCTGTTTCAGAGTAGGTATGGCTCGCTTGATTTTTATCTGTGAACACTGACCTCATATGACTTGCCAAAAAGCTCATTCTCTCAGAAACCTTGTGGCTTGTCAGGATGCTTTTTTTTTCCTGTTTCCCATTCCCTTAGTTTTTCCATAGAGCCAACTGTTTTCCCCAGCTTTTCCTACCGTTCATACTGCCATCAATATGAGGTTGCATTTTGCCTTGCACCCACGTCATAGGTTGGCAAACAATCCTATGGACCTTATACAGTAGTTCTACAGTTCCAGCTCTGATTGGCAGTAATGGAACCATGACACTTTGGCAGACATGCTGAAATGTTGCTAGTTGTCTTAATGGCTGATAGCAGCTCTGTTTCTGCAGATTTTTTATTTTTTTCCAAGAAAGCCATGCTTCAAACAATGAAACAACAATGTGGTCCACCACAGTCAAAGTCACCTCTTCCTGTTGTGGTGGTCTATTGGGATGTTCTAGAGAGCAACAGCAAGATTGTGCATTGAGTAACTGCATAGCCAATGTCAACAGGAAAAGATTACATTTCCTAGATTAGCAGGTGCACCCACTTTCAGAAAATGTGCTAATTTTGATGTAAAAAAAAAAAAAGGATATTGTAGTGTCATCAGAATGTCTGAGTGAATGTCAAATTTATCCTTTCCCTTTGAAGACATTAAAAGGAAGTTTATGGGTTTATGAACGTGGTTTTTGTGAGCTATAGGGCCCTGGGAGACAGATTCTGTTACCTTCAGACAGAGTTTGGCAAGCTGGTTCCCCTTGTTTCAAGTCTTTATGCTGAGCTAAGATAAGCTACGGTACATCATTTATAAAAGTAAGGTAAATATTTCAACACTTAACCTCTGCATTTCCACGGATGTGTCATATTTAGAAACTTGTGCTAACGCAACTTATAATTAATGCAGTCTCTTAAGCAGTTTCTCTTTTTTCTTTCCTCATCAACACCACAGTGGGTGCAGCCTTTTTCAAGTCAGAGAGTTCAAAATCCAGTTGAACAGGCTTCACATTAATTTAGACACAAAAAGAGAGCAAAAAATTCTTACATCCTGACAAAACCAGTTGAAAGCAAAACCTAGAGATTAGTCTTAATCAAGTAACAAGCTCACAGAACCAGATACCATCTTTGTCACCAAAGAGCATCCTCCCCAACCCCCTAGGTACAAGAGGAGAGGTGGACCAGGCTGATCATGATACAACATGACATAACTCGACAAAATCATTTCACACCCCTGGAATCAGGAAATGTGATCAGACTAAATGTTCCCACAAGGATTGCCTTGTTTAGCAGTCGATCAGGCTTGTTAATAATAGTTACCGCCCAGAAGAAAACATTTTCCAAAAGAGAAACAGTTCAGTTCTTCCCACCGAAATTCTGGGAGGAACAGAGTTAATCCTAGTGGTTGTTCATGTGTCAGCCGACAGACCACGCTGGGAAACAGGGAGGTTCCCATTGCTGCTGCGGGCCTGAAGCTGCAGTGCTCTTCTTGATCCCGGGCCACTGCTTCCCAGGACCGAGGGCTTGTCCCGGGGGACCGCTTCTGAGGTTGTAACATACTGCAACCTCAGAACTGGCCAGTATCTCACTGTCGTGACCTACAAACAGTATCCACATGCAAACACGCACATAATATTTACCTGTATATGTAACATTTACAGTCATGGGTATCTAGATGATGGATGCTAATCCTTGCTTTTCTTTAAATGGCTCAATAAAGTTAAAAGATTATTCATGCTCTTTACTGCATATATTTTTGGCATGTTATAGCAGGAAAAGCACAGGTTTAATTGGTCCTTTTTCACAATATCATAAACTTGGATTTCACCTGTTTTATTCATATTTTAAGCAAGAATGTCATCTACAACATCAGTACTTCCTAAAATAACAACACTTATAACTGTTTTCATCAGTGTCACAAAACTTGCAATAATTTAATTCTCACATGGACAGTGAGGGAAGGATGTCTTTGTTTCCTATCTTTATGTAATCATTGATAACAGGAAGTAGTGAGGCATATGTTATGGTTGGAGCTGCAGCCAGAGCTCAAGCCCTTGGTCAGGATTCCCACTGTCAGTGAGGAAATGAAAGCAGAGGGCGGCAATCTTTATGGTTAGCCCATGAAGACATAAATACTCACAGGGAGAGGCAAGACTTCCAATCGGACTGCATGAAAACTGATGACTGGGCAAAGAACTTGAAATTGCACAAGATGAAAACGTCTTATAGAGCGATCTCAAAAAAACAAAAAAGCTTCACACATGCAATGCAGCATTGGGATTCATTCTCTTGACCTGGTAAAAAAGCAAACATTCTTCAGGAATGTGTGAAATGTGCAGCGTGGGAGGAGAAGTCTGACACATGTGGCTGTTTGCTGGACATGAAAAGCTGCCAATGCTTTCAAGGTGCGGCTCTTCTCTACACACTTTTGCAGTCATGGCTGTCAAACTGAAATGAGCTCTCAGATGTGAAAGCGACTGTGCATATTTGCATTCTGGAAGGTTTTCCAGGTTCAGTCTGTTGCTTATGCAAATAAGGTGATGATGGACGTACTTCCCACATCTGAATGTACCTTTTAAGTCAAACACAGGACTCAGATACAGGATAGGCACACAAGCAGAGCATGGGAGGGAACTATCAAGGCAGTGAAGAGGTGGCAGCTGAGGGCCATGACAGCAGACTATTGCGGTTCAACAGAGAGGAACAACAAAGGTATCAATGGCCAACAACAGCTGGGTCTGCTTCCTCCAGAGAGTAGTGTTTGATGGATGGGAAACATGATATAGTCTTCTCACTGTGCAGCCACACAACAGCCTACATGTCACTTGATATTTCAGTGCACATGTCCAGTCCGGACTAATCGTCTTGACGTGACACATGGAAGTGTTCGAATCTAAAAAATGCAGAAGACACAAGCGTTATTTTTTTTTGTTCAAGTTGTGAAATGCGCTTGTTTCACGTCCGACAGATAAGAAACACAAATATATGACATTCAGCTGGTTGAGGGGAAAATACACAAGAAGGAGAAAATGATAACACATTCCCTTATGCTATAATCATTTCCTCCCTCCGGCACAGTTTCTGACTCGACAGCTAGTTCACCAGCTGAGAGGCAGAGGATGTACTGTGAAATGTCCACTGGTAGCAGCAACAAAAAAGAGAAGATAAGTTGTTTTTTTTTAAAAAGAAAAACAAAACAAAACAAAACAAAACAAACACTTCATTTTACAGCAACTTGCAACCTTGAGTAGAGTTTGAGGGCTTTTTGTGAGGAGTTAACAGAATCACCTGTCCTTTCAAAATGACTCCTCTGTCCTCAGATGGCCTATGACAGGAAGCGAAAAAGCTAAGTCACTGTTATCACTGAAGCTAAAGCTATGATATGAATGTTTTACCAGACACTTGTCTTTATAGCTGAAATGCTTATCAGCATTACATTAGACTGCAGTCACTACTCGGTTTTAATGAATAATCAAATTTCAATGACTTTTACACCATCATCACCACATTTTTTCTGCCTGTGGACCATTTCTTAGTCAGTCTTGGTAGATAATTGGTTACTTTTTTAAAATTTTATCTTATTTTTTGCAATGCAGGTGTGTTGCAGGTGTAGTGTGATGCAAAGTACTTGTTTAGGGTGGTGGAGGATTAGAGCCCAGCTGTCACTGGATGGCAGGTGGGGAAGAAACTCGACAGTTCACCAGATACAAAAGAAAGAAAGAAAGAAAGAAAGAAAGAAAGAAAGAAAGAAAGAAAGAAAGAAAGAAAGAAAGAGCTTTCAAAGTCATTGCCACAGACAATTTAAAGGATCAGTTATTGTGAGATGCATGAATTCGAAGAAAACAAAACACAAAAAGGTCCATGATTAAATTGGGAAATGTCTTTCAATTAAACATACTTCTGAAAACATTTTTTTTCATGTATATTTACATGCATTTTTTTTCCATACACTGCATTGAAGTAGTGGGTGCATCCTCGTGAGTTTGTGCATTGGTTTGTGAAGCCTCCATATTCGAGGCTTCAAAAACTATTGAAATGGTTTCATGACTTGGACTCAAGTCGTTAATTTGATGACTTTAGGCCTGACTTGACAAAATCAAAAAGACAACTCGATTTGGATTTTTACATCAGTGACTTGTGACTTACTTAGACTTGAGCCTGTTCCCATGAAAACAGTAGATATTTTACTAAAAACCCAAAGATTAAAATATGTGTTGTTTAAAAAGTGTGTATGAATCCATTCATTTCACTCATCACAACATAACAAGCACAGGCGTCTCTCTCTTTGTCTCTGCCATGTATGTACGCATGCGTGAGCTTATATCACAGCCAATCAAAATATCCCAAAAAGAGATTTTGTTCTTTCAAACAACAACATTACTTTGAAAATATGTTCTCCAAGATTAATTTCATTTGGGTACAAAAACTGCCTAGTTTTTAACAAAAACAAAAGAAAAAATAATTTAATACAGTCAGGTCAGGGATCACAGGTGGCAATGGAACAACTTCCAACTTTGAGCGGTACGTGGTACTCTCAAGCTGTTCTGTCTATCATTTATTTCACATATAATTGCACAGTTGTTAAAAGGACTTGGAAGCACTTGAAATTTGAAGTTTCTGTCATGGGACTTGACTCAAGACTTTCTTGTGTTGATTATTTAACTTAAGACATGTTTGTGTAGACTTGAGACTTGCTTGTGTTGACCTGTGACTTTCTGTGATTTTACTGACTTGACTTGTTGACCTGACTCAAGAGTTAACTGTCTCAACTTGGGATCTTACTTGAGACTTGACTGTCTCAACTTGCTGGTGTTGACTCAAGACTCGATTTGGGACTTGCTCGTATTGACTCTTGACTTGAGGCTTGCTTATGTTGACTTGAGACTTGACTCGAGACTTTCTTGCGTTAACTCGAGGCGTGACTCAAGGCTTGCTGGTGTTGACTTGACACTTGCTTGTGTTGACTTGTGACTTGACTTGAGACTTGCTTGACTGTGGACTTACTTGTGTTGACTTGAGACTTGACTTGAGGCTTGCTTATGTTGACTTGAGACTTGACCCGAGACTTTCTTGCGTTAAGTCGAGGCTTGACTCAAGGCTTCCTTGTGTTGACTTGTGACTTGACTTGAGACTTGCTTGTGTTGATTTGATACTTGACTGTCTTGGCTGTGACTTGACTCAATACTTGACTGCCTCAACTCGCAACTTGACTCGAGAGTTACTTGTGTTGACTCAAGACTTGACTTGAGACCTGAGGACAAACACTTGAGACTTCTGAATGAACAACTTGGTCCCGCCTCTGGGAGCCACCTTTTATCTCTACTGAGAGAGTAAGAAATCATGGAAAGTTTCCTCTGCTTAGTTTCACGTATTTCTGAACACGTAGAAAGCTCAAAGTGGTTGATATGAACCTGTGAAGCTGTGTACTGAACTAAAGCAGTGCAACCGCAGAACAATGACAGGACTTCAACATGCACACAAGACCAGCCCGGCTGACACAACATTAGAAAGGAAGAGCTCAGATTACAAAACCCGCAGAGGTAGAATGACTTCTTTTGGTGTGCAGAAACATCATTACACAAACTATTCAGCTACTGTGTTAAGATTTAAAATATATTTCATCGTATAGCCAAAGGCTCTTTTAAATGTTCCCTCACTGGGACTTCCAACCTCAGTCTGATCTTTCCTACTTCAGGCTGGACTTGAACAAAGCTGGTGTTAGCTCTAGAGTCCTTAATGCCTGTGCAGACCAGCTAAGTGAGACTCTCTGGTGCCTCTTTGATGACAGCCTGAACCAGGAGAAGGTTCCAGTGCCGTATCTGAATGAATCTCACCGTTTGCCCTCATCAACTGTAGAACAGTTGTAATAACACACACACAATGAAAAGTCATGGTGAGACTTTTATTGGTCCACCTAACTAAGCAAACAAACACTTTTCAAAACCCACTACAGTTTGTTTTTTGTCATAGGGCTGAAGATGAAAATGACATCATCTACCTGCTGCAGCAAGTCCACTCTCACAAAGCAGGCAGAACTGTGAGGATCTTTGACTCCTCCAGGGCCCTACTTTGTAGAAAACATAGTTGGATTCATGCAGTTGCTTGGATCATGGACTACATTCAAAAGATAGGAAAAAAATAAGCTTGTGAAACTAAAGGCTTGTGTGTCTGAATGGTTGGTCAGTTGCACACATGCCCAGGATGAGATTGTGCTTTCGCTTTTCATGTTTCTCTTCCAGTACAACTCAGAGTCGTGTCATCTCTAGAAATACTCAGATGACTCTGCAGTTGTGAGCCCTATCAGTGACGGACAGGAGAGAAAGGGTGGACCTCTTTGTGGCTTGGTGTGGGAACAGTGATCTCATTTTGAATGTGCACAAGACAAAGTAGATGATTGTGGATTTTCAGGAGAACCAGGAATAAGCCAAGGGAAGAGGTGGAGGTGGTCAAGGACTGCAGATACCTGAATGTTCATGTAGACAACAGAACTGACTGGAGATGAAACACTGAGGATGCTGCAGGAAGGAACAGAACATATTGTGCTTCATGAGGAAGCTTTTGTCTTTCAGTGTTTGTAGCCAGATGTTTCATATCTTCAATAAGTCTGTGGTGAAGAGCGTAGTCTCATCTGCAGACTTAAAGCAACACAACAGAACTGTTTAATGAAAGTGAACAGACTCACAGTGAAGGTTGGCTCTGCGCTGGGGACTGTTCTGAAGACTTTTGGGTCGATTGTTGAAAGAAGAATATTTGGATATAGCTGCAAAACACATAAGACAGCACTACACATTCTTAAACAACATTCCGACTGCTTAAGCAGATCATACCAACAGCTATAACCTTCTACAGTGACTTCGTAACACTGGCTGATTGTAACAGTAAATATTACTGAATTTGGTTGAGTTTAAAATAAATTAATTAAAGGCCACTTCACGGTAAAGTCAGAGCGGCTCCTTGGGCCATAAGATCTCCTGCAGAAGCCCATTAAGCTTACGCAAATCTCCTATTCCTTTCATCATGGTAACAACCTACGCTGAGTTATTGCAGTGCACAACTTCGCATCTCAGTGCAAGACCTGACAGAGCACTGAGAACGAAAGCATTCAAAGACTTCACTTCCAGTGAGCGGCTCGTCTGACAGTTTCTGCTCAGTCAGTTGTTTTTGCCCACAGATGCTGAGTTGCATCTTACCCCTGACAGAAACTGATGTTTTCACCACCTACAAGCCCAGTGTTCGACAATGTGTGACCTTTCACAACTGACACCCCCCCCCCCACAGCACCGATGTG
Organism: Arrhamphus sclerolepis; assembly: GCA_037176975.1. NCBI lineage: Eukaryota > Metazoa > Chordata > Actinopteri > Beloniformes > Hemiramphidae > Arrhamphus > Arrhamphus sclerolepis. Next base: position 8,230,340 of record JBAMYA010000016.1, read on the forward strand.
GGTAAACAACAATGAGCAACAGACAGGCGGCCGGGCACGTGCCAACATGCTGAGCACTGCACCCTCTTTCGACAAAGCAAGAACACATGTTTTCCCACACTGGCAGTAAACAACAAAAATGTTCTAACTATGTAATCAGAAGATCAGCACCTTCTGTTTTCAAGCACAACCACCACATAGCAGGAAACATGGTGGCATGACTGAGCTGCCTCTATAAAAGATAACAACTTTGCTTCATTAAAGCAAGGGCATCGAAAACTCTGCCTGGCCCTTGTGCCGTGTGTGAGACTGGCCACAGGGTAGAAGTAGGTCTCGTTCACAGATCCACTGCAACCAATTACTCTTTACTTATGTCGCCACATCAAATACTTGCCCAAATACTAATAGGACTCGTTGTTTTCATTACTGTCACGGTGATTTTCATTTACAAGACATACATCTGAACATGCACAGGTTTCTGCTTCTTTCCAGATGTTCCATCCTCTGGCCACGAGTTGCCTTTTTTGGGTAGTTTCAGCATAACGCCTCGTGGAGATTTACATAATCTATCTGCACTGCTATACATGTGAGTTTCCTCAGTGCTGAGAAGTTGTGCATTCTGACTATTGCAAACAGTCGCTGGCTGTGACTCCACTGCAGCCCAGAGGTGTAGCCGCTCAGTTTCACTGTAATGGAACAATGTGTGGGCCGAGAGCTCACTGAAGCTGGCTCTCACAAACCTTCCACATGAAAATGCTTTTGCAGTGTCATATGGTGGCAGAACAGACGCAGTCATCGAGACAACTTGAAAAGTGGATTGTGCAGCAGATCAAACAGGCTGGCCTGTGGTGCGTTATATCAGATTTCATTTTCAGTTGAGGCCCTTCATTCATTTCTGACATTTACAGTTGAAGCGGTGCACCCCTCTTCGAGGCCTCTTGGCTCTCGGTCTGCGCTTAGGCCCCATCAGCCACTCTGGAAAAACCCAGTGCATCTGACTTGCATTGCCTGGCTCCACTTGTGTGTTCTGTTTGGCCCATGCCGCTGGAGGAAGAGAGTGAGCCAATTACCAGCCGCCGTTCCGAGACCACTATGATGTCATCCTCCTGCTACGCCATAACAGACTGCAGATGAGAGGGGCTGGGCCCCTCAGCAGCTTTATTCACTTAACAAGAAAACAGGAAAGATTTAAAAACTTAAATAATCTTGGAATATCCATGAACGCTTTACTTCATCTGTGCTCACTGCTATCCATTAAAGTGGGCGTGAATGCAACGCAACCTGTTGGGAGTCAATCAAAAATGGAGATGACAAAAATAATAGTTCACTGTAAATGTCATGAGGCAGCACATTGATATCAGCAGTGGGAAAGTATTTCTGTTTGAGAGGCTTCCACATCACAGAGCGCGGCCCACATGGGGAAAAAAAAAAAAAATCACCTGTGTGATACCATTTGTCTGTTCTCTTGCTGCAACACCCCCTGATTCCTTGAAAATCTGCAGTCAGCCAACTGCTCCCTCCTGCATCAAAGGAAAGAGTTTAGACATCATGCTAAGAGTGGCAGAGGAAACACACAGATGTAGGTACATGCGTTCATTCACACACGCTCACAAAACTCTGGAGATTACTTGGAGTGCTCTCCCAGAAGGCCTTGCATTTCCTGGGAAGCCTTGAAGCCACATCAAAGAATAAGAAGGGGCCTGTGGGCTGCAACAGATCTCCTCTCATTTCCCCACACACTCCGTCTCCAAAGCCCCACAACCACACATATAGACTCCGAGGATGATATATGGCCCCAGCTGATGGCAGGCCGCAGCTCAGAGTATAAACAACGGGCAGTTTGATTGTTTAGATGTGATTTCAGCTCCGTGTGAAATAGAATCAAGTCAAACAAAACTGTTAAGGAAAAAGGTTTATAGACAACTCGTGCTGAGATACGTACTGTTTACAGGTAAGCAACAGTTGAAAGCATCAGCAAAACATCCAAAATGACCTATGAATGGATGCTATTCATGCTAACAGGAAGTCTTCCTGTTTAACAGCATATTTTAGGCTGATTAGTTTGATGAAACTTGGTCTCACTCCAAATGTATAAATAAATCAGCGGTTCTCTGGTGTTTGAAGCGCCGTAAATGCATTCTAGCATAAATCTTCAACATGCACAATGAAAACTGAAGAGGAGATATTTTAAGGTGAGTTTTAAGTGTGACTTAAATCCAGTCTCAGACAACAATGGACATAGCTCTGGGGCAAAAACTCAACCCTCTTACCTTGAACTCCTGTGGTCTGGTCTGTTCCCTTAAATTGGCTAACCTGCTTCTCAACTTGTGGCACGAACAAATGACCACTTAAAAATAACATCTTGTTTTTTGTTGTTGTTGTTGTTTTCCTGTCAAAGGACAGAGAGCCTGTGTTTTGGTAGTGAAGTCTCTATAAAGAGATATCTGTAATGGTCCAGAGTATATGAACATTAACACATTTAATCTCAATTTCTTCCCTGCAAAATAAGTGCATGCAGATCAATCTTTAGACCTTTCTAATACATAATATGCATTTTGATTTTTCTCCATGTCATTTTGATTATGTTAGTGAAAATGTAGGTTTTATACTCAGTAGCAACTGATCCCAGTGAGAAATAGTCTAAATTCACTAAAGTAAAAGTAACTCTAACATCACAGTCAGTTTCAAAAGCATCTGTTTTCAACTGTAGAAATGACTGTGATGTAGCACACCTCACTTTGGGGTTCTTTCAAGTTAAGAAAATACAAAACCTCTAATAGTTTTTTAGCTGTATAGAAAGTAGAAAAGACACTATGACTATGTATTATATTAGTGGCAACAGATGTTGCCGAGATTACATGTACTCTTCTTGTGTTCAATAGATAGACTTGTAGTCAATACCACCCAAACCGAGACCAAAACACTACCAAGACCAGAGAGTATGAAGACCGAGACAAGACCAAGACCAAGAGAGACCAAATCAAGACCAAAACTATTTCAGCTCAAGACCAAGACCAAAATGCCATCTTGCATGGGTTGTAGAACATAAGTACCATACTGGGTTCAGCTGCTTAGTATAAATATGAGATTGTATTCAACTACAGGCACAATAATCCACAGACAGAGTACGTCTTGTGTGTGAACTCACTATAAATGTTTACATCAATCAGCTGAGATCAAATATGTGTGGCAGTTGCATGACCGCTATTTTTACAACATCTGAGGTTTGACTCAAGTGCTGTTATGGACTGACATGACTATTAACTAGTCCCAAAATCATCTAACAAAATAACAAGACTCCAACACTCCCTCCCACCTCAAAAAAAGAAGTTCAATCATCCAGGAGGGACTCAGTGTCGCGCGTTGCTCCTTCACATCGAGAGGAGCCAGTTGATGTGGTACGGGCATCTAGTGAGGATGCACCCTGGATGCCTGAGGATGCTGAGGGCCAACGCCGTCTGTGACACAAAATTCATGTGATTGGTACCACTTGAAGGGGGCATATAATGAAATCAAAAAACCAAACAAACAAACAAACAAAAAACTGTTCCTACCTGGATATTATAGGTTACATATTCCTTTGAGACCGCTCGGCCAGTCCGAGATATTGCGAGACCGAGAGACCCTAGACTGAGACAAGACAGAGACCAAAGACTGTCGAGGCCGACACAAGACCAAGACCACAAAAAAATGGTCTTAAAACCGGTCTAGAGACCAAGACCGGTTTCAAGAATTACAAGTCTATCAATAGATGCATGCAGACATATAATTATAATTATATATCAGTAGTAGACCCTTTATAAAATAGACATAGGAAATATTTCAGCTACATCTGTTAATTAAGGTACTTAACTTTTTTCTTTTGGGACGTGCTTGAGGCTGACATTTCCTTCCAGAGGTGCAGCTAGGAAGTAAAGAGGCCTGGTCATGTGACCATTCACATTAGTTACATGATAGTGATAGAACTTAGAGGAGCCAACTGATTCTATTGTTTTAAAAACTGCCAAACAACACTTTCAGAGCTTCCAGTGTCTTTAATATTGCCCTTATCTTGTCCGCATCTTCTTGTGACATTTTTTTTGCGCTCTCGAGAGATTTGAAAAACCCCCTTCTTCTTGTTAGAAGAGTCATCATAGAACAATAGTTGCATGTTATCTCATGATGAAGTGGTACCAAACCTGTTAAAAGGAGATGGCCAAGCGCTGAAAGAACAAGTGCCAGATGTCCCAACAAATAAACAGAGAGCAAAAAGGTAATTTGTGTTTGTAGATTATTCCTTTGTTGTAACAATGCTTCTTGGTAATAAACCATATAGGCCTACTGTTGGAAAGTCTGATTATTTCCCTTTTAAATGGTGTCACATTTGTAAGGAATGTGCATTTGTGGGATGAGCTGCAGAGCTGAATATGTGGGTTGTGCCCAAGAAAGATTTGCCAAATCTTCTCTGCCAATTCCAAACAGTTTTTTTTTGTTTTTTGTTTTTTCTGTTGACTCTAGTTTGGCAGAACCACCATGCTGCTGAGCATGAATTAGCTTTGGTAAATCAAATAAGAAACCACAGTCTTCCCTGAATAAGACTCTCACAACTGCATCCTTCAGAGGAAAGTATGTCCTCTGAAAACCACAAAGGCCAAACCAAGCATTGGTGAAATGAGATGGCCTTTGAAGAACTGTCTGCTCCTGTTACCCGGCAACACTGGCCACGTTGCCATTACAGTTGTGGTGCCAGACTTACATGATAGTTCAAAATGTCGATAAAACACAAATGCAAAATGAACGAATTTCCATGAAGTCAGAATGGTGATGGATGTCCAAAACCTCTTCAAATTTGGCAGATTAATTTCTATTCCTGCAATGACTCTACCCATTGTTATTTTTACTCGAAAAAGACATCTGCACCAAATTCTCACAAACCAAGCCTTATACATGTGGAGGTGGCCATGTGTGAGGAATTTTTGATAAGTTCTTGCAGTAGATTAAAAACTTTATGGTAACGCGGGTAAGTTTCAATGAGTTATGTGAGGCAATAACTCCTCTTGTTGCACCTGCTACATCATGCCCAAAGGGAGAGTTCCTACAGAAAAATATATTTTCGGGTATGTGACTTGTACATGCAAAAAAGGTATTCCCATTGCAGTTTTGTGAAATATTCCTTTTTTGTTTTTTAAATTTAAATCCTTTCATTAGGGATATTTTTTACTCACAATTTGGCCAATGGCAATGCACTTAACGACAGCACAGTGCCTGATCCGTTTCATATACCTAATATACAATCAGAGAAAAAGGCAAAATTTATAACGCCAATGCAGGTGTTTCATTTATTTCACGCTGAAAGACAAACTGCTGTCCAATCATCATGTCCACCAGATCTGGGAGCTACTAGATGCACAATGACTCTTGTGACATGCTCGGTCGTAAAAAATCCACTTGATTCAGTCTTCTCAGTCCGGGAAGAGAAGGCTGTATTTTTGGATTTCGAAGGACTCTACGAACCGCTGCATGCAATCATTCTTAGCCTTTGAAAAATAAGTTGAAATATAGCAACAAGAGTGTTGCTTTGAGCTCATCTCGGGATGTTTACCATATTAGTTTAGTGTGTCAATGTGCTCCCAGTTGGAAGTAAACTATAAAAACCAAGGTGATTTTTTTTTTTGTTTGTTTGTTTTTTTTTTTGCTTTTTTGAGGTGGTGGGGTGAGGGTGGGTAGCACTATGACCTGAGTCATATATGTACACATCCCTGTAGCCTAGCTTCAAGCAAAGCCAACAACCTTTCATTCTTCATCATTAAAGAGTGCTAAATTATGAAAGACTTAGCCTCCAGATGTCTCATCTATCATTTAAAAATGTCATAACCAACCCCGCTACCCCCTTCCCATAGCTAAAGATGTATTATCAAGCATATATTGTGGGAGAGTGAAAATGCCTTTGACAGTACATTCCTCTCCAAATATTCACAAGCTGCAGTTGTGATATGGTTAAGAGGAGGGAGAAGGAACTTAACTTCAGTCTGAGAAGATACAGTAGGACTTTACCTTTACAAATGTGGAGGAAACAGTTGATGTTATAATTTATGATACCAACAGTAAATCTCAGTGTTGGCATGAAAAACTATGTCCATGTTTAATCTGTTGAAAAACAGCATGAAAAAAGTGACAATTTCATTATAAATTTGTATTGCGCCAAAATGTTTTTAAACAAAAACTTGTTTTTTCTAGAAAATCATTGTCAAGACACAGTATCACCTCCATTAAGACATTAAATTACTATTTCAATTATTTGATGTTTTGTTTTTAATATCACAGTGGTTGTTATACACCCTTCTGATCTCACACAATAGAAAAACATACACGTGCAAATTCAAGATTGCAAGTTGAGAAAACAGTAGGAAGTCTCAGCCATTTCTTTCCTTCACTGTCACAGGGAATGTAAGATCATTACCAAATAACATCAATGAGCCTGGAGGGCTTTCAAGGATAAAGTCAGAATACCCCCTGCTGAGTTGTGTTTCACCAAAACATAGCAGGAAGACTATAACACATCTCTCTGTCTGGTCTTCAGACTATATGTGTTGAAAGAGAACACACACAGAGCCACAAACATAAAACAGAAGGGTCTTTAGTGCTTGTTGAAAGAATATTGGAAATGCAACTGAGCAGGAGCCAACCTGCACACTGGATATCTAAGTGTTAACTGAATTTCCATCCATATTGTAGATTGAAAGAGTTCACCTGTGCTACCTGCTAAGACTGCATATGATGTCATCAACTCAGTTGTTGGCAGGTTCAAAGCAAAATACTTGAATGCATTCAAGGTAAATCATTTGTAACTATGCTTCTTTCTATGCAACATTTCCAACTTTTCAGTTGATTGTACACGGATTTTTAGAGAAAGGAGAGTGGTTTTGACCAGAAAGCAGATAAACAAACCTTTTCTTTTACAGGTCCACAAGCCATAAATGTTGGCAACCACTGCTTTATTGCTCTCTTTCCTGTTGCTATGCATACAGGCCAGTAATATCAAAACTGCAGGTTTGGACCAAACTTTCCACCCACACATTCAATCCAAGCTGTACGCATAATGTCTGCAAAATGACTCAAATGCCATGTGCAAACATGAAAAAAGAAGGGTGTTGTGCAGTTATCCTGACTTCCATCGCTCTCTTTCATGACTGTTGACTCCTCTATGTAAGAAGACCTCTAGCTTGTCAATGTGTCTTTAGGTCTGTGTCATAGAGACTGTGTGAGCTATGCCCCGCTTTGCATTCCTCTGCCATCCAACCTCTGTCCAGCCTGGACTTTCCCACAGAACCCTAAACCCTTTGAATGAGAGTAGGTCTTTGTTTCAGGCATTTTTCATCCCGATCCCAGCAACTTCCCCATGGTGGAATGCAACAGGAATGCCAGCACCAGCTACCTGGCATTAGAGAGTCTTTGTGCGGAAATAGGAGAGGCTGAAGGAGAGAGCAGGTCAAAGAGGTTTGACAATGGATAGCTCGCTTCTTAAGGTGCCCGGCCCTTATAAAAGAGCTACTGGACAGCAGAGTTGGGGTCATCTAAGCACGGCAAGGTGCACTAAGGAGAAGTGAAAAAAAAAAAAAAGACACTGTTTCACTTGGACTTCTCCCTGTCTGCTACTGTACAAATTATTAACCGAAGCACTGATATAGCAACTGATTGGCATGCATACACAAGTTAAATGTGCAGCAGTTAACAAGTTGCCTTGAGCTTATCACTAGCTGAAAGCAGAAATGGTGAGGAATTAGCCCCAAGGTGCAATTCCATTCATTCCTGTCAACTGAGAGACAGATGAAGCACGACTTTAATTTGAGGGGAGCAAAGACAAAGATTTATTAAGATAATACTTAATATCAGATGTTTGTTTTTCCCCTCTGCACCAAATATGTTCCTTCTTCTTCTGCCTTTTGAGTTTCATTACGATGCAAAGCACTGCATAATGAAAATTTAAGCACATCACATCACAAGCTAAAATACTTCCAGAGACAGCAGGAGTTTGCAGACAGGCAGCCACCTGGGTCCAACAGTAAAGCCATTTCAAGTGCAACCTGAGCGGCTCGACTTCTTAGATGACGGCTGATTGTCCCTGGATCCTGCGTCTGATGATAAGAAGATTAGATAAGGTGCTAGCTGAAGGATAATGACAGACTTATGAGGACAAAGGTGGGGCATCAGGTCACATACGTATGTACATGTCATGACTACAATTACTGAGGGGCCTCAAGTCACTTCCTGTGAGGACCAACATCTGCAGCATGCCACCAACTCTTCACTTCTGGTAATGCACTTTGCAATAAATATAAATAACCCGAGAAATAACTGGATATGTGTCACATCAGTTACAGTGTCTCTTGCCATTTTGAGTCAAATGAAAGCAAATCAAGCCCAGCATCCCCAACATCAGTTCTGCTCCAAACCCAGTCTGAACCACTCTGACTGGTTCCTAAAAAAACTCAGCAGATGTTCTGTTTATTACACTCGGGCTGCCAAGAATCTCTGGGAGGACAACTGAACATGGGAAGACAGAAAACTGACCAGACCCTTCTTCTCCCTCCTGAGAGGACATTTTATGAACTCACGGGGGGAAAGATAAGACTTCTTCTTTCTTCCTACAAGAGAAATCACTGCAGCACATTCAGATCAATGCACATTTGAAACGTCAAGATTGACCATTGCTGAGCTCCTGAGCATTTTGTTTATCAGAACTTTCTTTTTATGAAGAATACATTTTCAGTTCTGGTCTCTATCTGCTTTATCTGATTTACCAATTTTTTTTAATATGAGAGGAAAAATCTAAGTCATGCAGCAGACATTTTTGCTTCAGTTCTTGTTTGCTATTTACAAGAGCAGATTTCACCATGGACACCAGGCCTGCATGTTGAGAGAGAGAGAGAGAGAGAGAGAGAAAGAAGAAAAAACATTTCCTATTTGAAACCTCATTATGTAACCAAAAAAAAATTGCTGTATGACTTGGTCTGCCACCCCCGAAGCATCCTGAGATTTTCTCTTAGATTGTTATTTTGGATGAGAGCAGTCAGGATGGGGCTTGTTAAAGGGTCTCGGTTTTGACGTTTTGGGCGAAACATTCATTTCAAAGGTATTTCTGCAAGACCAGCAGCTATTCATCTAATGTGTGCAGTAAAAGAGAACTGAGAAGAGACTGTGAGGAAATGGTTCCTTTTTAAGGCTTAAAAATATAAAGATGAAGCAAGTAAATTCTTAATGAAAGTGACAGCTTGAATACTGTTGCCACGCCATAGCATCAAGTATTTGTTCAAAAGTGTCGCAAAACATTTTAAAGTCATTATTCATACTTAAAATACTATCATAGCCAATGTATAATTATTAATTTGAATTTGTGATTGGTATGAAACAGAGGAAAAGTTCATCTTACACTGCTCCTGTACTCCTGTTATGAAGTTAAAAGTGAAAGCAAGTTATTGAGATGGCCTCACTGGACTAACACTCCAAATCACGCTTCCAAAAACATTAGGATACTGTGGAAAAGAAGAATAAAACAGAATACAATGACCTAAAAGTTACTTTAAACCCAAGTTTAATTGTGAATTCTAGCAACATAACATATCATGTACATTTTATAGTTTTTTGTTGAATCTATTCTGTCACAACACCATTTTTGACTTCCAGGTTTTAGCCAATCCAGGAAGTCACAAAAATTGCAATTCCTCGACTGTCTGACAAGGAGCTGAATCCAAAACAAAGCAAAGGAAGAGCTTAGCTAAGCAGCTGTGTGGACAAAGCGTCAGCCACATGCAGGTGGCAACCATCCAACTTCAGGGATGAAGCTCATCCAGGAACTACATTTTGTTGTAGTTCCTCAACTGACCACTATTTGCTGCCTCCAAAACAGAGCAAAAAACCCCATTCACCCTCGCTCAAAGAACCAACTTTGCAGCAGAATTAAACATATGTATAGCCTGGTCCAAAAAGCTTTATTTTTAAAATCTGTGGCTACATATTATATCCATAACAACTGTACAGGGAGGGAATTTTTTTGTACCTCATCAGATAAAAAGTTGTTAATGTTAAATGTTAAGTAATGAAGATGACTGATCAGACATCATTTTGACATGCTTGGCTAACAGCTAGGCATTGGCTCTGTCATCGGCTTTGACAGCTGTGTCACACCTCTTTGCACCATGGTTTTGAGGACTTTGAGGAAAAAATGGCCTTCAAAGGCTCTCTGTAAAAATCTATGGGTCATGTGACCAGATAGTTCGTCCAGCAATTTACAGTCAATGGACTGTACACTTGAAATTGGATGTTCCACCACTGCAGATGTCTGCCAGCAGCTCCACAGCTCCTTCAGCCAAACCACGTTGGAGAAGCTGTGGAGCTACTGGTAGATCATCCAAGGAGCCTTGCAAAAGTCTGCTGGTTCCCGCAGTCAATCATCCCATGACTTGGGCTGATGGAAGGCTTGTCCGAATACAAAACTTGTATGCAGGGATAGATGGCCTGCGAGTCCCAGGAAACCACTGCTAGCCCTCGTTCGAGCCTTGGCAGCACTCGCTTTAGATTTCGCTACTTGAAATGAGGATGTCTGTACAGATTTGATCAGAGTGAATATAAAGTAATATTAATTATCATTCAGGATTATTGTAAAATAAGCCAACCAATCTAAAATACCTAACTGTAACTGGTGGGTGTGTTCCAGCACTGTTAGTTACAACCCTTTTGCCACATGAGGCTTTAAAAGAACTCTGTAGAAAACATATAGGTGACATCACAGATTGTTTATCCATTAATATGTATAGTCTATCAGTGGGACAAAGTAGTACCACATGTAAGACCATCTGTGACAGGGTACATATGTGGTCAGACATGGTATTGCTACATAGAGTGGCTTTTCTCCTGAAATCAGCTGGGATGGGCTCCAGCAGACCCCCATGACACTGAAGAATTTGCAGGTATAGATGACAGATGGATGGATATCTTCATTTTGAGTTTGATGCCAGCAATGTTCTTCAATAGCAGTGGGGGAGGATCATGTTTACCACTGGCTTGCATTATCTCGTCTTGTCAAAATATTCTGTAGGTGTTAAGTAATTCAAGAAAATAAATGGCGTCATTCTAAAAGTGAAATGTATTTTTCTATTCCTATTTCATATAAGTTTCCAGATGCTCAGCGACTTCTTTTGTGGTACTTTTTGTGTCAAAGTGCTCCAAATGCTTTCATGGGGTAATTGGTCTGGACTGCTCACAGCCTCATGTGGCTCCTGCACTATTTTACTACAGTTCCATGCTGTAGTAATATATGCAGAATGCGGTTTGGCATTGTCTTGTTGAAAAAAGTAAAGTCTTGCCTGGAAAAGATGTGTCTGGATGGCAGTGTGTATTGTAGCACATTTGTTGTGCTGTGTGTCTTGTAACACCACAGAGGTTTTCCACTTCACCTTGGTACGTCACAAATGAACTAACATTATTGATAAAACATCATGAGATGGATCAAATTATTGTACAAGTAAGATAATAACTGTACGTCTAACAGCACTGATTAGCAATAGGAATGCCATTAGCTCGGCAGGTGCTTGGTCATAAAGCAGGTTGAATTTGTCAAAGTTATTGCGATGCACTTTCAGGTTTTGTGCGAAAGGTCGAAAGCATCAAATTACTGAGATGTTTCAAAATATAAGGTCAAGACTGCCATTAGCATGGCTAAAAAGGCACAAAAAAGAATTTGCTGCCTTTCTGTCTGTCAGACTCAGGCATTTAACTAAGCTTGTGAAATCCTCTGCTCATAAGAAAAGAAAAAAAATTTAAGACTGGTCTCACACAGCCAAATTCCACACATCACAATGCTGTGCTCACCCATTAACTGCTAGGCACCTATCAACATTTACTAGAAGGCATTAACGACCTGCAACATATTGTGTTAACACACTGCAAAACCAGTAGGACACCATGTCCACTGTTTTACCCAAGGAGGTAGCACTCATACCGCATAGCTGTCAGTTTATTGTTCATCGTGTCAGTCCCTGTCTGTTCTGAAGAAAACAATATGCCAAAACAATACGACATAAGGTGTCCTTGGCTAACTGGTCCAGGAGCATATCTGCAGAGATTATGATCTGCCATAAAGTGTGTCAGTAACTTCATCCGCGGGTGGGAAGGTGTTGTGTGTGTGTGTGTGTGTGGGGGGGACATTACCTGGATCTGGGAATATAGAGTGCGAATGGGGAGCGTGAGTGGGTGTAGGACGTTCATCTTTGTG
>JBAMYA010000016.1:8247241-8318298 GCA_037176975.1 Arrhamphus sclerolepis
ACACGAAGGTGAGGGATATCAGCAATAAATTGCTCATTGGAGTTCCTTCAGTAGTCTAGTGTGCTGCTACTGTAGTACAACCCTGCTACTGTAGTACATCCCTGCTACTGTAGTACAACCCTACTACTGTAATACAACATTGCTACTGTAGTAAAACCCTTCTACTGTACTACAACTCTGCTATTGTAGTACAACCCTGCTACCGTAGTACAACCCTACTACTGTAGTACAACCCTGCTATTGTTGTACAACCCTGCTACTGTAGTACAACCCTGCTATTGTAGAACAACCCTGTTACTGTAGTACAACCCTACTACTGTAGTACAACCCTGCTATTGTAGTACAACCCTGCTACCGTAGTACAACCCTGCTACTGTAGTACAACTTTGTTACTCTAATTACAGGGTTGCACATCCATGCTAATTTTTTAGGAATAAATGCTAACTATGGAATGTATTGTTACTGTTAGAGACAAGGACAGACTTAGTAATAATAACGTTTACAAAATACTTTACTAACTATACTTTACTAAATGCTAATTTATTCTGATAATATGCATCAGACTCTGCATTAGTCACAGTGACAGAGTCAGTCAAGGCTGAAAACATTGGAAGAATATGAAAAATAAAACAGAAGACTTACTTTAGGTCTACCATGGTGTTAGCAGTGTTAGCTTGAGGATATACTTGCCATGTGGCTCACTTTTTTCCATTTCTCTGCCACGCTGAATGGATTTCCATAACTGTACGCATGTTTGTGGACACAACTTCAGTGTATCATTTCCATTAATAAGTTGATGAATCAAATAATTGCTTTAGCAACCAGAAGTGATGCATATCAACAACATCATACGAAAAAAAAATGTAAATTTAAAAGTAACTTTAATGGTTACATTTGACATGTAAATTTACCATCAAGAAGGTGGGACAGGAGAAAAAGAACCATTTTTGGGGGTGTTTGATATTTATTTGGATGTTAAATAATATTATGGAGCATATTTAAACTATAAACTATATTAAACTATAACTATTGAACTATATTTACATTGTATCTCAGGACAACTATAATTTGCATAACGTGTACATGTTTTAGTGTTTTGTACATGGATTATTTAAAATTTTATTGGTAAAAATGTCAAGCAATTCTGAAATGTCCCAGTTGTTATTATAGTGGCGCATAACACAACAAATTTTACCCTTTTTTTCTTTTACTTTCATAATGACTGTTGAGTTAGCAGTCAGCACAAACCACCGTAAAACAACTTAAGAATGCCCCGTACCATCAAAGAAAAAAAAACAAAACAAAACAAGCTCAGCAAAACAAACACCTCATACTCACTGTCAAATGCAGCTCATACCTTCTTTGGTTGATAGTGGTAAGATGTTAATATTTCAGTGTATTTTAATGACCAGACTAAATATCAGATGCAAAGTACACTTTTAAACATGTACAGGAACTAATAAAGTTTTTGGTGGGCAGGGTGCGCTTGTTCTCTTGTTATTACTTGTGACTGATTGCTGTCAGGACAGTACGTGGAGTGTTTTCCGTGTACGAACTACTGCTGTGCAGTAGTGGTGCATCTGTTTTCAATACACTGCCGTGAGACAGCTATTCATCTTCTGCTGGTGGAATAAGTGCTGCAGAGCTCTTGGAGACTGACTGGCTTCTCGTCTGTTTCTCCAGGCAGAGCTCAAACATCATGAAACCAAAACACAGTGGTAGAAAAACACTGCTTTGGAAAACTGATTGCTGCTTGGTTTTGTTGCACCATATGAGCCAAGTTTTGACTTAACTCACTCACAGATAATAAATGGCTTTACATTCTCTTAATGATTGCAATACGCTATAGTGCATATGGCCTGGAAGTCACTGTGGTCTGTTTTTAATTTCCTAAACATTTCTCATTTATAGTAAATCACGATCAGTTGTTTCTGAATGAAAAACTTCAGTGACAGTTCAGAACCATCAGCAACGCTCCGCACCCTTCCCCTCCAAGGTCTCAGAGCAGGCTGATGTACTGTAACTGTAAAAACAGAAATTTATGCACAAAAAAAACCTGCATGATTCCAACTGAATGAAATTGATCACCAGGGCGTCTAAGCGGCGATGGGCCCCCCGTATTTTATCTAGCCTACTGCATATTTTAAACACAGGACTTATCACACTTCTCCACAGGTACCATTTCATTGTTGTTTTGCTGCCAGGATTCAGCAGAGCATGGGATTAGGGTGAAGCAATTTGTTAGCAGGTCGAGACAAGAGAAGCTCTGTCCAATGTAGTTTTCACTTTCCAGTTTGGTTTGACACAAGTGAAAAAGGAAACTGGCAAGAGCAAGGAAGATTTTTGTGATTTAAAGAGACTTAAATCACAGGTGAAAACACAAAACCCAACAGAATACACCTTAACTGGAAACACTCAAGTGGACACAAAAAGGTGCAAATTTGTTGAAAACATGTTGACAGTCTTTGAGTTAATAGATAAATGACTTAACTCTAACCATAATCCTAATCCCGAGTTTCTGGGACATGTTTCATGAAGAAAATTATAATTATCCATCCATCCATCCATCCATCTTCCTCCGCTTATCCGTTACTGGGTCGCGGGGGCAGCAGCCTGAGCAGGGATGCCCAGACTTCCCTCTCCCCAGACACCTCCTCTAGCTCCTCCGGGAGGACCCCAAGGCGTTCCCAGGCCAGCCGAGCGACATAGTTGACCCAGCGTGTCCTGGGTCTTCCTCTGGGTCTCCTCCCGGCGGGACATGCCTGGGGGCATCCGATACAGATGCTTGAGCCACCTCAGCTGGCTCCTCTCGATGTGGAGGAGCAGCGGCTCAACACCGAGCTCTTCTCGGGTGACAGAGCTCCTCACCCTATCTCTAAGGGAGCACCCCGCCACCCTGCGGAGGAAGCTCATATCAAGAAGGTGAAAACAGGAGAGCCTTCTTAATCTTATAAATATCAACCACCAGTAGTTATTTATCTCAATAATTAGGTGCTATACACATTCATTCAGTAGTACAATCCAAATACAACTTAACATATTAGCTTTAGGCTGTAGGTCAGTTCAGATATCTACATCTGTGACCACAAAATTAAATGCCTCAACAATAAATATTGAAATAAAATAAAAGCTTTGTATCAACATTCACTATTAGCATATGAAATCATACTCTTTTCAGCAGTTGCAATGACTGCCTCATAATTGCAGTGAAATATGCTAATTTATTACACATGCATGTACACATATAGAAAACTCGACATAAATTAATTTAAGAAAAACAAAACTACAGAATCAGTATAAGAATCTCAAATTGTTTGATCAGAAAGAAAGGGCTCAAAGTTATAGCATTGTGACATCAATCATTTTCCTTTAATGGTACCCCGACGATAATGTTTTCCTGCTTATTGTCAATCTTTCATGTGCTAATGCCACCCTATCCATCTATTCCTGATCAGATGAAGTTGTAGTCTTGATGATATGGGTTTCTGTCTTGAGTTGCAGTATAAATGATCAGTTAGAGACTGATAACACCTTAAGGAAGATGTGAATTTATTGAAAGGTTAGTTCAATGAACTGTTAATTAAAAATCTGTTCAGTCTGGATCATTGCAAAAACAACTGTGTTTTTTTTTACCTCAAAGGACAGAAAATACATAAAACATTCCAGGAATATGATTTAAATAAGTTGTTAATATCATTTAATGACCTTAACTACAGACAGACAACTGCAACGTTTAAGGGGAGAAAACTGAGATTCTCAAAGTCTTTTGTTCTGTTAGAGAGCCTGATAATATGGTGCAAACATGGCTCTCCACATCTGCTTGAGCAGCTGAAGCAGTTTGGAAATCCACATGAATGAAGATGGAAGAGCTGTGGGTAAAACACAGGTTAGAGAAGTTTCCTTTATGTTCTAATCAAATGGGTTTTAAATGTTTAGTTATATTACTATGAATAGGAATGTCTCATCCAACCTGGATCCATTCGGACTAGAAGCATGTAGAGGAGGACGGCCACCAGGAAGATCCTCCGGAGAGGGAACAAGCCAGAGCCAGCCATCAGTAATTTTCTGTACAAAAATCTGAGCATGGATTCAAGTTTATGGATAACTGGACCTGCAAAACACAATTAGAAAAGCCATTTGTGGTTACTCATCTGACCAAGTATAATAATTAATGTTAGGAGGGTCAAGCAGAAATATTAGACCTTGAGTTGAGACAGGAGGAGCAGCATTTTCAGAGTCTGGACCGCTCCTAGGATTTGAAGATGGTTCTTGATTTTGTCGTGCTTTTTCTTCCACAATATCCAGTGCTGTTTGTCTCTGGTCCATGAACGCAGTGCTGCCAACTTCACCTTCAATAAACTCCCGTGCCTCTTCTAAATGTTCAAGCGGCACAAGCACATGCAGCAGATACAGCTCTGCGACCGTCCGGAAACCAGCTGCTCTGGATTTTGATGGACTGTGTAACCAAACTCCGGCTGCTTCGTGCATCACTGCAGGCTCGCCCACCTTCGAGTACAGAAGTATGCTGCCAAAATGAGAAAAGAAAATCAGTCCACATAAATAAACATTCTCTTATTATATTGTCCTCCAGATTATGTCTTTTTCAGGGAAGCTCTCGCTTATTGAAATAAGAAAACAAACCGAACAAAATCTGAACTGTTAAACAGCTTAAATCCTACATCAAGCAAGAACATTAAAATGCTTATTCTTCACCAGCAGAGTAGGATTGAAGCAGGTGAAGAAAATGTGTGGATGTTATTTTTGGACCTTTATCAACCCATCATCTATAACTGTTTCAGCCCTACTCAGGGTGCAGCATGGGGGTCTCTAGAGCATATCACACCCATTAACCCCCTCGTTTTATTAAAAAAACATTTGAAATATATTTCACTTTTTATGTAAGCCAAACAAATATGGACATCAGTTCTTATCTTTCACCTGTTATATTTTATTATATGGAGAGAAAAAAGAAATCGATCCAACAGTTTGATGTGATGCATTGGGGCTGCCCTGATCCAGATCTAAATCGATTTCATCCATCCATGATCAATATTGGCTCTTCCTATTCTGTCTACTGAAGCTTCTGGATGACTTGAAGACCAGACAAAAGAGTGTTACATGTCAAGTCTGCTGGAGCTGGAGGCATAAACAAGCTTGTCTAAATCTGTTCCGGACATCAGGAGTCTGACTCTTCATATTTCTTTGAGGTGGTAAAAAGCTGTCTTAGTTACAGCCTAGATGTGGCTGCTGAAGCTCAGGTCTTAGTCAATTAAAAACTCCAAGATTCCCAACCTCAGTTTCTGTCTTAAGCCCTCAAGGTTCGAGCTCTGCAGCAACTTTTGTTCTTTCCATTTTGTTACCAAATAGAATTACTTCTGTCTTGTGTTGGCTTAACAAACATTGCATCCAGCTGTTCTCTTGCTCCAATTATTGACAGAGGGAGTCTGATGGACCAGAGTCATTTGGTGAAAGAGTCAAATAAATTTGAGTGTCATCTGCATAGCTGTGTTGAGAAACATTGTTATCGTGTATGAGCTGACCTAGAAAAAGCATGTAACGGTTGCATAACAACAGTCCAAGAACTGACCCTTTAAGGGACTCCACAACTCATGGGAATAGGCTCAGATTTATTTTCAAAAAGAAAACAGAAAGATTTGATTTCAAGATACTTCAAGATATGATCTGAACCATCTGAGAACTGGACCTGATAACCCCACCCAGTTTTCCAATCTGTCAAGAACGTTTTATGGTCCACAAACAGATCCAGAAGGACAGGAATGATTTTTTTTTTTTTTTTAACTTAAATAAGTGTTCAGATAAATGCAAATTGATCTGAAATCTGTCAAAAGGCAGTTTGCATCCAGTTGAATCAATGGTAATTGCTCACCACATCTGCATGATTTTAGCAGGTATGTCCTCCTGGTGCTCATACTGCTGCAGGACCCAGCAGAGGACACCACGCCACTGATTCATCTCAGCCAGGGCCTGAATGCCCAGGATGCAGAAACCAGCCTTTAACTCTCCACACCTGCAGAGACAAAACACAGAAACACGCTGACTCCCAACCATGTAGTGTAGCTGTGTGAAGTGAAGCCATGTGTTTACCTGTTGTCCTCCTGATCCATACTCGCCAGACTCTCCAGGCCTCTCTCGCACGTTTCAAACGCTGCCTGGAAGTCCCTATGGACCATCATCTGCTCTGCAGCAGAGTCTAGCAGGTTGATCACCTGAGGTGGAGAGGAGAACGGAGGAGGACTGAAAACTAACGCGGAGCCGCTCATGACGACGGAAAAAACAAAACAAAACCACGACCTCGAAATGTCCGCGAGTCAACTTTGTTTTAAACTCGCCAATTAAACGTAGAAAGTTGATCTAATCACCGCGACACTCACGACATTTTTGTTTTGTTTACAAAGTGACATTTGTGGCTCTTCCCGTATTGGGCTTACTGACCAATTAGACGTTGCGATCTTCACACTGCCTCCAGCAGCAAATCACATTACACTTCTTTCTGAGGCGCGTCATCAGTTTTTTCTCCAGTCTTGTAAACACGTGGACGGTTTCGAATTTCTGTCGAAACACTTAAGATTTCAGCGGTTATTATAAGCGATTTGTAAGTGTTTCTTTACTTTCATATACTTAATTAATGTGCACAACTGTCTTTGTTCGTGACAGGAGTTAAAATAGCTTTAATGTAGATTTAGTCGCCTGTTTGAGAACTGAACTATTATCTTAGCAATTAGCTAGGCATACTACTCACTCCAATAGAAAATTATAGCTTTAAATCGATTAACTTAAACTTGTTACTGAGAACATGATGTTTATTTATTGGTCGATGCGTAGATTTGTATTTTTACTTTGATCTTGGGTTCTTTAAACACTGAATAGAAGCATTATTTTGTCATAAACTCGTTAAAATGGATGGAGGCCCTTTCATGGTTATGACAATTCAGTTAATGTGTTTAAAAGAAACAAAGGTGACATTTATTTTAGATGCGTACGAGACTAATGTGAAACTGACTCTGAAACATAGGAGACTGCTTTTAAATCAGTCACTGATGGATGGATGTGTGTGTATATATATATATATATACACACACACACACACACGTGTGTAGATACACATGTGGTGCAAGAGGTAACAAAAAAGAATTCTTAACATATAAAGAAATATATAAATATGTATAGAAAAGAAGGGGGAAAGGTGAGCATGACAAGAGGCAAAAAAATGTTATACTCTCGAAAAACAAATCGATGAAAAAATTGTAATATGGCAAAGAATACGAAATAAAGGTATGTACACGTATAAAATCAAGAACTAATCAAAACTGACATTCAGAACATATAACCGATAAAATCTTGACCATGTCAGTTGTTTCAAATATTCAGTAAGTGACCATAAATTGTTCATCTGTTTGTCCCTTTACTTACATTAAAATCACATAAATATGTACTCTTACACTTAAGAAAAAAAATAAAAATCACATTTTAAATATTAGAGCACATTTACAGCATCAACGTTCAGTTATCTCTAAACAAATATGAATAGAAGTTGTTCATTAATTGTAATCAAGGTAAAATGTGAAATTAATTGGGACATATACACTTACACTGTGTAAAGAAAATATGGAACAAAAATTAATCTTAAACAGTATTTCTACAAATCTTTCACAAAATGAAAAGTTTCCTAATGGGGTTGTTCTTTGTTTTTTTGTCCCCTTTAGTTCATCCCTAAAATGGCTAAAAGTCTCCGCAGCAAATGGAAGCGAAAGATGAGGGCAGAGAAGAGGAAGAAAAATGCTCCCAAGGAGCTGGCTCGACTCAAAAAAGCTCTGAGTCTGGACAAGAAAGGAGAAACGGAAATGAGCGACTTGCAGGAGATCGCCACAGTGGTGCCGTCTAAAAAGATAACGAAGCAGGTCGATGTTGAAATGGCAGAAGCAGAGGGCGATGGTGAGAGAGAGATTGATAAACACCTTTTACATTTTGTTTTTTTTCACTCAGACAATCAGTATACGGAATAACATATTTGCAACATTTACATTGTTCCTGGAGTGATTGACAGGTGCTGGTATTATGTGCTGCTGTAAGTGATATTAAAGTTAGCCGTGTTATTTAAGCTGCATGTTTCTGCATGTCTACATAATGGTTTAGTGGTTGCTGCAGCAACAGCACTGAAGCTACAGCAGACCACTGCACTGCAACATGACCAATATAAATGTTATGTCTTTTGAGGTCTAAGCCTATGATCACGTGTTGTCATAGAGGTTCTCACTATATTTCCATTGCAGATGGGAAGATGGAAATGGATCAGAAGCGCAACAAGAAGACGCTCTTGGATGAACATGGACAGTATCCTGCATGGATGAGCCAACGGCAGGCCAAGAAACTGAAAGGGAAACGAATGACAAAGAAAAGTGGGAAAGCCAAGAAGAAGAAGGGCATTGCCTGGTAAAAGACAAGTTTTCCTCTGATTTAAAGACTTTGGATGCAGAAATGCTGCTTAAAACATCAGCGCTCTGCTGTTGAACCTTCCTCAGTGGACTATAAGATGTGGTTCCACCACAAATCCTGAAATATATATACAAGTTCACCAGAGAAAATAGTTTGTTCTTTTGGAACAGGGGCTCCATTTTCACTTCCTTAAGGTTTATGTAAGGTGCCTGAATTAACAGTGCTTTAGAAAAGTCTTTCCTCTCTATTCAGTGCTTTGTGATTACATCCTAACATCTCAATAAAGCAGATGTTGGCACATTCTTGTTTAAGTAAACCAATACAGATAGCATTTTGTTTTGTTTGCTCATTTTGCATCAAATAATAAAACCGAACTTTTGTTAAAAATGGTTTATTTCATGAAATCAGTTTATTACAGTTAAGTTTGTACTTTTTGCTACTCTAATACTGAAATACATTGTAAAATGATTTAAATCAAGAGTAAACTGATTTGTTCTATACATACAGAAGAATATTTGTATGAAACAGTGCAAGAAACGTGAGTTTATGTGAAGCATTTGTAATTCATTCTGTCTACATGAGCTGAACATAAGACGCTGGGAACAGACCGACTCGTCCGTGACATTCTCCCTTCCACCAGCCCTCATCAATCATCTCGATGTTAGTGATGATGTCATCTGGGTTGAAGGAGATCTCATCATCTGCCTCTGTGTTGAAGAGATGACAAGATTTATGGGAATGAAATAATGTTTATACTATCAGTTACTTTATGTCCCGTTATTTTCAGTGATGAGCACATCAGTCCTGAAGGGTCGTACCTCCCTGATAGTCGTAAATTGCAACTGCCCTCTGGCCAGACTGCACGTCCTCATAGTCGTTCTCTACTGCTTCTGCAAAAAAGAAGAAAATCCATTACGATAAATACGTTGTAAAAGTGAAAGGTTTCTAATTCAGAAGGGTTAGCTCAGAGGTAAACCTGTTGGTGCAGGAAGAGGAGGAGGATGTTCATTAAGTTCCTCATATTCTTCTTCATCCTCATCCACCGCTGCAGACCTGTGAGGTAGAGGGGGGACTTCTGATTCAAGATCATCTGAGCGTGGAGGCAAATCGGGGGGTTCCTCGTACTCTGATTCAGCCTTTTATAAAAAATAAAATAAATAAATGCTTATTACATGACTTCACGATTTCCCTTCTACTGCTCTAGTATTCATACTTCACTGAAATCACATGAGCATAGTTGCACAGTTTTGTCTTCAATGAGAAGCTGCTCTGGCAAATCCCAAATTCAAAAACCAACAGATTGGTTCTGGTCTTACAGTGTTGTAAAACTCTGACCTCCAATTAATAAAAGGTTGGGCTACTTTGTATTTATGTAAATAAAAGCAGGAAGTCATGATTTTCAAAATCTTATAAATACATATTTTATTGCCAAAAGAAAATGTTAAAACGGAGACATTTTACCATTGCATGGAAACTTAGCTCATTTTGATCGATGCCAGATCTCAAAATGCTGGAAAAGCGATTGGTGCAAATGAAAACAACTGGAGGAGCATTTGACAACTAATTAGGTAAACTGGCAACAGGTCAGTAGCATGACTGGTTATAGAAGGAGTGTTTCAGAGAGGCTGTAAAGATGGACGGAGGTTCAGCAACCTGCTGCAAACTGTAAAATTTGTGGAACAATTTTAGAAAAATGTTCCTCAAAGTAAAATTGCAAAGACTTCAAAGATCCCACCATCTACAGTACATAATTTCATCAAAAGATAGAATCAATAGGAGCGTCTGTGTACAAAGGGACAAGGCTTAAGGACAAAACTGATCTTCAGGCCCTCAGGCGACAATACAGCAAAAACAAGTCATGATTCTGGACATCACTGCATGGACTCAGGAACACTTCCAGAAATCAGACAAGAATGGGACAACATCAGCTGGTCTCCTCACTTTCCAGATGTTTATAGACAGTTGTTAAAAGAGGAGATGCCACACAATGGTTAACATCACCCTGTTCCAATGTGCTCATATTTTCCATGAAATGGGAAAATGCCTCAGTTCCAACATCTGACATGATCTTTATTTTATTCCCAGTAGAACATAATGTTTTAGAGATTTGTAATAATCATTGCATTCTGTTTTTATTTAAATTTTGGTTTTGGATCTGGATTTAAACCACGTGATGGCTGAGACTCACCTCTGGCTCAGGGGGTTCTTGTACCTCTGGCAAGTGATGGCGGGCTTCTCGTGGTGGTATGTCGTCCTCTGGAGTGTCATCTTGAACAAGTGGTGGAGGAGATTCCTTCTCTCTTCTGCTTTGCTCCTTTAACAGAACAAAAACGCTACATGACTCACTCGACTTCTGAGATCAGCTTACATCTTCACACAGTTTTACAAAGCAGCGTGCTTGAACCTCCTGTCTGCGTCTGGCCTCCTCCTTCTCTCTGCTCTCTCTGGCTTGTCTTCTCGCCCTCTCCTCCTCGACTCTCTTCCTGTTCTCTTCATCCGAAGCCTTGGCCAAGTTCTCAAAGCGAGCCCTCAGATTCCCGGAGCCTGCACTGGCTGCAAAGAACATACAAAAAATGAAAACCAACGCAGCACGTTGGCAATAATCTCTGCTGTATTCGTAATTTGGATGGGTGAGAGTTCATCTTGTGTCCTGGGAACTTACAGGCCTCTAATGGCTGCGTCTTTTCATAAGCGGAAGTCGGGGAGTCCATGTCTGAGAAGCCTACTGCAGTCTAGAGGTTAAATATGGAGAGACAGGTGTTTAAGAAAGAAAAAAGAGGTGAAATGTGTGTGTTTTCCCCAATGACAATTTTAAGAATTCCAAATTATTAGATTTAGCGACTGGCCAGAATAAATCTAAATGTTAGTTTTAGTTAGGATATTAACAGTCAACCATGTGTTTGAATTTTGAGTAGACAGTTATATATGTGCAAAAGAGCAGATCCTGAGGAACAGGACCGAGAAACACTGATCTAATAGTGAGGACAGTGAATTCCAACCTTGTCCATGCGGTCTGCCTGTACTCCATAACGACCACCGAAGCCTGCTGAATAATCTGAGCAGAGGTACATCTGATCAGCCTGATGACGTCTAAGATCTAAACAAACATATGTGGACCTTCACTCACCTTTCTGTGACTGATGTTTCTCTGTCTCGCATTTGTAATCGTACCCCAGTGCCACTTTATCCACTTTTTCCTTCTCAACGCCAAACTTCCCTCCGAATCCTTTTGAGTAATCTGAATGTGAAAAGACAAACGAAATACAGAAAAACGAATAAGAGCTGTTGGAGAGGGGGCAGGGCGACATATCAGAACCAATGAAAGCTTCAACCTATGCTCACCTTTCTGTGACTGGTGCTTCTCGGTTTCTCCTTTGTAGTCATAACCAAGAGCTGCTTTATCCACCTTTTCCTTCTCCACACCGTACTTCCCTCCAAAGCCCTTAGCATAGTCTGGCCAAAAAAAAAAAAAAAGATGCAACGTTAAGTAAAGCATGTATCAGTATCAAAACTGATGATTTCTACAGCTTGAATTTACCTTTTTGTGACTGATGCTTCTCTGTCTCTGCTTTGTAGTCATAACCTAAAGCTGCTTTGTCCACCTTTTCCCTCTCAACACCATACTTTCCTCCGAATCCTTTTGAGTAATCTTAAACAGAAAATCAGGAAGAAGATCTTAACCGAGATATTCTGCGAGGTAACAACTTCTAACAAAGAAGCTGCATCTTTGTTTGCCACCAGACGTTCATGTCACAAGCCTTTGCAGTGTCACAACACTCTGATTGTTTCTTGGATATCTTTACCTAATTGCACTTAAGCCACTTTGCAACTCATTTGGAAAGGTTTTTAGGGTCATTATCCATGTGGAAGATCCATGTAGGCTGTATGTATGTAAGCTGCATGTAAGTTGTTGTGGAGCAACATCATCTTGAGATGCACAATCTTCTTTCCTAATGAGGCCATGTATTAATTTATTTTTTATTTTTCAAGTGTTCCAGTGCCTCCTTCAGCAAAGCAGCCCTACAACATGATGCCGCCACCTCCGTTCTACTGTTATAGGGCAGAGCTTCCCTCTTTTTACCTCATATAAAAATGATCATATTCCAGATTAAGATCCTAATTTTCTTGTTTCTGAAGAAACTCAGAATGAGTGTCCACATTTGTTGATGTCTTTTTTTTTTTTTTTCAAAAAGAGCTTCACATTCAAATACAATTTGTGGGTATTGTATTTATGGGTTTCCTTTTTTTTTTTTAAACTAGAAGTTTCTGATTACAACAGTAAGTAGATGAATAGTGGCCCAACCTCTCTGAGAACTGTGCTGCTGTATGTCTCCTTTGTACTCAAAGCCCATGGCAGACTGTAGAGATAACACAAAAATTGCATTGAATCATAATGATGGATGATAAATAACTACTTAATTTAGGGGGGTTGGGGGGTCCTCTTGTATTCTCACCTTATCAACACGGTCTTTTTGAACACCAAATTTTCCACCAAATCCCTTTGCCATATCTTTCTGGGAAGAGTGCTGCTCCACCTGTGCCACATAGTCATGACCCAAAGCCGCCTGGACAGCAGACAAATGATTTGCATCAGAGACCAGTCAGTACGGGAAAAACGCATAAAAGGAGCTTATCACGATGCACTAACCTTGTCCATTCGGTCCTTCTCTACTCCAAACTTGCCTCCGTAGCCGTACGAGGCTTTGGGAGTGTGTTCCTTCTGCTTCACCTGCTCATGCTCCACAGCGACCTTGTTTCTGAGCTCTGCAACGCTGCAAACGCACGGACACTCAGCTCAGTTTGCAGCAGTCAGATGCTCGAAGGACCAAGTAAAAGCAAAGGTGTCTTTGTTCAAACTGAAAAAATTCAAAACACTGAAAAGAGATCAGAAACAAACTAATAATAAAGTGAATATTACTATGTCCTAAAAATACATAGAAAATATAATAGAAAGGTCTCCCAAATGGAACAGACAAGGGCTAAAAATGCTGCAGCAAGAGTTCTTATGGTTCCTGTGAAATCCAGCATATAATCTAAATTTGAGGCTTATTTGTGTCTCAAAGAGTTCTCAAAAGTAATGCCTTCAGTTATCGGGTATCCTCTGGTGTTGAACTAGTTCTCAGTTTATGTCTCTCAACCTCTAAGATTAGACTTTAAACACTCCTTCATCTTCAAGGTTAATACTAAGAGGGTGGTTCAGGTGACTTTAAGCTGGACTTTTTTCATGTTGCAAAAGGTCTAGAAAACAAAAAGAGATCCCATGATGGACTAGGCACCTGTCACTCTCCATTTGCAAACATGCCATTATTTCTGACATTAGCTTTACGTGGGGCTTCACAATATTCAGAAGACATGCGATACCCACCATCACAACTGAAAATTGCAATGAGGATACGACTCGTGACAAGTCACCTGACGCATCATGCATGCTCAGGAAAGGGGAGTGAAATGAAAATTCAAGGAAATCTGTGGATTTGCCATTTCTTTTTCTAAATTGGCATTCATTTGGATTTCATTTAATTTGATTGGAATATTCTCTGATGCTCTTTTAATTAGACTTGCATTAAACATGTATTCTGTTAAGTGTCAATCTTGAGATGATTTTTGCTGTGAAGTGGTGCTAGCGGTTTGATATTGTCCAAATGGTCCATTAGACAAACTCAATCATCAACTAAAAGCATCAGTAAGTGCCATGCAGGATAAGCATGACCAACAGGCAAGTTACCAAGCATTCATTATTGTTGGAATCAGATGATCAGGTGGTCTCCATTTCTATTCTAATCTCACAGATGCATAATCTCAGCCTGACATATGTGTTTTAAATGTCACTGTCCGTGTCATCATCATATATTACCCATATTAGGACAGACTTAGTGTCTGACAGACTGTTCTGTTCTCACTTCCTCTTCCTGTTGCTACACATCACCCAATATAAACTGCATTTATGCTCACACTTTAAAACAACTGTTAAGCCCCCAAAAAGACTGTTCTTCCTCCTTTCACCTGATGTGTTCTTTGCGACCGGAGCCCTCAATGGTCTTGGCTCCCCACCGCTGCTCCTGCTCCGATACATCATTCTGAAACAAAAAAAACCAACCAGGTTTGAACACACAGGAACACACACATACACCCTCCTCATACAAGCACTGTGATACTGAGATACATACTCCAGGAAGTATATAGTACCTCAAAGTCGGGGTCTGTCTCCCAGTCATCCCCCTCTGCAGCCACCTTCATGTTAACATTGTGGCCCACGACTGACTTCCACATCTGGGGAGATAAGAGACACAAAGTCAGACTTAGTCAGGATGACAAATCTTCATGGGTTCTTGTAGAACATGCTACATCTAGGCTTAAACATCATTTGTGACCATTAGTTATACGACTAAAATAAACCAAAGTACAACCACATGCAACAACCACCATTTGCTGAAGTCCCAAAAAGGAAGTTAACTTGAAACTGTATTTCCCTATAAGTCAACACACTTCAGGGCCTCATCACACAAGACTTGAGACTGAAAAACTGAAGAAACAAGCAGATTAACAACAGATAGCAGAAATAAAGGAATCTACACCTGTTTCTAATGAACTCATTTCTTCACTATAACAAACTTTTAGAATTATAGTTTATCAAGTGCGCTTAACCTATCTTCACCATCATCTTGATCTGTAAAAGTGGTAGTTGTAGACAAAAAATATAAGTCAAATACAGGTAATAGATGCCATGTAACCTTGGTACTACTCGTTTTTACTTCACTTTTTTTCCACTTAAACACATATATTAAAAAAGAAACTATTCAGTTCACTGTAGTCATATATAAAACACATAACTGGATCTACTTCCTTAATTTAAAAAAAAGAAAGATTTAGCTTAGTTAGAAAACAAAACAAAAACAATAAACAAACCGCAGCCTTGCATGATAAAAGAAAAGTTTATAACGTTACCTTTCAATTTCTGCGTTGTATATCCTTGTGTAGGTGGATATTTTAACTACGTCCTCTTGAAGTTGCGATGACTGATGAGCGACAAGTGAACGCGCATCCGGCACACATGAACGCGCTTCGGTGTAAACTATAGAATAAATGTGATAAACCTTTATTAATTTATTCATTAATACCGGATAGAAATGTGATTCTTTTATATTACATAGTTGAAAAATATATACATGATCGATTTTTTAATTTAAAGAAAACTAAATAAATAAAAGCCACGATGCATTTTAGTACCCTCGGACATCACATAATTCACGAGTTTGATTCAAGAGATGTGATAGTTTTAGTTTGTTATATTTATTTATTTTATTTTTTTATTTATTTATTTTTATGGGGGGGGGGTGAAAGCTAAAGGTGAGTTATCAACTACACTTACATGCTCGTATTATTTTACAGTGTGAACGAAGATACATTTAATGCGGAAAGACTGATTTAACCAACTGCAGATAAATTACAACATTTGGGGGCAGAATAAGACGTTTAAAAAACAAAACAAAAAAACCTTAGACTGTGAAAAGAAATTGAAGAATTCTAGCTAATAGTCCAAATAGTGCACCAGTTTAAGAACGTTTCTCAATGTACAGTCGCAAGAAATTTAGGGATTTCATCATCTATAGTCCATAATATCATCAAAACATTCAGAGAATCTTAAGAAATCTCTGCACTTAAAAACGGATGTTTTTTTCGAGCATTCCTCGACTACCACGGCTGAGCTTTTTGGGGATGCTTCTTTTATACCCAATCATGTACTCCATCATATACTCCACTCACCTGTGGAACAGGTGAACAGTTTTTTTTAAGCATTCCTCCACTTTCCCAGTCTTTTGTTGCCCCTGTCCCAGCTTTTTGAAACATGTTACAGACATCACATTCAAAATGAGTGATTTTAATTATTTTCAGTCCAATTACACATTTAAATTGTTTTTATTTTTTAAATACAAATAAATACAGGTTCAACTCTTCTAGGACTGTCCACAAGATTTAGGAGTATTTATGGGAATTTTTGACCATTCTTCCAGAAGCACATTTGTGAGGTCACACTGATGCTGGACGAGAAGGCTTGGCTCTCAGTCTCCGCTCCAAGTCATCCCACAGGTGTTCTATCGAGTTGAGGTCAGGACTCTGTGCAGGCCAGTCAACTTCATCCACACCAAACTCTCTCATCCATGTCTTTATGGACCTTGCTTTGTGCACTGGTGCACAGTTATGTTGGAAGAGGAAGGGACCATCTCCAAACTGTTCCCACAAAGTTGGGAGCATGAAATTGTCCCAGGTCTTTTGGTATGCTGAAGCATTCAGTTATTTCTTGGGAACTAAGGGGCCAAGACCAGCTCCTGAAAAAAGGACTCCATACCATAATCCCCCCTCCACCAAACTTTACACTTGGCACAGTAAAGTCAGACAAGTACTGTTCTCTAGGCAACCGCCAAACCCAGACTTGTCCATCAGATTGCCAGATGGAGAGGCACAATTCATCACTCCAGAGAATGCATGTCCACTGCTCTGGAGTCCACTGGCAGCAAGCTTCCCACCACTGCATCTGACACTTTGCATTGCACTTTGTGATGAATGGCTTGGATGCAGCTGCTTGGCCACAGAAACCCATTTCATGAAGCACTCTACGCACTGTTCTTGAGCTAATCTGACGGCCACATGAAGTTTGGAGGTAGCGATTGACTCCAACCTCTGTGAACTATGTGCCTCAGCATCTGCTGCATCAGTTTACGTGGCCTACCCATTCATAGCTGCGTTCCTAATCACAGGTGGCATCCTATCACAGTGCCACGCAGGAATTCACTGAGCTCCTGAGAGCGACCCATTCTTTCAAGTGTTTGTAGAAACAGTCTGCACGCCTGGGTGCTGGATTTTATACAGCTGTAGCCATGGAAGTCATTGGAACACTTGATATAAATATAAACATACAAATATATAAATACACCCTTTAAAAAAAGCTCTTAACACAAATTTTGTTTGCTTGTGTCAGCAGATAACACTTTATATACTCCACCTTATGTAACGAAAAAGAATTTAGTGTTTCAGTGAACCAGAATTTAAACAAGTACATTTCAAAATGTCACTGTAAATTAAAACGTCTCTCTACTGGCATCTTTCTGAAAGTGAGCATTGAAAGTCAACAGATGACTATACTTCATTATTTTACAAAATAGCAGTAGTTTTTAAAATTTTCTGAATTAAAAACCAGGAGCCCAAATAAGAAATAAACCAAACTTCTAATTTGTTCTGCTGTTATACTATTAAAGAGTAGTCAAGTCTGGTCTCTGACCCAACCCAACACTTTAATTATATGACACATTTCTGTACAGCCCTTTAAACAGTAACTGACAATGTCAGGGTGAATGACATGAGAGAAAAGAGAATTTAAAAGTACATTTACAAAGACAGTGGCTAAACAAATACTTATGTTAACACACATGAGTGGAAGGCCATTTGTTTCTTTAAAATATGCTACATCAAATTTATCAGGATGGATATAACAGTGTTAAAGGAAACTGGAATGAATCCACACTAAAACTTTACATTTGAAGGCCATTTAAAAACTTGAAAGCAAATGTTAAAATCTAAATTTGTGCTGTAGAACGGACATGAATTCACTGGATATGTTTGACAATCCACATCCAACTCACATACTCATCACGTGTAATATGCATAAATATCAGTATGGTGTTCTTTTAAAAGAAAGGAATTTTTAAAAGTTTACAGGAATGTGTAAGACAAAAAAATTGCACTGTGCTCCGTTTTTTTTTTGTTTTGTTTTTTGTTGTGCATGAAAGGACATGCGGAGGAAACAGAACAGGGGGAAACAGGAAAAAAAAAAAACTTCATAAGTTTGGGATGATGTCTTACCCTGTTTTCTGCTGTTAATGTTGTAGCAGGTGGTTAATGGTGGTCCAGCTCTGCATCATCATGACTAAAATGTCCCGCAGGTGCGCTCAATGTTCATTAATTAAACACATTATTTCTAATTCTATGTCACAAAAGAGAAAAAAAAAAAACAACAAAAAAAAGAACTTTCTGGAATTCTGTATGGTTGCCTAGCAAGGACTAGGGGAAAAGAAAAACAATCAATTTACCCTTTTGTTTTAAAGTATAACAATATCAAGTATTAAAGTAGCTATTTTGGGTGTTTGTTATTAAAAAAAAAAACAAAAACAAAATAATAAAAAAAATAAAAATAAAACAAAACAAGTACTTTCTACCAGAAAGCATATTGTCCACCATGTTTTCTTTAACACAAAGGTACTCTAAGGTTATGTCCAAATCTAAAGGCACACAAAGAACACCATTTGCCAGAACACCTTAATACGAAAGTAAAGTTCTCCCTTAACCATTGTGCAATTTTTTTTAAAATTTATATTAAAACATTATCCCCTCACATCATTTCCTTTTGTGTTGTGAAACATCATCCACACTAAAAGTCCTCCAAGACCAAAGATTTAAAATAACAACTCCCTATATAAATCTATATACTTTGGCTGAAAGGACAGGTCCTGTGAAGTGCAATGTTTGTATGCTGAATATCATTTGTACCCTTCTTTAATTTATTACATGTAACAATATAAATATTATTGAGGAAGTTAGGCGAGTCTTTTTTCTACTTCCGCAGCCTGCCTCTCCCTCCACACCTCTTATTTATTATGATTGTTAAAGGGAGCTGGTTTCAGAGGTATCCACCCAGGCACAAGAGCAGCAGGACGTGCACAGTGAGGAGATAGAGGCCGAGCAGCAGAGGAGTACGCTGACGGGAGCAGAAGGCCGCTCGTAACATCCGCATCAAACCCGGGCCCCCTCTGCGAGTCTGCGAATGCAGAAACACATGATGATTAGAACCGTTCAGCTCATAGGTCTTCGTTATTACCGTTACCACAGCGATGGGTACGGGTGAGGAGGAACAGAGCATCAGAGGGGCCTTACTCGAGTGACAGATCCTTCAGACGGTTCGATAAAAACAGCTGTCTCTGACAGATCCCCTTCTTGTGAATGCCATGAAGCTTGTCTGTGAAGATGAAAAGTCAAGTTTTTAAGTGGACCAACGTATTATTTCTATTCAATTTTACAGCAGCATGTCCTTTTCTTACAACAAATGGCAATATTTTTTTTAATTTGTGATTTTAATACAAAGGTCTCAGTTTTATGATAGCGATCACAATTTGTGTGCAACCCATCAAAGGTAACCATAGTGATGATGTGGCCTGGGATGAAATTGAGTTTGACACTCCTGATTTATGCAGTTTATGTTTGTAATAGCTCCATTTTATTTTCTCTTAACCAAACACTAACACATTTGCAGTCATGCTGGCATATGCAGCATGATCTCACCATCAGCTGGGAATCTAACTGAGAAACAGACTCTCAAGCTTCATCACAACCCACTTTACTCACCAGCTGGTTGGCTAAATGTTTCTGCTCTTTCACGCTGGGCATGCAGATCACATTTTCTTTTCTTTTTTTTTTTTTTCGACACAATAAGCGATAATTCTCACGTTACAGTCTTCTGTATCACACTTCTTACCGCTTCAGTCGATCTTGAGTTGCCATCAGCTGCTCCTCGACAGCGATTCGCTGCTGCATCTCCTCCTCCAGTCTGATTTACAGAAGTTAAAAATCAGTTATTGTGCATTATGCTGTGTTCATTTTTTACACTTCTGCTTAGGTTTTATCAACGCAATACCTCCGCTGTAACTCTTTGACCTCATGGCTGTCTAGCAGGCTGATTCGCTCCTGAGGGGCTCCAGGAGCACTGTCCCCCTCCTCAGTGCCCTGTAGGAAGATGATTCATATTAAAGGGGGTATATATGGGGGTAGGGGTGGGGGAATGGGATATCACGTTTGTGCTTGAAAGCATATAAAGGGGTGACTGAAGTGAATACAAATTCAAAAACATTAATTTTGGGCAACACAAGTCTGAAAATGTGTCATTTAAATATTCAAGATCCTCAGAAAAAGGTGTTTTACATCACAGAGCCAGTTTAGAGGAGAATTACCCAGCCTCCCCTCTTGTATCTGCAGCCATAACTTCATGCTACATTTGCTAAGCGAGAGGTTAAAAAGCTCTGGCCCAGGTGTGAACTCTATGTGAGCTATTGTTCACTTAACTTGAAGGCGGCATGATTTTGAACCTGATTTGCAAGTTGCCTAGCCGGGGGTGGGGGGACCGAAAGGCAAATTTGACAACACACGATCGTTACACTCAAACAATCAGAACATCATGGAGCCATCTCTGACAGCAGACGGCTCTAGCATGCTCAACATCTGGAGCTGTTGATGATTACACATCCGAGCTGCAGTCCATCAGACGGCAAAAAGTGGAGTACACTGATTGAACTGAAATATTACCAAGATACAAAATGTTAATAGAGATGTCGTAGAGATGACAACAAAAAGAAGCTGCATGTCTATGGAATTCCTATGAGACTACCTTTTCCAGATGGGAGGGATTTAAACAGGACTGGGGTGCAGGAAACATGCTGACATGTGTGTAAGGGCAAGCCTTTAAGCCTTTAGTTTGTTCTGTTTGACTCTATTGCTTTAGTAGATTGCTTTTGATTTCACTGCAGTTGGTTTTTTGTTTCTCAAGCACAGCTTTAGGACTTCACCTGCACATCTGGACAATACCATCCAAGCTCTTTATTATATGAAAGCATTCACTAAAATTTGTCTGCAGCAGCAAACCTGGATCTAAACCTAACATTTGTCCTTTTCCCCACATTACAGGAGCAGCCAACATATCCGTGGGGGATGAGTTACTAGTTTAAAATGTTTTAAGCTGCATTAAATATCTACAGCAAAAATCTCCCCCTTTGTTTTAATTTCATTTGGATTGTTGAGGTATCCCATAATAACTCTTAAAATCTCATATAATGTAATTCCCCTGCCAGTCTAGGTGACAGGTAGTTGGACTCTACCTCTCTCTGGTAGTGTTCGTGCTTTAGTTTGGGCTTCTGAGCCCGAGCTTCTTCCAGCATGGCAGTGAGCTGCCGCAGTTGTTGGTCTCTCTCCGTGAGCGTGGCCAGAGTCTGCTGCTTCAGTTGCTCTGCTTGAGCCATCCAATCAATACGCTCGAGCCTGAGAAGAAGAAAGAAGAAAAAAAGACATGCAGCAGGTTAAAGGACAATTGCAGCATGTCTAAAACAAACTAAATTACAGTAAAGCTGGTTGTACTGTGGGGAGCCACCTGAGTGTTTCTATTTCCTGTTTGCCTGTTTGAACCACGTTCTCCAGCTGTATTATAACACCCAGTATTTCTTCGTTCTTCTTCTTCTCCTCAAATAGCTCTTGACTGACTTTAATCAGCTCCCCTGCTCCCAGCCGAGCCAGCTCTGCCTTCTGCTTCTTCACCTCAGCTGCCTGAGTGTTTAGTTGGTCCATCTGCACAGAATGACAGAAAAAGATTCAGAAATTAAAATGCTAGTAAAACTTAAAAAAAAACACCAAAACCCAGACATGGTGCTAAGAAAGGCCATGTCAATTAGAGTGATAAAACCCAACTGTTCAACAGTTGACTCACCAGTCTTTCCCTGTCATTCTGCAGGGCTTGCAGTGCATTCTTCAGGCTCCACACCTCCCCAGTGGAGCCTCCTGGGCTGCTGTGGGCAGCCTGGCTACCAGCCTTGCTCATCTCCTCCATTTTCAGGCTCATTTCCCTGGCTTCACTAACAGCCTGATCCCTGCTGCTCTGGAGGGAGGCCATGGATTTAGCAAATGACTGGTTCTCTGCTCTCAGCTGCTTTGTCGTCTCCGTCTCCTCCAGCAGCCTCTGTTCAACAGCCAGCAGGTCTCGGGCCAGTTCTGCCACTCTCTCCTGAGCACTTTCCGACTCCGTGCGCATCACACCACCCTCCCATTGTAGCTCAGCCAGCTCTTTGCGCTTGCCCTCGTGCTCTTGCTTCTCCCTGAGCAGCGATGCCTCCAAAGCCTCCACTTGTGCTTTGGACGCCTGCAGCTGCTCTCTGAGCTTCTCAATTTCTGCACCTGGAGCATCTATTGCCTTCGAGGCTGGCTTGTTATCAACGGCCTGACTGAGAGTCTCACTCTGCACTTTCTGTACCTCTGCCTCTCTGGCTGCGCCGAAGCTCCTTAACTGACTTTCCATCTCCTCGCGTTCCCTTTCTAAAGATGCGATGCGCTCCCTCTGGGCTGCCAGAAGCTGCTTGTGCTGCGAGTCCTTCATGCTTAAAACTTGGTTGAGCTCGTCGCGGTAGCCGTGAAGCTGAGCGGACAACTTGGCTCTTTCAGCAAACAGGTCATCTCTCTGGACCAGCAGAGAGCGAAGCTCTTCCTTAAGGCTGTTGTTCTCCCCTGCTGCCTCCTGGATCAAACCATCTTTCTCCACCATCACCTGGAACACAGCATACATGTCATAACGGAAACTAAAACGTGCTCTAAACATGTTTATACAACCCCAGGTCTAAAAAATAAAGTTGTGCGGAGTCAAATGTTAACTTGAATTAGGGTTTTCTATTACCTGCAGGTGTTTCTCCTCCAGCTGCTTGTACATATTGAGGACTCTGTCTCTGTCATCTTGCAAAGAGCCCATGGCCTTCATGAAGGAGTCCAGCCTGGCTTTACTGCTGTTGCTCTCTGCTTCTGTTTTACGTAGTTTTTCTTCCAGATCCCGTACTTCCCCCCTTCTCTGCTCCAGCTCCTCCTCAGCATCTCGTGCTCTGATGTCCGCCTCCTTCCTGGCCTCCTCTGCAGCCTTGAAAATAAATATCACATGAGAAGTGAGACTTTTTTTTCTGAGTTTTAATTTGTTTCATGATTTCTCAATCAAAGCCATCATCTGTATACCTGAGCAACAGCTTGTTCCTTCTCCCCCAGCATTTCCACTTCTCTCCTTTCCTTCTCATGCAACTCATTCTGCAAACTCTCAGTCAAGGCCTTGGACGACCGCAGGTCTGTCTCCAGGTGCTCCACATTCAGACACAGCCGCCTCTCCTCTGCCTCTCTGTCCCTCAGCTCGGTCCTTGCCTGGTCAGCTTCTCCCAGAAGTCTACCAACAGCCTCCTCCAGAGCCTGAGTTCTCTGATTCAGACTCTCCACCTCATGTTTCAGGGTGTCAGCGTCTGTCTGTGCAGACTGCAGCTCAGCTGTGGTTTGTGCAAGCTTCGCCCGCTCTGCTTCTAGTGCAGCTTGTTGCTCTGCAACCTTCTTTTCCTCATCTTCCAATCTCAGCTGCCAATCTTTGTCTGCTTTCTCTAATCTGAAAGCAAAAAAAAGTTATTAGTCCGTGGGAAAACAATTAAACAAGTACACAGACAGAAAACGTTCTTACCTGTTGATAGAAAGTTCCAGTTCCTCTTTGAGTGATGTCTCTTTCTGAAGCTGATCTGCAAGTTCTTTGGCCCGTGTTTCAGCTTCACGGACTTCAGCCTCCTTACTCTGTAAGGCGCTGTTGAAGCGAGTCTCCCACTGCCGGGCCTCATCCAAAACGCGGTCCCTGTCATCTTGTAAGGACGACATGCATCGTGAGAAGGCAGCTAACCTGGCCAGAGACTCATCCAGACGAGCCTGCATCTCCTGGGCTCGCCTCTCTGCACCTTCAAACATCTCTCTGGCCTCCTGAGTAGCTTCCTCCTCCTTCTCCTTGTCCGTGTATGCCTCTTCGAGTCTCAGTTCCATCTCCTTTAGCTCAGCTCCCAGCCTGAACCTCACAGAGTCCAGAGTTTTTTCTGCCTCGGTTTTCAACACGGCCTCCCTCTCTTGGATGCTCTGTTCAACGGCCAGTTTTGCAGTTAAGGCTTCACTTGCCTCTTTCTGGGCCTCGGCTAGTTGGGATTTACAAGTAGCCATGTCAGCTTCTACCCTCCTCATGTCCTCTAGGGTTTTAGAGTTCTCCAGCTGGGATTGCTGAAGTTTGCTGCTGAGCTCATTGTGTCCCAGCTGCAGAGCCTTAGCTTCTTTACCCAGTTCGCTGATCCTCTCCTGATACTGGATGCTGTCCCTCTGCAGCTGACGTACTTCCAGCTGCTTCTCTCTCAGCAGCTCCTCCAGTTGCCGTGCCCTGCTCTGGCTGCCTTCTTTGACCCGCTGGGCAGACCTCAGCTGCTGCTCCAGCTCCCTCTGCTTACCAGACTCGGCTTCAGCTTCGGCTCTCTCTCGCTGGGCTTGCCTCATATCCTCCTCCAGCCTGGCTGCTCGGTCTCTCTCGCTCTGAGCCCCGGCTTCCAGCTCGGCTCGCTCCCTCTCCAGCCTTTCCACCTCCCGCTGCAGTTCGGTGAGGCGCTCCCGGTTTTCTGTCAACTCCTGCTGGTAGCCAGCAATGCTCCCATTAAGCTGAGCCAGCTGGTTCATCAGCCGCTCCTCCAGATTATCTTTTTCAGACTCAAGGTTTCTCAGGAGTTCTTTAAATTGAGTTTCTCTATGCGACGCCTCTTCAATAAGGCTCTTTTCCCTCTCTTTTCCCTCTTGTATGCACTTCTCCAAAGAGACTGTAATGCTCTCCTTCTCCTTGTTCTCCTGAAGATCACGCTCAAGTGAGGCCAGCTGTGCTTTGAGTTCAGCCTCCCGTACCTCCCACAGCTGCCTCTCTGCACCGACCGCAGCCTCAATCTCTTTAGCCCCATCTTCCAATGAATTCTGGACACTTTCAGTCATTTCTGTTTCTTCTTTTTCTTCACCAGGCTGCGTGTGCGTTTCTGGTGCAGACACTGCAACTATCTGGTCATCTTGACTTTCATCTGGTCTTAATGATTCGTTTCTGACTTCACATTCAGTCTCAACAGTTGTTGTCATGACTTCATCTGATTGCTGGGCAGTGATAAGCTCTGCGACAACTGATGGAGAGCTGGACGTATTTATGGTCACTTCATGGTCTCTTTCTTTCATTTGGACAAGCTCATCCTTCAAGTCTTCAACCTGTTTCCCTAGAGAGTCTCTTTCTGTCACTATAGCGTCCAGCTCACTTCTCAAAGCTGCCACCTCCTCCTGAAGCTGCTCAACTTCAGTTCTGAAAGCCTTTTCCTCTCTCCTTGTTACGGGCTTCTCCTGTATTTCTCTCAGTCTCTCGTTTTCTTCCTCCAACTCCAATATCTTCATCTGCTTTGTTTTGGCAAACTTCCTCATTTTGTCCTTCACTGAATCCACTTCTTTCTGTGCCTCTTCTGCCTGTCTTTGGGCGTCCTGTCTTGCAGCATCATGAGCTCTCATCTTGGCTGCCAGCTCCTGTCTCTCCTGTCTGGCGGCCTCCAGGACTTTTCTCACTCGCTCTGCCTCGTCGCTCACATTCTCATAAGACTTCAGCAGAGACTCGTACTCTTCCTTCATCCCTTGAACCTTCTCCTCCCACTCTCTGCACACTCTTGCGGCCTCCTCCTTTGCCAACTCCGCCTCTCTCTTACTGGCCTCCTTCTCGCTCAGTAAGCCTTCCATTGCCAGCTTGAGGCTCTCGCATGAGGATGCGAGACTTTGGTTCTCCATTAATGTCCGATCAACTTCATCAATAAGTCGAAGTCTTTCGGTTCGTAGTTTATCCAACTCGTCTTCTGCAGAGTCGATTTTCTGCTGCAGCTCGGCTATGATCTTCTCAGTTGAAGCCAGCTGCTCCTTCTGGGTTTTGTTTTCTTTGAGGGCTTCCTTGCGAGAGACGAGAGCGGCCTGAAGCTTTCGCTGAAGCTGCTGAATCTTTGTTTCACTGTCATCTTCTTGTCTCTGTGGAAGCTCAGCCTCTAACTTTTGTGTTTTTTCCTGCTCAGCCCTCAGCTCTTCCTGCAGAGTCGTAATCAGCTGGTCCTTCTCAGACACAGACACTTGCATGGATTGGATGAGTGTGCTCTGCTCGCCAAGCTGCTTGCTTAGCTCCATTATCTCCCGGTTCTTATTGTCCAGAAACTGTTTGAAGTCTTCCACCTCGGCCTGAAGAGTTGCAACTGAGGATTCTGCAGATGCTTTGGCTGTCTCTTCCATCTCTGCTTTTAAAGTTTCTGCGTACAACTGGGCCTGGAGGTACTTTTCTCTGAGATCATTAATTTCCTCAGAGAGTTCATCAATCTGTCTTTCCTTTTCTCGCAGTGCTTGCACCTCTTTGCCCAGCTCCAGTACTTCAGATTCCTTCAGCGAGAGGCCTGTGTGCGTTTCTTGCAGCTGCTTCTCCAGCTCTGTGTTTGCGCTCCGAACAGCCTGGATCTCCTCCCTCAGAGCTTTTACAGATTCTTCCATTTGTTCAGAGAGGATGTCAGATGGTTCTGCACTATCTGGACCTCTGGACTGTGGTTTTGATGACGTAGCAAAGTCCACCCAGTCCT
Source organism: Arrhamphus sclerolepis (assembly GCA_037176975.1). Classification (NCBI taxonomy): domain Eukaryota; kingdom Metazoa; phylum Chordata; class Actinopteri; order Beloniformes; family Hemiramphidae; genus Arrhamphus; species Arrhamphus sclerolepis. Next base: position 8,273,950 of record JBAMYA010000016.1, read on the forward strand.
CCTGGACCCAATCATTTTGGACGGGCTTATCTACATTTTCATCCATGTTCCCGGTCTCGTTTGCAGGCAGATCTTCTCTTCCAGTGCTGATTCTTTCTTCTAGTTCTCTCAGTTTGGTAAGAAGTAGTTCTTGTTCACTGCCCTGTGCCTCAAAGCGCTGCATGAGGTCACTGTACTCCTCCTTCTGCTGCTTCAGTTGCTCACGATGATGTCTGTCTTTTTCTTTGGCTTTACGGATAGTTTCTTTGCGGGATTCTTGAGCCTCTTGAACCTTCTTCTGAAGAGACTCACACTCTGTTTCAAGAGAGACCACCTGAGATTGTAAAGCAGTCATTTCAGAAGAAGTGTCATCCTGTTGAGCCTTTTCTGCATCCTCACTCAGCTTTCTATTCAGAGCAAGCATCTCAGCCACTACTTGATCCTGTTGACTAATTTTTTGCTCAAGAATCTCGACTGCCTCCTCTTTGCATCTTAAAGCTTCTTCGAGCTCCAGAACTTTGGACTCCATTTCTTGAATCTCGTGTCCTTTTTCTTTCTCCACATGTGGGATGTTTTCAGGAATTTCTCCCACAGCCGTTTCATCTTTTTCTTTTAATGTCTTTGCTTCTTCCTCCAGCTCAGAAACCTTCTTCATGAGCTCTTTGCGCTGCACAAGTGCTGCCTGCAACTTCTTCTTCATGTTTGTCAGCTGCTTTTGGAGCTCTCCTTTCTCCTTTCGTAAACCGGCTAGCTCATCGTCCATATGAGCGGCCGAGTCTTTGCAAGTCGCTTGCAGCTTCTCATCTCTGACTTTCTGAAGCTCTACTATCTGCTCCTTCAGTCTACTCACTTCGCCGTCTATCTGGAACTTCTCTTCCTCTGCTTGATGGAGTTTGGCGGACATGCTGTCATTAAGCTCCGTCACTTCCTTCTCCTTTTGGCTGAGGCGAAGCTGTAACTCATTGATCTCTGAGACTTTCTTTAACAAAGACTCATTGTTGAGGTCCGAAGTCTGGGAATATTCTAACATGCTGTTTTCCATATCTTGAAGCCTCCTCTCCAGCTCAGAGGAGAGGAGCTCCCTGTCCTCCAGCTGAGCACTCAGCATCCTGGCCTGACCCTCCTGCTCAGAAAGAGCTTGCTGGGACATTTCCAGATCTGCCTGTAAAGCCTGGATCTTCTCCTCCTTGGCTTTGTTTTGACTGTCTAAAACATTGATCTGTTCTTCTAAAAGCTGCATTTCAACACTGTGCTTCTCCACCTCAGAGCAGTTCTCCTGGGAATGTTTGTCCAGCTCCTCTCTGACTGACACAAGCTCTTTTTCAAAATTACTTGCTTGAGCCTGTGCGTCTTCTTTGGCAGCATTTAGGAACTGCGTTTCCTCTTCAAGACTCTTGATTCTCTGCTGTGACTCTGCAGCTGCCTCTTTGAGCCTTTCCAGTTCAGCCAGAAGTTCACTGTACCTCCTCTGCAGCTCCTCAGCTAAGGCCTGAGCAAAGAGGCTTGAGGACACATCAGCATGCGTGGATGAGGAGCTCAGCTGAACATGAACCGTCTCAGTGATGACCACAGATGAGGACTGAGTCTGGACTGTGGAACCTTCCTGCTCCATGCTTGTTGCTACCCATGACTGGCCAAACTCCTGCGATTCAGAGGGCCACTCCTGAGCTCCATCTTGATTCATAGCTTCCAGGAGGGTCCAGCTGCTGTGGGCCACCTCTGAATCACTACTGGCAACCATCTCATCTGAGGAGGTGCCTTTGGATTCTTCTGGGGACTCAGACTGGTGTCCAATTAGTTCTGGGCTACTATCATTACCAGCAGACAGGGAGAGGACAGAGGTGTCCTCAGCCACTAAGGTGGTCTCTTCTTCTTGTGTGTCCTCCATGTAGTCAGGGAGGGCTGCAGAAGCATCGGCAGGAGCTTTACTGGCATCCTGCTCCTGCTCTGCAGTCTGAGCTTCGTTTTCACCTGACACGACCTCACTGGAGCTGAGCTTTGTGGCCAGCAGAAGGGACTCTCGTAAGGCAACCAGCTCATTGTCTTTTTCTAACAGCTGCTGTTCCAATGCCCGCGTGTGATCTGTGGATATCAACAAAGACAGAGTTGAACAATAATTAATGACACTGATATGTCAAGGCGGAATTCATATTTTGGTTTGAATCAAGTGCAAACATCCACAGAAAACACATCAGTGCAACGTATGTGCTGCAAAAATACAGGAGTGTTCAAAGTTCATATGGTTATTTTATTATCCTTGACTACTTCATCCAAGACAATTGCTAAAAAAAAAAAATTCAACAAATAATAATTTTCTGAATATTACAGTCAAATTTCCTACTGAAAAATATGAGACTAATAGGTTGCAAGTTGCATTATGACTGCATTTATTATTCAATGTTGAATCCATGTTACTGATTTTATTATAAATGTTCAAACTTATTTAACATAATTAACAGTCTCTAGATGGTGAGTGGATTTACTTTGAACTGGATGGTACTTTTTACACACCTAAAGCTGAAAACGGGTCAAATTAAATCCCAACACAATATAAAGGCTCGTGCAGGGAGTAAAACTAACCCATGGATTAAAGCAAGGACCAGGGGTGCAGTCATCCCAGCTTATTATTAACCAATTCCACACCTTTTGGCTGAGGTTTAGTAGACTGCTGCCCTTTACACATTCAGGCTAAAACATGTCCAACCTTGGATCCAGAATGAAACACAAACTCCATATAAGTTTGTGTAGGGGACGTTTTCTTTTTGAGACCTATATTTTTGTTTGTAGGACTGTGAAACAAGTTCAAATTCTTTCAAAATAGCAGACTTAACTGTTGTAATCCAGACTGTGAGCGAAAGGGAGGATCATTTCATCATCTTGTGCTTTTCCATGGATTTTACATCACAGGTGTAAAGGTTTGTGCTATGCTATACACCCAAAAGCAGCAAAGTAACAGTCCACTTCTGTCTCCCGAAATTCTGACACCAACGAAACATATTTTGTTTTATCAAAGGGACCTGCTCAGGGAGGGAAGTGAGTTGCAGACGAGCATCAACTCTAGACCCAGTAACCGACAAATAGGTGGGAAAGTTAACATTTAAACAAACAAAAAATATAGCCCATCTAATGAACAACCTGCTTCCTAAACAACACAATCAGAAATTTAAGACAGATAAGATTTCACACAACGGAACAGAAGTGCTTCAAAAGAGCACACAATCAAGTCCAAATGTACCTTTTTCAGTTTCAGATGAGTCTTGCGACGGTTCTGACACCTCATTTCTGTCTGACATCTAAGTGGAGGAAAAGGAAGAAAAAAAAACAAAAACAGAACACAAATGTGTGAAATCTCAACCATGCTTGAAATTCTAAGATCCTGTGATTTGACATTTCATGCAAAAATCCTCCTGGATATGGATTAATATTTCATGATATCAAGCTAAACCCAGTTAGCAATGTTGGATCACGAATATTGAATTTGATAAAGCAAATTATTCTTCTAATTAGATGAAATCAGAATGCTTAAATGACAAAGGCAAACAAGGGAATTGAAGAAAAACTAAGTAAAACAGATTATACATATACACACACACACACACATATACATATATATATATATATATTTTTTTTTTTTAAAGATACTTAAACAGCAATGTTTGAAGAATGTATCAATGTCTCCTCTGTTTTCTCTCCCAGCTGAAATCTCTGTCATGCCGTTTGTGTGTGAAGGTGAAGGTCGGCTCGGCACAGAAGGGATTAGACGTTGCAGCTGAGGCACACAGAGCAGACAGACGGCGTCCTGTCTGGCGCAGACGGCGATCGCCCGTCCAGACTAAAGTTCTGACCCTGTACCAGCTGTGGAGGATGACAGTCTGTCTGCTCTGTCCTCAAAATAACAAATGGCTTTACAAACTCTGACTCAGGACAGTTGCAAATGCACAAGCTCCCCGATTATTAAAAATGCATTGCTTTAACTGAGCTCCCTGTGCTTTATCACCTTTTTCATCATCATAAAGGTGCTGTGAAACATAACTTGCAAGCTATTTTAATGCTGTGTGCTGATGTTTACGTGAAATAAAAAATAGCTGCTTACATCTGGTGCAGATACAGTTATTTCAAAACAGAAATGCAGCTTTATTACAAACCATTTCAACTTGCTGCTCCAGCTGTTGTATCTTGGTGGAGGCCTCCTCGTTTTCAGCAGTTTTTCTGTCAAGTTGTTCTGAAATCAGATTTTCATGCTGCTCAGTATTTCCACACAGAACTTAAACTTTTACATTAACACAGTATCCCAGATGAAAGCTCATACCGTGAAGGCTTTCCATGCTTTGTCTTAAATGGGAACATTGTTCGTTTCTTTCACTGCATTCGTCTTTGAGCTTCGCAAGTTGCGTCTCGATAGATTCGATGGTACCCAGCAGCAGAGACGGGTCAGCGGGGACTAAAGTTTCCTCTGACAAAGCTTCTGGAGCAAGAGGACTTAGACGTCTCCACATTTCAGCGAGAATTTCAGTCTTCTTCTGCATGTCTTCTCGCTCATCCCTGAGGGTCTTTAACTCTTTCTCTAGTTTATCTATTTCTGACTTCTCTTGTTCGAAGGCATCCCGGCTGGTGTGGACAGCGGCAGACTCTACCTCTCTCAATGATGCGAGCTCGTTCGCAAGCCGAGCAATTTCCTCCTTGTCTCTCTCTGAAGCATCACTGCGTGCTCGGGCAGCTGTGAGCTCAGCCTCTTTCATCAGAGCCAATTCTGCCTCCAGGCTGGTGACTTCCCTCTTCTCCTTCTCCAAAGCCTCCTGAGTAACATGCTTCTCCTCTCTCAGGGAGACCAACTCCTGTTCCTGGGTTGCCACTTCCGTTCTCTCCCTCTCCAGGGCTTCCAGGCTGGCTCTCAAGGCTGTCAGTTGTGCATCTGCCCTGCTGGCCTGCTCAGACCACTGCTGTCTATCCTGCTCTCTCAGCCTGACGGCCTCGGTCAGCTCCTGCTCCATCTGCCGGAACTGAGCGGTCAAGATCTGAGCAGAAAGAGACGAGTGTGGGTGTGATGCACCATCTAGACCAGGGAGTCAAACTCATTTCAACTGACGGCCAGTTGGATGATTGTATAACTAACTTTCCCTAAACATAATGTTAAAAAGCAGTTTCTGCATTGATTATTATATTTTTCTAGTCACTAATATTGTCAGGGTCGTGCACAGACATTTTCAGTGCTCAAGCCACGAGGAAATCAGACAGTCAGTGAATTGACATTTATGTATATTGTTTTAATCATAACTTTTTCTACAAAAAAAAGCAAAAGTTTGTGGTGAAATTGAGAATTTTAAAAGATGACAACTTTTATAGAGTAAAATATTGTGAGATTTGTATTTTTTGTAAAAACTTTTCACAAGTTTTTTGGTGGTAAAAAAAAAATTAAAATATAAAAGAAATGAAATTTTGAAAAACTGACTTTTTTTAAATTACATAAAATTATGACTTTATGTTGTAAATTGCAAATTTTATATAACTGAAAATATCAATATTTATATTAATATTTAAAATCATGACTTGCTTTCCCCCCCCATTTTCTTTACTAAAATTGCAGACTGTCACAACTTTCCCATAAAAAATATATTTTTGTAATTTTATTGAATAAAATCCCCAAATGTCTGATTTAAACTTGACTTTTGTAGAATTGCATGTTTCGATTGTGAAAAAAAAAAAATTCCCCTAAAAACTTTGACTTTTAAAATTAATACTGCAAGTTTTTGTTGTAAAATATTGACTTTTGCCTAATTACAACTTTTTAACATAAAATTACAACTTTATGTGGAAAACCTGTGAATTTCATGTATGCTACACAGCAGAGTGCACTTATTTGAATGTCATACGCCCTGTAAACTTTCACGGGCCACATAAAAATGAAGTGATGGGTCAGATTCAGCCTGCGGGCCTTGAGTTTGACAGATGTGTCCTTTTTTATTTTTAATTGTTGCCTTTTTAAAATCTAACAGTATGTAGAACAATCAAATCCACCAGCATGCAATAAGTACGGGACCTGTACCTGTTTCTGCTGATCAGCGCTGCTCACTTCCTGCTGCAGCATTTCCAGCTCTTGGCTGCGAGAGTTTAATGCTGCTTCAAGCTCTTCACAGCGCTGCCTCGCTGCCTGCAAGGCCTGAAAGAAGAAAAAAAACAAAGTTAAGAAAGTCCACTTCCAATTATTGATCATTTGCTAAACCTTACTGAACCTCCTCTCATAAGACCAAATCATTTTCAAAATGAGTTTTTACTTGTTCCTGAACCATTCTAAAATTCTTCCTTCCCTCCATATCAAGAGTTTAAAGACGAGCTATGCATCCTGACAATGGCCTGTGTGACAAACAGTCATTATCTTACTAATCACACATTCAGCAATAGAGTGCAGATTAGGACTCAAAACAATTCTCACAGCTTGAAAAGTCCTCCAGGAAAAAATATTCCACCCTCTCTCTTCATGAATGAATCATGAATCAAAATTTAGACAAGGGCCTTTCATTTCATCTCTCTCAATGCAACATGACTTGCACTTTATTTACACTTTTATTTGTACATTCAGAAAACAGATTTTGCCGACAACTGAGCCCAATGGGATTTTCTTTTTTAAGTCACCTGATCAAAAACAGTAGTGGAATGTGAGTAAGTACTGTTACCAGGTGCTGAAGTTGATGACAAGATTGGATACTTTTTCTTTATTATAAAAAAAAAAGAGAGAGAAAATGATGCAGGCTCATTATACCATATTCAAAGAGGTCTACGGAGGACTGTTGGCCAAAAGAGTTAAACATACTAATCTTTCAAACTTACAGCTGTTTAAATGTCCCAGTTTGCCTTTTAGTAATTTTGGTCATCGAGAGCTTGGCTACGGCTGGTGTTTGAACAAAACCAATATTATGACTGCGTCGCTGTAAGCTGAGTTTTTTCTAAATTTTGACAAAAATTAAACAGATGCTTCAAATGGGGGGGTAGTTGAAAATTAAAGTGGAACAGCTCTCGAAGCTAATTTCCCCAACAATCTTTTACAGACCAAAAGACAAATGGCTGAAAAAGAACAAAAAATCACAAACTCTAGGACAGGGGAGTCCAAATCCAGTCCTCGAGGGCCGCTGTCTTAGATGTTTCCCTGCTTCAGTACACCTGATTCAAATGAACAAATCATTAATAGACTTGTGCAGACCTAATTGACAAGCCGATGGTGATCCATTCATCTGAATCAGCTGTGTTGTGGCAGGGAAGGTCTAGCACATTGCAGGACAGCGGCCCTCAAGGACTGGGTTTGGAAAAAAAGGAAAGGAGTACAGAAGATGCTGGGTCTTATACCTGCTGAAACTCTGAGTCGTTCTGGGACTGTGCTGTGACCCTCAGCAGCTCCTCTTCATGTTTCTGAATCTGCTCCTGAAAACGCACATCCTTCTCACACACAACCGCCTGCAGCACCCGCAGCTTCAAAAATAAAATAAAAATGGACCAACATCACTCAAAAGGAGAATTCTTGAGAAATGCTAAAGCCCTTAAGTGTTGGCAGACAAGGTAATTAAAGATGCAGCATCCTCACCTGCTCAGTGTGGGCAGACTCTTTCTCTTGAAGCAGCTGCTCAGTGGCCTGAAGTCGCTCCTTCAGCTCCCTGTTGTGAGCCTCCTCCTCGCTCAGCTTGCTCCTCAGGTCCTTCAGCTCCTCCTCGGCTGCAGCATCAGCTGCTGTAAAAGAGCTGTCAGGACTCTGCTGTAGAGGAAACAAGTTCAAATCAGAAGAAACATAACAGTCAGAGCTTAATGGTGAATGAGAAACAGGTCAAGTCTGCAAGGGAATAAATTAAAGATGCTCAACTCACACTCTACATTTAATGTAGCTTAAAAACTGCCTGTATTAAGAGCCAAAGTGAAACCCACTGTTGTTTCTCCTTGTCCTTTCAGTTCAGTTATCTGCTTGTTGAGTGAAGCCATCTTGGCTTTGGCCTGGAGTTTCAGTTTGGTGAAGCGGGCTTCAGCTTCTTCTCTCTCATTCTGTGGACATGAAGCAGATCGCAATTAGACTATAAGTGTTAGTCAAATGTTTGAAAAAACACGAAATGCCTTTAACATCAGGGGCTATTAACCTTGTGTTGTGCATCTTTGCTGCTCAGCTCGGTGTTCTTCTGCAGGAGCTGTGCGTCTTTGTCTCGGATGAGCTCTTTCAGCTGGACCACCAGCTGTTCCAGGTGGGCCAGCCTCTCCATGGCATCTTCTGGTGCTTCAGCTTCGGCGGGAGGCTGGTCCTCACCGGCAGGGATTTGTGGCACCAGCATGCCCTGTATAAGGACACGATCACACAGACACGCTAGGAGAACAACACACTGGAATACGTCTTTAAAGGGGAGACTTAGAACTGTATGTTAAAGGAATTTACATATAATTATTTGGAATTCAATAATGCAGCTCAGGTTACTTGTCATGGTAAACTACTGCATGTTAATCAGACAAACATGTTCAACAGGTATGAAGGAGCTTCATCAGGTTTTATACAATGACCAACAACAGTTTCAGGGCCTTTTAAATTTGTGCATGCAAAAGAGTAATAATGAGAATGTGTGTGACATGTCACTTTCCTAAAGCATGAAAACAGTGGTTTAACTGAATGTAGAGACACAAATGTGATGTCAAAGTTATGTCTTGAGTTTCTGGATTGTCTTTTATTCTTCGAATACGTCTTTGTTTATTCAGAAGCAGGGGACTCAGTTGATGTCGCTCCACATTATGAGTTGTTACAATGCACACTTTCATATTCTCACCTGTTGGTCTCCATCTGGGCCCTCCTCTCCAGAGAGCTCCTGGAGGACTGTGGCCAGACGGCTGAACATAAAGATGGCACTGTGAAGGGACAGGCGAAAAAGAAACAACAAAAAAAAAAAAGATATTACAAATCTCAGACACACTAATTCTTGTTCACTGCACCTGTGCAAGCTCTTTCCTACACTCCACAGGTTAAAAATAAATAAATAAATAAAAAAAACTGAAGATTTTCTTCTGCATCTCTGTAAATGTGCATCTGTTTAACTTCAGATGCAAACATTAAATTCTTTCTTTCTTGTTGCAGTTAAACTGCCAAAAGTTTAACATACTCAAACTACATATTATTACAGCAAAAATCTCATGTGAAGGACAATCCCTGTTAGCATCCGTGAAGCTTTGAAAACAAACATAAAGCAAAGTATATTTATTTTATTTTGTATGCACATGCAGGCAGAAAGAGGAAACAGACAGGTTTTATTGATCTTAGACTAAAGTTCATTTCTAGCCTTGGAAACAGGAGCTGATAAAACAAACACTCCACAAAGAGACCGTTTTTGATGCTTTTTATCCATAAAGGATGAAGAATGCTGGAGATTTTCAAGGTTAACAAAACCACTTTAATCTCAGTTTTTGAAACAATGTAGAACAGAAATGTTATCAGAAATATTTCCAGATAAATGTCACTTTAAACATCAACAAAGGTCATCCAGCTACATAACTGCTTTGAGATTTCTAATTCTAGCTTCTGAACAATGCAGCTTTGCTTTATTGTTGTTGTCCAACCAGTTTATACACTGAGTAGGATTTTTTCTATTAGGAAAAGCAGTGAATAAATGTTCTTCAGCTTATTAAAGACAATCAACAACACTGGGACTTGTGACTTCTCAAAAAACTATGAAAGGCTGACTGCCATTAACCAGTTTTTTGTGTGATCTTAGTCAAAAGTAGTGCTTTTTGCTTTCTTCTTCCTCTATAAGCTTCATTGACGCCTATTTGGCAAGTTAGTGGCACTTTCTGTGCTTGGAATTGTACCGGCTTAAAAGTTAGTGATGTCAAACACAGGACAGATGAGTGACAGGGCACTCGAGGGGGCTAATTTGAAGCTGGAGCCATTGTTTCTGTGCTCCCGCCCCCGTCACCATCAATGGGTCCAGAAAACTGTGATGGAGGATTTCCAAACTTTTCTTATTGCAATTTATGTACTCGGATTATTAAATAAGCATGAAAAAAGCAGATTACCTTAAAAAATCCTTTAACAATAACATTAAAATACTGATTTTTTTTCATGGAAGTGAGAAAAATGGAAAACATTTAAATTTTGGAAATCAAAATAGAATATTTTGTAACATTTAAATAACAAAAAAATGTTTCTGGTTGATTAGCAATATCACGAATTCCACCAACTAACCAACTGGAGTAAACAAATGGGTAAGAGCCTCAAATTGAAAAAGTGCTGTGGTGATGAATGTTTCAACTTGCAAATACACTTTTTCTGTACTTAATAGTACTAATTTGGATATTTAAAGCTGCAACCAACTCAAAACTGAACACAACCCTTCACTCTGTTTGGGGTTGTCTAGGACTGAACATTCAGTTTACCTAGGAACAGAAGACTGGACTCTTAGAAAAAGGGGAAAAAAATACAACAAAAAATAATTTAAAAAAAAAAGAAAAATTCTATTTGGTCTGATGACACCAAATGTACTCTCTTCCAGCATGAATGGCATAACAGCTTAAGAAAAGTAGCAGATCAAGTGATGCACCCTTCATGCCTACTGTGCAAACTGTTATGATATGGAGTTGCTTTAGATGTTGCTTCAATATTTTCAACATAATGTTCTTTTCTCACAATCTCATCTATTTTGTGAAATGCATTAGTCCCTCCTGCGCCACAACACCCCCCTAACATGATGCTGCCACCACCATACTTCACAGCTGAGATGGTGTTCTCAGGTTTGCAGGCTTCCCAGATGTATCAATGGTTATTGGACAAACAGTATAATTTCAGTTTCATCAGACCACATGACTTGTCTCCGCAAATGAAGGTGTTTTTTTTATCCTTGTGTGCATTTACAAACTGTAATCTGCCTAATGGCAGGAATGGCTTTTTCTTCACTGAGTGGCCTTTCAGACTATGTTGGTACCGGACTGGTTTTAATGTGGATAATGACTCTCCTATCAGCTTCAGCATCACCACAAGGGGTTTTACTTTTGTTCTAGGGACACATTTCGCACCAAAGAATGCTCATCTCTGAGACACACAACTGTCTCCTTCCTGACCACTATGATGGCTAGACATTCCCATAATGTTTACACTGGTATATTGTTGTTTGAACAAATGAACGTGGCACCTTCAAGCATCTGGGTTTTGCACCTAAAGATGAACCAAACTGGTGGACATCCATAATTCTCTTCCTGACATCCTGGATGATTTCTCCATGATGTTACATAAGAAAGCAGTGTGTTTGAAGTGTAACTTAAAATACACCCACAAATTTGCCTCTAATTAACTCAAAATGTTGTCAATTAACCTATCAGAAGCTCCCAAAGCCATGACATCATCATCTTGGCTTTCTAAAATCATAATCTTAAGTGTATTTAAACATCTGTATTTGAAAAAAGTAATAAAAAGAAAATCTCTCATTATTGTGGCATTCAGGAAAGAGAAATAATTTTGATAATCGTAACTGACCTAAAGTAGGCAAAGGTCAGTCTGATTTTATTTCAGACAGTGAGGGCAACCAAAAAAAAAGGTTATCTTTTTATAGTGTAACTGTGGGTTTTAACTGTTCATTTAATGTTACACCCTCGTTTGTGTAATTATATGTCTGATCATGTCCAAAATAAACAGTACAATGTTTAACGTCTGAAGTCACGCACTGGCATGTACTCCCTCCTCGTGATCTTCGGGTAAAACCGGACGGAGCCGAATATTCCCGAAGCTGCCGAGCCCTCCACTGCGGCTGCGTCACTCTTTTAGTGAACAGTAAAGATTATAGTTAGCTAATGCGAAAATGGACCGCAAAGTTCCCGAACATCTGGCCATCGCTGATTTCACCCAGCAGTGACGTCAAGACGGGGGACGGAGGTGGGAGCGAGATGGTCCATGAAAGCAACCTCCGTTAACGACGACGGCAGTAAAGTTAGCTGAGGCTGCTCGGCGAGCTAACACTGGTAGCAGGTAAATACGTCTTCAAACCTGCGGAGCTGAGTTTCGCTTTTACCTGCATGACAGCTTTCACGTGCACCCCGGCCGGTGCCGTGTTTTTAAAAGGAAGGGCCTCTGACTCACCTGTGCGGGTGCTTCTCAGGTGAACAGATGGGGTTTTAAATTTTTCTGGTATTCCTCGGATAGATTTCAGAGCTTAGCCACATCACCAAACATTCCCGGAAACAAAACTTCCTCTGCTCTGATTGGATAACCGGGATCCGTCCGCAAGGGACCGTCTGCAAATTTAAAGACGCACCGCTCTTTCTAAGGGAGTATCTGCATAAATATATACTTAAAAAAATGAAAACAGAAATGAGCCCTTGATCCATAAACTCCCACAATTTGACACTTGTTACTTCTAGAATTACAAACAAGTAATTTTAATGATGGCAGGGCATGACCAAAGAGTCCAGCTGATCATCAACCATGGCAAGCAGCTGGGGAGGAGTCTGCTTCTGCTGGCCCACTACACCACAGTGTTTGTGTTGTTCGTCGGGCGCTTTGTGCAGTGGATCGTGGATGCAGTGAGATGGACCAGCCTGTTTGCACGCTACACAGCATCTGCTTTTGACTTCATCTACAAACATCTGCACTGGGGCAAGAGGAGGAGTGTTGCTGTCGGCACCATGGAGATCTGCCCGAGCTCTAACATGGACCCACAATGACTTCATGTTTTCAATCTTTTTTTTTTTTTTCTAACTGTCTCATAATGACAAGATGCTACCAAGAAAAACAGAAATAAGGAACCTGAATGATTGAAGGAAAGAAAAAAGGCCTTACTGAAGTTAATTTTTTAAATCTTTTTAGCTCTTAAAATGTAGCCATTTGTTACAGTCCTGTGACTGTATTGTTATATTTCTATATGTATGGTTATATGATGTGTATCCATATTTAGAAGAGCCTCTTCAAAATCATGTCATGCTATAACCTGCTCAATTCTTGAACATACCCGCTGTTATGACTGTTGAAATGCGTCACAGGGTAAAGAAAACTAGACTGAAACTGTCTAATTACTGTTCATTATTGCACTACAGCAGAGCAAAATCTTCAGCTATACAGTACAAGCACTTTAATGTCATTTTTAGCAAGCACACAACATAGTTATCAGTTACAAAAGGGGGGAGACAGTCTTCATTGTGGTTTTCCTGCATTTGTCTGAAACAATTTTAGTTTATGGCCAGAAAAAAACAAAACTTCTGAATGTATTTCAGAAGGCAACTGATATATGAACTGAACCACTACATTTAAAAGCTTTCACTTCTGTATTATGTTTATATAAGTTGTTGTTACAAATTATGAATGCACATTCTCAGTTATGCAGTTTAACACTCAAATCGTCAACATTTAAGTACAGTATAAATTTGTTGTTTTTTTTCCCGCCAAGTATGATTCCAACATTGTTTTGATAAAGACAGTTATTCAAAGGCATTTAAACATGAAGCTCGTGTGATTTTGTGTTACTTACCGAGATCAAGTGGCTTCTTGAGGTGTTTTGATCGTATTGGCACCAACTCTGATGTAGTCTGTGGTATCCAAATGAACTTCTTTACTAATTTCCAGTAATGCTGTTTACTAACAGAATTAAACAAGCTGCAAACAGCCTAACTGATCTTCATGTTTTCTTTTTCTTTCCTCCAAGTTCTTTGGTTTTAAGTATAAAATGTGTCAGGAAAGAAAAGAGAAGCTGATCTTCCTGGACCTGTGATATATTTGATTGAAGGAGGTGTTTGGGATTAACTTCATGTTGATCAATTTCTGTCAAATAAATGGTTCGTAGATGATATTTTTTCTAACTGAATCACACCTGCCTATCCCTCCACTATTTATGCATATAGTTAGTTTACATGTATATAGCTAGATATGTTAGGCTTTAAAATTCTTAACTACAATTAAATGGTTAACATAGCCGATGCATAATATTATACTGTTTAACAATATGCAACATGTTGATTCTTCTCAAGGTTGATGTTGCTTTTAAGCATTTTTCCCTTTAAATTTGTGATTTCTCCTGAATTAAGATGATCATTTATTGATCAGGTTGACATGCACAAATAAGGACTTTGACCTTTGCTTAATGTGCTCTCACTGCCCAAGGGATAACTAACAGAAATTAAATTCAATAAAAACATGTACAGGCTTTAATTAACTACGAAACAGTGCAAATTAGCAGTAAATTAGAAAATAGGAATGTGGTTAGTGCAGAGAAAATATGAAATGGTTCTAAATGCAGTCTGTATTAAAAGCTGGAAGGAAAAAAAAAACATTCACAATGCAGATATGCATGTGTGTGCTGGAATGAATGTGTTACTTCCACTCTCACAGTAGCCTACAGGAACATGTGTGCATTCACTTGGCAAAGCTACTCTAGCTTGCAACATAAGACACGCCTCAATTATTTTCTATTAGATGTATAGCACTAAATTATTTGAGGGCATGTGTACACTGCTGACAAGAGTAGCAGAACAAAGTACTAAGTGGAGTGTTTTGCAGCGTGCTTGGCCTTAACGTGATGATTAACATGCAGAACATGATGTATCTTATCAGGTATTTTGCATATTAGGTGTCCTGTGTCTGCACGTGAGGGATGAAAAGCTGTGCTGTGCTTGTCAGCACATCTTCTTAAAAACTAACCTGCCCTTTTAATGATGTGATTATGCTGATCATCTGCATGGTTGTCTGGATTACAGCCAGTGATTAAACCCAAGGAGAACACACAGGTGGGTGGGGGGGTGGAAACACAGTAAACTACAAAAGGCCCTGGTCAACTGCCACTCTCACCCTAAAGGTCCCAGAGTTGTGTGACTGTGAACAGGGATAACCTCCGCTTCACAGTAGACCAATTGGGAAGTAGAAGTTTGTGTGTTTCAGCTGTCAAGAGAAAATGGGAAACTCAACAGGAAGCACTGTGGATGACCTGCAGGCGGTGGAGATGCACCTTTGGTACAAGAAGTTCATGACAGAGTGCCCCTCAGGGCAGCTCACCCTGCACGAGTTCAAGCAGTTCTTCGGGCTGAGGGGTCTGGATCCAGAGGCCAATGCTTACATCGAGCAGATGTTTCGAACGTTCGACATGAACAAGGTAAGATGTGAGGAGTTCCGAAAATGCTTTGGTGTCTATGTGACGGAAATTAAACGGCCTATTCTGAAGAGTATCAGTAAAAATGCTAATAAAACATCATATTTAAAATTAATTATCTTGTGTTCCTGCCCTTTCCTATCGCACTTTCATTCTTCAGGTTAGATCCAAAAGTGAAAGTGTCACATAATAAATATCTGAAGTTCGATAAATTCTAATTTCACTAGAGATTTTGTTAGATGTAGATGTTTTTACAAATGTGTTGCAAATTATATTTTACTAACTAAAAAGAAAAACTTAAACCAGTTATAAAATGTCAAAGATATCTGAGGTAACTAAAAATGTAAATATACCTATTTAATAATTATTTAAAATTAAAATAAAAAACAAGCATCAATTTCTGAGAATTTTGGCATTTTTTGTTCTTAATTAATTAATGTAATTAATTAAACACCATTTCCAAATCATTTTTACTTGTTTGGTGATTTATATTTAACATTTCAGAATGAAACATTCTGATTATTTATACAGTATTATTTATTCCAGTAAATATAACAGATATGACTTGAAACTACTATAATAGGCCTAGTTGATCAACTAGTGTTTGTGATTAAAAATAAAGATTTTAACAATCCAGCTAGTGTGAAATTAGTTTATTAACAGTTGATTAAACATCTGTTGTGGATTTTCTTTTTGTGCGTGGTTTTAAAATGTTTGCCCAAAACAAAATGTCAGTCCTCCAACATCTCTCACATAACTTTTAAATCCCACTTCTACCCTCAGGTTTGTTTAACTGGGAGCTATTGTGTCATTGCTCTCTGATGATGTCTTCCACATAAATTTTATTTAGTCTGTTTCTCAACCAAAATAAAAAAGGGCCGTCGTAATCTCAGCGCCTGATTTGAACACTGAGATTATCTGTGAAACGATGCTTTGATGCTGAGATTATTGAGACGCAGACGGTCGCTGGAGATAATCCTCTGTCCTGGCGCGGGATCAGAAGCAGTATTTGTTTACTCATCACAACTCTGAATGACTGAAAACAATACTCAGGTACTTGACATGGATCTCA
The DNA here is from genome assembly GCA_037176975.1 of Arrhamphus sclerolepis. NCBI lineage: Eukaryota > Metazoa > Chordata > Actinopteri > Beloniformes > Hemiramphidae > Arrhamphus > Arrhamphus sclerolepis. The sequence goes on from JBAMYA010000016.1 coordinate 8,290,075, forward strand.
CTGCTGGTTTCTGCAGGACGGCTACATAGACTTCATGGAGTACGTAGCCGCACTGAGTCTGGTCATGAGGGGAAAGATGGAGCACAAACTGCGTTGGTATTTCAAACTTTATGATGTGGACGGAAACGGCTGCATCGACCGGCACGAACTCCTGAACATCATCAAGGTAAGAGCTCAACGCCACCGCCACAGCGGTTTCTCCTTAGTGCGGCGTCCTGATTTCATCCTCATCCTCCTCCTCCTCCAGGCCATCCGTGCAATCAATGGGAATGAAAATCAGGAAACGACCGCAGAGGAATTCACCAACAGCGTCTTTGACAGAATTGATGTGAACGGAGATGGTAAGTGTGTTGGCTACTGGTGGCGAACGTGTTTAGATTTTAATAGTAATTCTGAAAACATAAATGTTGAAAAGCTTTCGTGCACGCATCAAACTCAAGGCCTGTGAGACAAATCCGGCCAAAACAATGATATAGCCTTATAAATACTTATAAATAGAAGATTTCTGAGGAAATTTTGATGTGACTGCCCGTTTGATTCAGTAGCTACTGACATCAAAAAGTGGAACAACTGAGGTAGAGAGCAGCTGGTTTATGTCAAAAAGTCAGGTTTTTAAGATTTTACTACTAAAGGTTGCTAATTTTTGTCAAAACCTGTAATCTTTGTAAAATAATTTGTTTTAGAACAAAAAGTTGAAATTATATAAAAATTTGCAATTGTATCACTGTTATAATTTTATGTAGCCTTAAACTGTTGCAAAAAGCAAATATTTTCCAACAAAAAATTAACTCAAAGTTAAAAAGTCACAATTTAGTGAAATTTGTGATTGCATGATGATCTTGATCTTTAAAATTTGCAGTTTTACAATATAGGATTTTTTTGTGATTTTTACAAGAAAAAACTTTAGATTTTAGTAGAAAAGTCTGACTTTTTTCTTTTTTACAAAGAAAGATGTGATGTTGAAAAATTCACAATTTTTCAACACAATTAAGGTTTATAACATTTCTTTTGTGATTATATGAAAAAAAATGTGTGATTTTTAGTACAAATGCCTACATTTAATTTAAAAAAATTAAATTATTTTCCTGCTAGTCCAAGAACTAGCAGGAAAATATCAACACAGCTGGTTGAAAAAGTAAAGAATAAGTTGCCCTCTGATGGTAGCCATGGTGATGATGTGACCTGGGGTGACAGCCCTGGTCTAGTAAATACTACACACAGCTAAAGGTTTTCTAAGTTTTGAAATGAACTCTTGTAACTTTGCATTAAGAAAAGATGATAATAAAATTAATGTAGCACTTCATTACCATCAGTGGGTTGTGGAGAGTTATATAGTTACATAACTTATATCTGGTCACATTTTTGAATTAAATTAGCAGCCTAATAACACCTGAATAAACTGTAATGTTAATGTAAACTTTCAGTGGATTACTTGCATACTTGATAAATCTTAAAATCTGACAATCACCCTCAGTTAAGATTTTAAGCATTCCAATTCCAGCGCAGTTAAATTATGTAAATCTGTAACTGCAGGACATCAAGTCACAATTCTGAGCTGTTTTTATAAATTACATGCTTCCGATAGTTAACAGATTTTTGCAGTTTTTCATAACTTACTCAAAAACATTTGTAGAGACCTTTTTTTTCTTCCCTCAAATCAACTGTAACACGTCCAAATATCCAACTCAGCTGCTTGGACAAGTTGCACTGTGGGAAAGTGTAGGAGTTTGGCTAAAAAAATAAATAAATAAAAATAAAGTGAGCTGCTATTTATGAGACAAAAGATTGTGTTTTGGAACACTATTTATATAATTAAAACTAAATCTAATTCTCAGATGATTTGGAAGCTTGCTGAAAAAAATCTGTGCAGTGATTTCATCTAAAGTTGCAACAGAAAAACTAAAAATTAAAAACCTATACCGTTATTAAAGCATCTGTGGAATACAATGCTAAATCGGCCACATTAGTTTGAGTCCATCTTCACACACTTTTAGCATGTTTAAGTACGTTTGGTCTCTTCAAACAGGTGAGCTTTCCCTGGATGAGTTTGTGGCTGGTGCTCGCAGTGACATGGACTTCATGGAGGTGATGATGAAAAGTCTGGACCTCCGCCACATTGTGGCCATGATCCACAACAGGAGGCACAGCGTTTAGGATCCATCTTTCCAACGACCCAATCATCATTCCTCATTTGTCCAGAGTGTTTCAGTATGCAGCCTCTGGTTGAAAAGGTCTTTTTGGAAGTGAGTTTTCTATTAAGATTGAATCCAACCTTCATGTGATGCCAGAGCCGTGCAAACACTGACTTATCCCCATGTTTAATTTCTAAAAGAGTGACACATACATACTTTAAATGGGATGACTCAGGCAACCTTTGCAGACCAGTCATTGTCCTTGTTGAAAGATGCTGAGCTTTGCCAAGGCCACCCTGGCATGAAGGATGATCTCTCAGACAGCCCACTTAGCCTCAGACACCCTGAGGGATCAGGAGGGAGATAGTGGAGCAGAGTGGCAATTACATGAACTCAACTGCAATTTTCAATCAGTTTTATTTTTCTGAGTCGGACTCTCTCTCCATAAATTATTCAAGCCTCTTGTTTTTTTTTTTTACTCTTGCCTGTGAGGTGAGCCATGACTCAGCAGTGTTTTTTAACATCCAGGCTGTAAAACAGAAATAAGTGAAAGTCTCTGGAGATATTAAGTAGAGTATACAAAGACAATTTGTATAATTGTATTGTATAATTTTATCTTTTTTTGTTTTCCAACTTTTTTTAATTAAAAAGAAATGATTTCATAAGAAGCTAAAGATAAAAGAAAGACATATCGTTTAGCAGCATTTTTTTTGTGTGTGTGTGTGTTGCAGCTTTTTCAGCCAAACGATTTGTTCCTGGTTCGGCATGAATACAGCTCTAGACGACCTTTGTTTCGTTTGTTGGCTATGCCCCCCTCTGGTGCCTTCTGTTGCAAGTCTGCAGAATGTGTTTAAACTCAGCTTTTGGTCATGTACACGCCGAAAATGAACAATAAAAACTAAATCAGAACACTGAGTCTATCATATTTCTAAGTGAGTTTCATGTGTTGTAGCTATGATGGAGTGCAGAGATGGTGAGGAAAATACAAATAAATCAAATGAAATTAAGTTTTTTCAAAAGCCATTTTCAAAAAAGAAACAACTAAGCCCATAAATAGTGAAAAAGAAAAAAAATTAAAGAAAAGTCTTTGAATCCCCTTTCCAAGTGCAAAATCACATCTAAATTACACAAGCACACCTTCCCTCTATACTGGTCAATCTGGGAGATACTTAAACAATTTGCATAAACCTTAGTTACTCTCTTTTCACAAGACATTGTCTTGCTGTTTTCAATTTCACCACTAGATGTCTCAGAAATGATGCATTGAATTTGAACCAATCCTCGATTCAACTGGTGAACATCACCAGTTGTCTGTCACTTTTAAAAGTTTTGATCCCATTAAATATTTTGTCTTCTTTTTTCATTTCCTTTTTACCTCAATGGTCTGATATGGGCGGCCATCATTTGAAAAAAAAAGTTGATTTCATTTACTAACGCCATGCAAATTAAAATGGAATCATTTCCTAAATTATTGACATCAGTCCAGTAATGAGTAAAGCAACAAACAGTCCTACCTACATCTGAATCACTCGATGACACTTGGCTGATTTTAACTTCATATACATGCAAAGGTTTAAATCAAAAAAATGTTTTTAGTTTGATCACTGTGTGGCCTCCACAGTGTAATTTATACAAATATCACAAGATAAATGTAAAATAATAATAATAATGATAATAATAATGATAATAATAATAATAATAATGATGAAGCGATTATGTCCATCTCCAGGCAAAGGTTTAGTCTTTCAAAAGTTAGTTTTCAGAAGCTCAGAACATACTGATTTCATTTTTTGTTTTTCAATCATCTCCGAAAACACAATTTACTTTGGTGGAGAGAGGAGGACAGATTGTTTTAGTTCAGTGCATCAAAACTAAAAACTCTTAAAAGTTCTCTTAATTTTGTCCATATTTCTTTCATTATTTGTATGTTTTTAGGCAGTTGAGGCCATAAAAACAAATAAGAGTTAAATCAACATTTATGAGCTGAGCAGTTCAGATATATTGCAAGGCTTGCTGCAGCACTGATCCAGAAGAGTAAAAATGAAAGTAAGTCCTGCCTCTGAGCAAGAACAATGATTCACCTGCACGACGCCAGGACCACTCTATATCAAGAAAAACTATCATGGTATGGTCATCTTTATTTACATAATTTCAAACAACACAGAGTTTTACATGTGTTACAACACAGTAACACTCTTTCTGAACATTTCCTCAAAATATCACTGACCTCATCTTTAACAAACTAAAGCAAGGTCACCTTGTCAAAACAGTATTTATTTTGTCCAAATGCCAATTTTAACAACCAGCAAAATTGAGCTGATCAACCACAAGGGGGCAGCAACATGATCAGTTTCATTTCTTTCCACATAGTTTGGACTCCTTATTCTGCCAAATGCTCGTCCTTTAAGTGCATTCTTGTGGAAAGAAATCCATCTTTATCTTACTGTCACCGCCTGTAATCCCTCCCTCACGCACTGAAGGCTCACAGGAAGTCGTACAGATACTTCATAATATCAAAGCTCACCGTCCTGGAAAATAAAACACACCGAGCATGTTCTCTGTGAAATACTGTAAAAGGTCAGTTCCCTTGAATAATTCAGTCAGTTTCAGGCATGTGTGATAAACAAAAACAGGCACGCACAAACACACTCACCTGGATATGGCACAGATGAAGTCAAGAGAAACTGCACATTTGTACTTTGGGGCATTGAGCTGGTCGTCATGACTGACCTGAGACAGCAGCTGTAAGGTCACCAGAGAGGAGATCTGAAAGGCAACAGAGGAAATGATGCAACTGCACTTCCACAACACACAGCTTTGATTCAGACGCCCTAAATCATGAATGCCAGTGGCAGAGATGTGGGTCGACATATCAAAACTCATGAGCATATGTGCAGAAAAAACATTAAACCGGGAGAGTGTTTGTCATGTTTGATTTAACATGAAAGGATAATCCATACAGAGTGACCTCTTTCATTTTCATGTCTGGCACGTAGGAGACAAGTGTGAACTTGTCTTATATATATATCCTGTGATGTCTAGAGGCTTTGGCCAAAATTAGGACTTGCAGCAAGAGAGAAAAGAAAAGAAAAAGTGTCTGGCAACATTAAATGAACATCTGCCAGAATTTTGGTAGAACTGGGAAAAAAATTGGATCATGTGCCTCATGTGTAAAAGAAGAAAAAGAAAAGAAAAAGGAAATGCTGAGAATGAAAAGACGATGCTCTCTCCAAGAAGTGACCTCAAAATCCACACGAGGCAGAGCAAGCTTCATGAAGAATCTGCAAATGCACTGTTCTTCAGTGCAAGCATGACAGCCCAGGATGCAGGATAAAAGGCTGAAAATCCCCGACACAAGAAGTGAAAGACTCTTCAGTGATAAGAAAAGTGCTACAGCAGGTAATATTTGTGTTGGAAGTGTCAGTAAGTACAGACCAGCAGTGTGTAGCTCATCATGGCAGCTTATCTTCTTGTTTATAATAATCTGAGCTAGTGGGAGCATATACATGTTAAGCAGGAGAGGCTCCAAGACTGAGCCTTGGGGAACTAATCATGTAATTTTTCTTTGGCCTGTTTTGTCCGATAGAACATCTTATTTCATAACATTATATTTTTGAGACTCTCTATACTGCTGTGAATGAAGGATCTTCGTAAACTGTCTTGTTTTGGATCTTCTACATATAAGAGGTACAGACTGGGCGGGGTGCCTAAACTGTCAAACATTTTCATTATTTTAAACAGTAAAATATGAAAATAAAAAATAATGCTTATATTTAAAGTTATGTCTTTTGTAAATCTGGTTATTTTTGTACTCCCTCAGTGTTTCCCACTTGAGTACTTCATGCAGGTCATAAAACAAATATCAAAAGAAATTATGTCTTTTTTTCTTCGATTGTTGTATTACAAGTTCATTTTTAGCTTTCTCAGTTTACACTGTCAAAAATGAAAAGATTGTTGAAACTATTCAATAAAAACCTTACTCAGAGATATATTAATGTTAAATAATAAATTGGAAAAGAGCTAAATACAATGAAAATGAAAAAAAGTAAGTTATTTGAATATTCAACTATCATCTGCACACATTTTTTAAAACCTTAAGAACATTTTTTTGTCATTTTTTAAATTTTAAAAATCACGGCTGGAAAACATTTTGCCACCACAAAACTATTTTCACATTCATCTGCAGAGAGCAGCAACTTTTCTTTTCTCATTTATCAAAGAAGAAATATTTATCTAAAGGGAAACTTCAACTGCACCTGTGTGACATATTTGGACGGGTAAAATAAAGCATGAATATAAAACAGTTAAATGTGTCTCTACAGTAGAACCACCTGAACTCTGACCTGGGAGAAGATGCTGGCAGTCGGGGTGACTCTGCAGTCCACCACACTGTAGAAGATGGCGAGCAAGCGGTCCAGAGGGAAAGGTTTTGGTCCCAACAGGTGGTTATTTGTCTAGGAAGGAAAGATTACAAGAGTATTTTGTTAAACTAAATATAAAAAAAGGGTATGAATAGCAAAGAAGTGTAAAAGCAAGGTTAAGTAAGGGAAATCACCTTCTCATTTTTCTTCAAGAAGTTTGTTTTTCTTATTTTACCATGGTGCTGTTGGGCAACAGAAACAGAGGAAGTTTGGATTTTTTTTTTTAATTCATCCAACACAAGACAGTTTACCAAGCTCGGTCATTCATAACAATACAACTATGTTTTAAAATAAAATGTTCTGACAAAAATTACATGTTTAGTTCCTTAAGGCTACATCTTGGGGCCTCTCCTGTTTAGCATCTACATGCTTTCACTAGCTCAGATTACAATAAACAACAAGATAAGCTGCTATGCAGATGATACACAACTTTACATGTGCCATAATCTTCTTCTGCTGAACAGAAACAAAACAGAATTTTTGGACCCAAAGAAGAGTAATGAAGAGTTGGCACAAAGCTTCAGTTATTACAGTTAAAATCCGCTGATTGGACCAGAAGTCTGGCTCTAGTCACAGACCCAGACCTGAATCTTCAGGTAATAGAAGGGCAAACATCTGGAACAAACTTTCAGCAGGAATGCTGAAACTCTCAGTTCTTTTAAATCATTTGTTTATACCTGACTTTTATTGAATTGATTTTTTAAAAACCATTGGACTTTTTAACTTTAAGCCATTTTACTGTCGATACTGCACTTTTACTGTATTGCTTTCCATTCTATGTCTTTGCATTTACTGTATGACTTATTCTCTCCGAGTTCCCTTGTTGCTGAAATGTGCGATACTAATAAACCTGCCTTGCCTTACCTTTAAAAAGAAACGTTTATCCGTGCGGGCGGGGTTGTAGGAAGCCAAATAGGCAGCAATCAACAGGAACTTTGAGTAAAAAGGCAGTTCAACGTGAGTGTGAGCTGACAAACCTTTGAAGGGAGAAAGTGAGTTCAAGAAGTCAGCAACATCCCGCACTTCTATGCACAAGTACATTCATTTTGTTTACTGCTCGATTAAAAAATATGACTTCAGCATGAATGTGGTGAGTTCAGTGTTTCGTCATTTAGTTTTATGTGTGTTGGCACCTCTCAAGGCTCCGGTTTCATTCTCCTCCATTTGTTGCATCTGCTCCCACTGAAGGCTGAAAGGAGAGAGAAAACACGCAGAAGCTCAGCCTCTCGTAATCATTTTATAAAGCGACACTGGCGAGATATTATTTAAAGAGTAAATTAATATAAAGAGCGCCTACCTGGACACCTCTCGGAGGTAAACTGTCTGCATAGCTTTCTTCAGATGAGGTTCAATGTTTTTCCACAGCTTGTGGGTGTCAGTCTCTTTCACTAAACACAAAGAAAAACAGATGAAATAGCAATGGTTACATTTGCTGAGTCAAAATCAAGTGAAAGATTATTGTGTGGGGGTGGGTCTGATGCTGCACAAAACCATTTCATACATAAACAAGAATTAATTGAATCTAATTCGTACTGATCTTTTGGCTCAGTTTAATGTATTTAAAGGCTGTAAACACTGAATTTAATTATTCAGCTATTCAGAAATGATTAACAATTATTCAGAAAAGAAACTCAAACATCAGGAAGTTAAAATTCTGCATTCTTTTTCCTGTCAACGGAGGAATCCAACACCAGTGCTGCAAAAAAATGAGAAGCTTCCATATCTGGTGCGCAGTGGTGCAGTGGTACAGAAAGAAGGTACTGGGTTCTGTCCCAGGGGGGTCTTCTATGTGGAGTTTGCATGTTCTTCCTGTGTCTGCGTGTGTTTGCACAGTTCAGAAACATGACTCAAGGGTTCATATGTGGGTTAAAAGATGTCTTCCTTCTAAAACTGGATTCTCATTCATGCAACCTGGTGTGATCCGCGTTCACATCATCATCAAATAAAATGCAAGTAGGTGAAGGCTTTAGCGGCCACTTTGTTGAGTGCTCTTGCCCACTCTAGTGAAACAAACTATAAGCAGAAACCTCTGAGTTTTTGGTTTGTCCCTCTGCCCAACAAGTGACCAAAAACATTCATGCATCTTCTCAACTCATCTTCAACTGAAGGAAATGATAGACTAATGCAAACATCTCTTCAAGCTTTACCTTTCCCTGTTGTCAAAGGCTCACAAAACTTTGAGAAGTTGAGGGCAGCCTGGTTGGGGGAAAAAAAGAAAAGAAAAAATGAATGTTGCGTGAAAGCAATGAACAATCTGCGGTGAGTTAAGAGAACGCGTTTCTGACCAGGTGTCGCAGCTCTCTGAGGTCTCGACAGGCTGAGTAAAAGACTCCCAGCAGCATGTTGATGTAAGCAGAGTAAAACTCAGCTGAATATGAAGGATGTCTGTCCTGAGACAGAATCTGCTGCAGCTCACCTGCAAACAAATGAACCCACGCAAAATCACTGACCTCATGTTAACACAGAAACAGATACCTATTAAAAAAAAAGAAAGAAAAGAAATTGATGCCTCAACAGACTAGCCAGAAATTCTCACGATAAGTGCTGATTAATTTATGCAGTGATGCTTCCGTACAAAATATTCCTTTTTAAAGGCGCTTCCTGGGGTGTTAGAACAAAATCGCAGGTACAAATCTCACATCTCACACCACATGCGGCAAGTGTGTCATCATTATGCAGCGTGGTTCGAGAATGAAAATACCTTTGCTGTAGTCAGGGAAATGGAGCAGAAGTGGCTCGAAACAGCCAGTGTTGGGTTGGAATTTGTCCCAAACGATTTCACTCAGCAGGATGACGGTAACATTGTCTTCAACCTGAAGAACAAATGCATGCAGTGACAAATGTGTCAAATCTTAACAGTTTGGCTGAACAAAAGCACTCAACTCTACTTTCACTGACTAACTATAAAAAAGAAAAAGAAAAAAAACAAAAAAAAACAAACTCTACTTTCACTGTTCCATTTTTACATTTATATATCCTAGCATTCTTTTTTAATTGAGTGTGCAGTTTCCAAATATTTTTGGATCAGTAGAACCCTACATACTTTACTTGTCAAAGAAGAATAAGCACAGATGATACATTTTTATTCAGTAATGCCTCAGATGCACAAAAATTGCAATCAGCAAAACTGTGCAACACATGGATCCTTCAACTATGCAAGCTGTTTTAATGTCACAAATTAAACCTGTGCTTTTGCTGCAATAAAATACGATAATGTGTGCTTTGGAAAAGGATAAGCAACAGTCATAAAACCTGGAATTACTGATTAAAGAGAGAAAAAATCAGTGTATTTGCACCACAACATGTTAAGGTATCACTGGGAACTGTAAAGAACATGAGTATTATCTCTTCTAGTAACAGAAATAATTTGTCCTCCTGTTGACCTCTTCATAGAAACAATGACATGCATTTGAGAGATAAGACAACTCTTCATTATCCTGCCATGCTTTGCAGCCACAAAACAAAAGTCTACATCTTAATTATCAATTTAAAAATCCATAAAGCAGCTCTGAAGCAGCCTGACAGGAAAGAGACAGTTTTTTTTCCTGAACAATCCAAATGAAGCAGTTAGTTTTCACTGGAATCAAATGCAAACTGTCATTTGAGCCGTTGAAAAAACTGCAAAGAGTGGTTGCTATTCTTGCTTCCTTGCAGCATTGTGAAAAGCCCCTCGCACTCAGCTCGAGGTCATCCATCCATCCCCCTTCATCATCTGCACAGTGTAACAACAATAAAGTGCTTCACTTGATAGATAACACAAAGAGCACGCTGTGCTACCTCACCAGCTCCTGAAGACGAAGGAGGGCTGGGAGGAGATTGGCATCAGTCTCTCTCAGAAGCTCAGCTTTTTCCATTACCTGAAAAATATACATGCAGGATTCTATTTCATTTACATTTCATACTTGGCAAAGTCGAAGCTGGGAGCGAATGTTTCAAGGAGAATTACATTTGTTTTTTTAAATCCATTTCAGACAAAATATTAGATTGTGTCCACTCCTGTGCAGACAAAAAAAAATAATCTGCAGGCTAACATCTGTAACTCTGCTCAGCATTTATTTGCATATGTAATCCCACTGATCACAAATTAATGCGACCACTAAGTGACCAATACAAATAATAAATGACTTGACAGGTCACTGATTATGAACGCTGAGTCTGCCAAGTCATGGGTGACTTTCTGGTGGAGGATAAAGTTCTCTGCACTCACAATGTATCGCGTCTGGTTGGCGGGAGACTGGGAGGCCTGCTGTCTGTAGATGCGTACAAAGTCAGACAAGGAGGGGGCGCGGGGGAGCAGTGAGGTGGCGTTGCAGCCGAAGAAGGACACCAACACTTGTTCAAAAAGCAGCGCAACAGAAACACATTCGACGCAGCTGACAGTGGCATGAGGCAGCTGCACGGAAGACAGGAGGATAAAAAGTAAAAGTGATTAACAGTGTCAGTTATACTCAGGTACAACACACATGAAATCAAAGTATTAAATAGATTTATTTTCCTTTATACATTAGTGAACTGAATTCTCAAGGTCAATACGATGGCAGTATCTTTCACTTTTCTTTTTTCTTTATTCACCAAATATTAATTTATTCATGAAACAAATCAGCAGAGTATAATAAAGCACTATTTGTGACAATGAAAACACTGTAAACAACGGCACGAGAAAGTTTCACCTCATGGCTCAAGAGAACAAAATGAACATGAGTGAAAACAAAGGTTGGACAATTTAATTGTTCCATTTTTTTCTGAAAAGAAACCCTCACCTCCAGTTCCTTCATTAAAACTTTGATCACATGACTCTTTCCTGAGGCTCGATGACCGTATATGAAGATGGAGGGGAAGCAGTACTGCTGGGGCTGGAGAAAGAAAATTAAAACATTATTAGATTTCAGGCAAAGGTACTATTTAGTCGTTGGTTTACAGCAGGAGGCCACATGAGGGCTGCATCAGCATTATGGCAGCCCTCAAGGGGCCAGTTGTGACTGTAAGACTCTAAATACTCCTTGACACATTGTTAAATAACAGTTTCTGCATTCAATCTTAAATCACATCTATTTCTCAAGCAACCAAGACTTTGTGGTAGGTTTTCTTTTTGCAAGATCGTAATTTTTATAGCTTGCTTTTTGGCATAAAACCTTGACTTAAAATTCCGATTTAAGATCGTAAAATTGTGGGCTTGTATTTTTGAAGCAATTTTTGCTTTAAAAAAATCACAAATATTTGGTGGTTAAAAAAATAAAAACAACAAATCTTTGTTCAGAAAATCTGAAATTGTGAAAAACTGACATGACTATCTCGCAATATGCAAATTCTGTATAAATTTAATTCAACTTTTTGACTGTTACTGCATGTGGCTGTTTGAATACAATTCCCAACTTTTTCTTGTTAATCATGACTTTTGTAGAAATGCCTCTTTATTTAAAATAATGACTTTTTAACTCAATATTGCAATTTTTGTTGTAAAATATTTATTTATGCAAAACTGTGGGTTTCAATGTATACTATGAAGACTTCTCAGTAAGGTGAAGGTCTACCTTTCACTTCACAACTTCAATAGAGTTATCCATGCTTTTATTACATCTCATCTAGATTATTGTCATTCTTTATATATTGGCCTTTATCAGTCATCACTGTGGCTCTTTCAGGCTGTTCAAAATGCAGCAGGTCGTCTTCTGACAGGAGAAAAAATAGATTTGATCACTCCTGTTCTGGCTGCCTTACACTGGCTTTCTGTCCACTTCAGGATCCAGTTCAAAACGTTATTACTGTTTTGTTTTTTAAGTGTCTCAAAGGCTGAGCACCAACCTACTTGTGTGAATTATTAAGGCCTCATACTCCAGTCAGAGCTCTGAGGTCTACCACCCAGCTGCTCCTGGATGTTCCCAGGATCTGACTTTGAAAAGAAAAAAAAAGTTTACCATTATAACTTCTAACATGCTTGAACATTTTAAAATTCTCTTGAAAACATTTCCACCCCTTGCTTTTAGTCCAAGTCGAGCAAACTGTCAAAGGTTTTATTGAACAAACTCTATTTACTTAATTCTTATATTAGTCTTTTATTGCATCAGGTTTAGTGTTCTTGGTTTAATATTTATTGTTGACGTTGCTTGTTTTTTTTATCATGGTTTGTACAGAACTTTGGTTTATTCCTTATTTTAAATCTGCTGTGTAAATAAACTTTGACAGGACAATTAAACGCCCTTCAAGATCACAAAGTCACGTAAACTGAAGTGGTGGGCCGCATTCGGTCTTGAGATTGGCATCTGTGGTTTACAGTAGTAAACAAGTATTTTAGGCATGTAATTCAACTTTGCTCTGTACTGGTGAGGTGTACGTTGAAGGTACTTTACGCTTTCTGTAAAACGAGCGAAAAAATAAAATAAAATAATTAGACCATACCTCTCCCATGAGCGACAGCAGCATCCCAGTCTGTACCTCTCTGCAAGGCAGCTGCTCGGAGACCCGCCGCAGCCTCTCATCGTCGTATCCTGGGTGTTGTAGCGTGCCTGTCATTTTTGATCTTCTTAATCCCAATTATGACCCGCGATTGAACTACCAGAAGATTCCAGAATAACGCGGACAGAACCGAGATATAGTTAGTTTAGCTTCTCGTGGCTGCACATTCAGGCTGAACGAAGCTGGACTGTTAAGAGTGAAAAGCGAGTCAAACTGTCGACACTGACGGAAATGGTCTACGTTGACGGCGGCGACCGCTGTGGGAAAACACATACATGAAAATAAATGACATAGAAGACTTAAATGCTGTGATAATCACAGTTAAAAGTTAGAAATACAAAAGACGGACTTCGTTTGCTGAAGTTTCGCGCGCCGTTGGATTACGTCATCAGCCGTACTTCCATAACATCCAATCACAGTTGAACACTGGTTTCTGGGTAACGTAGTTCAATAAGTGTGAACAATCGGAGAAGTGAAAATAGGCTACATGAAAGTCTCGATTTTTATTTTGAATAAAAGAGTAAAAGTTTATCTCATTTCCAACTAGATGTTAATTAAAACTTAAGAATACAAAATACTATTCTTAAGAGCAGCTCAGCTGAGGCTTCTTCAGATCCTACAAATAAATCAATCAATCCTTCCAGCTCATAGCTATAAACATAACTTACGTTCTGAAGAAACTTCATAAATAATGACAGTTACACCGACATATAACGTTCCTTCGTGGCTTAATAAAGTGTTATTGAATGTAATTTACACACCTGGTATTGCTAAACTTTAAAACAAGAGGTGACTACTGAGGTTGCGCTTTTCTCCACGAGTGGTTCCTGGAGGTTGTTGTTACTGTTGTTAGTAGCCTAATTAAAGGTATGTCAGTGGATCAGTACTGTACAGACCAGTGTACCTATATCAAAATATTTTTCTTATTTTTATAGGCCTATGTATCTCAATTGCATATTTAAATTTCCATCGATTTGAATTACGTAGGCTGGATTTAACATTAAAAAATGATAAACTCTATGGGTACATACACTGGTTCTTAAGCATTAGAAAGAAATTTTATGTAGCCTACTAATTACAAATATATAATCTGATATGTCTTTGAAATACATCGGGTTTATTTCGTTTCATTTAGCTACATTTGACTGACAAATAGGCTATGCATCACAAAAATATATTAGGCCTATACTTTTTATGTTAAATCTTTATAATTCAAATCATAAATTTATATCCAATTGAAATAGCTACGTAAGTCTTCAAATTAGGTCTAAATGTTTCTGTAATTGTATGTTGAGTAGCCTACAAAAAATGTTGAAAGCACTGAGACATATATCTCACGACAGCAAATAACAATGTGCAAGGAAAATTGAAAGTATAGTTTCCTAGAAGTCTAAACTAACACTGGTAGAGTCATATAGGCCTATACTGTACTGCTGTGATTATTTTTGTAAGAAAATGCATGTCTGTTTAGGCTACTCATTCAGATCCGCCTGCTCACAGAGAAATCTGAGATCTCATGACAATTAAGTTAAGAGCCATTAGCTTCATTGCAAATCAATGTGTATGTGTGTGTGTTCAGGATTTCGCGCGTTGCTGGATAATACGTCACAATGGGATTAAGGGATGTGGGTTGGCCCTGTGATATCCGCGGCTCCTCTCCAACTATAATTCAATCGGATCTGAGCTGCGGCTGCTGCTCCGTCGGCGTCGAGAGCAGCTCGACCATCCCAGCAGCATCTCTCACAGTCGCTCCCCAGAGCAGACAGATGCTGGGACATCTCAGATGGCTGGATGTGGAGGCAAATGGAGAATAAATATTCAGCATAGAAGACCAACCAGTTTCTCCAGAGCGCACGTTTCGTTTCTGCAGACTGATGAATGAACATCGGAGCATCATAAAGCGACCTTGCCGCACGGATGCGAGTGTGTAGTGATGCTGTGTGTAGACTACATCTGGGACTGAAGAGGAAACGTGAAAATAATAATAATAACAATAATAGCCTAATAAAATACAGACGTGAAGAAGTTCTGCTGAATATCGCGACCAGATGTGGCAGGTGACAGTTTTCTGAACAACAACTCAGCAGTTTACACAATCCGAACAGAGACAGGACTGGAGGATGGTCCCCGGGGCCCCCGCCACGACCACTACCATGCTGCCAGCCTCCGAGGCTGCCAAGATCTACCAGACCAACTACGTGCGCAACTCACGCGCCATTGGCGTCCTGTGGGCGATCTTCACCATCCTCTTCGCCATCGTGAATGTGGTGTGCTTCATCCAGCCCTACTGGATCGGGGACGGCGCGGACACCCCGCAGGCTGGCTACTTCGGTCTGTTCCACTACTGCATCGGGAACGGGCTGTCCCGGGACTTGACCTGTCAGGGCAGCTTCACCGAGTTCAGCAGCATCCCCTCCGGAGCCTTCAAGGCTGCATCCTTCTTCATCGGCATGTCCATGGTGCTGGTCCTCACCTGCATCGGCTGCTTCGCGCTCTTCTTCTTCTGCAGCACCGGCACCGTGTACAAGATCTGCGGCTGGATGCAGCTGGCTGCAGGTAGGAGACTCTGACTACAGGTGGAAGCTGCAGGGGTGATGATGCTACAGTTCAAATGAACCATGACTCATTGGAAACCATCACGTGATGACAGTTTAACAGGTTTTTCTTGACTAAAATCTGCGCCTCAGTGTATAAAAAAAAAAAGATGTGTTGATTTCAAGCTCATAAACTCCAGATTTACTGGAGTTCTTCTCATAAGATCTGCGGTTTTATTTACATCTATAAGAACAGTCAAAAACTACATGGTTTCATTTCATTTTTTCAGATTTTTTAGACTCATGCCTACAGTGAAACACTGTTTCATAACATTTGCTTATTTAATGGAGAAAAGATGGACATTATAGGCCTACATTAATTTTCATTTTACTATTCAGAATTACATCAAATCCATCAATTCAGAAGGGCTACTCTGGGATTTTCCTCTCATAAAATGTGGAAATCCTGTCAGAGACGATCATTATTAGCTTACACAGCTTAAACAAGGACAGTTTAACTACAAAAGCTCAAATCCACTAGGCCTCCATCTTTTTGATTCCACATATCGGCCAAAAATGCCAGTGAGTTAATGTTTTAACTCCACAATTCTATTTTATTTGTTATACATTTTACACAGGACTACACATCTCAACACATTATTCACACAAATAAAAGTGTAAACCCATTGGTATACTTAGACACACACATAACGATTTTTGAGGAGATAACATTTGAATTGTAATGGGATAGTGAGCTCAAATATAATGAATAATGTAGTTTTTATTTCATCGGTCCTCCTGTAGCTTTATATTTAGCTTATAATTGTAGGTCATAGAAATTTTCATTATTATGTTCCCTGAAAGTCCTCGTTGTCCAGTGTTGGGTTCATAAATAATATAAATATGTATTTGAGAGCTGCTGCAACTCCACAGGAGAGATGCAATAAACAATGTTATCAGAGCAGGCAAATCTTCCTGAGACCTCCAGACTATCAGTGACTCGTGTCTTCATAGATCACCTCTTCTGTAACTGTTCCACTCATGCTGTCATTTTCATACATTTACCACTTAAATATGTAAATATATATACACCGGGGATGTTTTTGTATAATTTCTTGATTGTTGTTTCTCTTTTGCAAGTTCCTCTGGATAAAAGCCTGTTGACTGAATATAAATGAATATCTTCAGTGGGGGGAGCCTACAAGTCTGCTTTATTCTGCAGAGCACATAAGCTTTTCACTGAAAATATTCCAGTGGTCAAAATCTCTGGATGTGTTACGTCCTCTGGGAACCAACATAAACTGTAGATGGTATTGTATCCCTGGATAAAAGCTCAAAGTTGTCGGTTGTAACTTTGAAATACTTTTTCTGTTGTGGAGCGGAAGTTCTTTGCACTTAAAACTTGTGGCTGATTTATGAAAATAGAGCCTATTTGGAAAATGTCTAGCAACATTTTTAATAACGTGAGGGAGCAAACTTTGCCTTCTTATCCTCCAAAATACATTTGAAAAAGCTGAATTGATGAAGCATCAGCTGCTAAGTACACAAGTCCAAACTTGGCATCCCTTATACTTGTCATAAACATTTAAAATCACCAATATTTTGATCAGATTCCGTTTTTTTTAATCAGTTGTCAAAGTTAGTGATGTTCTTTTTGTGTGGCATTTGTGTTTATGTTACAGCATCACTGCTTAGTAAAAAAAAAAGAAAAAGAAAAAAAAAGCGACAATGTAAAACTCCAGTGCACTCTTTTCAGCTGTCTTGTAAATGGTGGATAGCGTTGATCCTTGGTGATATCAAATGCTATTTTGTTGTAATAACTTAACATCAGTCTCAAACAGTTAAGTTTGTTTTGTTTTTTTAGACTTTTGAATTCTCTGAACTTGACTTCTGACAGGTCATTCAGGTCACAGAAGCCTCCAGCCTAGTTACTGTGTAAACTCACTTCTCTTTAACTCCACACCCCCAAAACTTTTCTTTGATTCTCAGAATTGTAGCCCTCACTCCCAACTGACAGTTTTAATCAAACTCTAATTTATACAAAATCATGCAGCTTCATCTAGATTCCCCCCCTCCCCACCTCCCCCAAGAACCGTAAACATACTTTGATGTGCATAATCGACAGAGTTGCCTTTCATCGTCTTTTGATCTTTGTGAACTTGTGAGTGGGAATTTGCAAGAAATGTGATTGTCACATGCAAACTCTTGAATCTGAATGAGGACAGCTAGAAAAAACAGCCATTACCATGCAGGCAAGGGTGTCAAACATCCCGGGCCACATCATCACCATGGTTACCATTTAAGGAATGGTCATTCTTTACTTTCTTAACCAACTATGTTGTCAAATTTCAGGCCAGTTCCTGGACTCAGACATAAAAAAAGAAAAAGGAAAAATAAAAGTTACTTTGACACAAAATCTGATATTTCATGACTTTTATGATGTAAAATTGCAAATCGAAAAATTTCAACTAATTTTTTGTTGTAAATAAGGAAATATTGTTGTGAAATGGTGAATTTTGCAAGCCTTTTTATCATACAATCACAAATGTCTTAAAATTGTCACTTTTTAATTTTAAAATTGCATTTTTTCTGTTGGAAAATATCATGTTTTGCAACATTTTGACATAAAATTAAAATAGTGGTAAAACTGCAAATTTTGTATAATTTCAACTTTTTGTTAGATGGAAAAGTTAATCTTACAAAAATCATGAGTTAGGACAAAAATATTCAACTTTTATTTTTTTTGCAAAATCTTTTTCAAAAGTTTGTTAAATCATGACTTTTTGACATAAACCAGCTGCTCTCCACCTCAGTTATTCCACTTTTTAAAGTTAGTACTGAATCAAACAGTTGCAGTTGCATTGAAATTTCCTCAGAAATGTTCTATTTATAAGTAAATGATTGTCCTTGCATGCTCTCGTAGGCCAGATAAAATGAAGTGGCGGGCCAGTTTTGGCCCGTTGGTCTCCAGTTTGACACCTGTTCCATATGATATGAACTTTGGTGGCTGTTGTTAAGTAGTTATTGGCCAGTTGGAAGGTAGCATGATCAATAAAAACAAACATTTACCATTTAACAATAGTATAAAGTTAATGGAAATCTTTAAATAAAATGTCTATGGCGTAAAAGATAGAAAATCACCTCTAAAAGAAGCCAACTAACAACTACATAAATGAAGAAGCTTTAGTTTAATCCACAGAAAACAGATACAATCTCATTTCATTTGTGCCACACAAACACACTTCCCCGCAGATAAAGATTTCCAGCACAATCTCTGGCTGTGAATAATTTGTGCGTATAAATAATCCCCTGGAATCACACTGTGCACCTTCACAGATGCCTGCAGCAAAACACAGGTTGCTTTCAGACGGAAATGTAACGTCAGAATCGATATATCACATTAGCAGTTCTGCTTTTGTGTGCAGACGTACACCGTCAGGGGTGGAGGTATGTTCTGTGAGCCTGTAAAATAACTCACTAACCACAGTGATGGACTGGTGCATTTTGCCACCTCACAGCCTGGATAAAATTCAGCTGACCCTGAACATAACAACAGGGGTTTAGAAAATGGATGGATGAAGAAGATGATGAAGAAGAAAAAAAGAGGTTAGCAGCACCATTGACCAGCTACGTGTTTCACAAAAGTATCTTGAATGGCTGAAGATGATGCAGCTGAGCTGGATTGTCTCAGAGAGAAAGCACAATGTTGAGCTCCGTCACAAGCTGGTTCTAATGAGCAGCAGTTTGTATCATTGCAGTATTTTAGTCACAGATCAAAGCTGCTTTTTATTCCTCTGAGTCGCATGTTGACTCTCTTCTGTTTTCCCTCAACATCAGTGGGGAGGATTCTCAGATTTTACATTAAAAAATAGAATGAAAACATATAGAGGGCTCCAACTAATGATGATTTTTCACTTATATATTATTATTATAGGCTACATATTATTATTTATACAAGATGTAAATGTTTTCAGGGTCATGTACAGACATTTTTGGAGGCTCAAGCCAACAAGAAAGGGTTCACTCAGGAAACAGCCTTTTTTTTAAGAAGAAGAAAAAGTATGTGGTAAAAGCTTTGTATTTTGCAAATCTGGAAAAAGAAAGAAAATCTTACAAATGAAAATAGAATTTTGAAAATCTAACTTTTTTGTACATAAAATTATGTTTTTTTATAACTCATCATAAAATCACAGATCTTATGTTTTTTGTAAAATTGTACATTTAGTAATAACACAAATTTGGCATAAAAAGTCAATTTTGGCAATTTTTCTTAATAAAAAAATGAAATTCCCATGTAAATCATGACTTGAATTGCATATGTTGAACTTTTTATAACTTCTTAATAATTAATTAATAATTCTTTATAAATTCTGTAATAATGTAATTGCAAAAAAACAGTGCAGGAAATCTTTACCTCAACATTTTAGAATACCAATACAGCTGTGCTCTAATCATTTACAGACTGATGTGTAATTTCTGCCCCAGAATTGTTTTTCGTCTGCTGATTTATTTTGTGACTTTCATTAGATCAGAAACTACTGAATCAAACTACTTAAGTACTGAACTTGCATCCAAATATCACCCAAATCTGAGGCTTCATTTGGATTTTCAAACTTAAACTCATCTTTAACTTTCCCATTTTGGTTCACTCTTGCCATTCATTCTGCTTTTAAGGCCATTTCTGTGTCCTTTCACTTGTCCTCCTGTGTGTCATTTGATTGAAGAAGTCGAGGCACAAGCCATTAAAAGATTTTGAGGCGACTAAAATAGGCAATATCCAGGTGCCTTTTCTGTGCGGGCAGTCTGAAATCCCAGTGTGATTGTAAAGAAATCCTCCCTGTTAGAAATCACTTAAGACGGTCAGGGAAGGTTTCTGCAATGAAGGGTCGTCCAGAATGTAAAACTATGTTGGACTGGTTTCTGGTGAAGATGGTATTTTAGAAACAAATTTGCAAATAAAGAACATCTCTGTGACTATACTTTTTTTAAAATGACATTTTAGCAGCCTTTCGCCCGAAGTGAGCTGGGATAGGCTCCAGCAGACCCCCGTGACCCTGCACAGGACAAAGCGGGTATAGATGATGGATGGATGGATGGACATTTTAGCAGATGTTACCGTAGCTGGAAGAACTGCAATTTCTTTGAAACAATACCACTTCCTAAAAGGCTGTAACCTCTATGGCAGGGGTGTCAAGCTCTTTCATCCGGGGCCACATCACCACCCGGGTTACCATTAAAGGGACGATTATTCTTTACTTTCTCAACCAGCTATGTTGACACATTTCCTACTAGCTTCTGGACTCAGTCATAAAGAAAAAGACAAAAAAAAAAAGCTAATTTTTTGCCACATTCACTTTTCATAAAATAGACTTTTGTACAAAAATCACAAATTATTTTTATACAGGCTGCAAATTAAAAAAAAAAAAAAAAAACAGACTTTTTTCCATAAAGAAGCAAAATTTTGTTTTAAAATCTCCAAATTTCACAACTTTTTTTTCCAAACGACCGAGACTTTTCAAATTGTACAATTTCAAATGTAACAAAATTTATTTTTTTTAACCTTAAAATTGCTTAACCTTCTTTGCAACTTTTTAAATTTTTTGTATAATTCTACTGACCATAAAAGCCCACTAATCAGGAGATTTTTTTGGCTTTACAGGATTTCTGTAAATATCTGTAAACCCTTTACGGATATCACTATGAGAAAGCTCAGAGGCATAAAGATAATAAACACCTTTTAGGTACACTGTTCTGCTAGTTGTTCTATATTTTCCTTATTAAAATTGTAGATGCATGTTTTATTTAGTTCAACGGCGTACAATCTAATTTATTTATATCATGTAACATTTAAGATTGCTGAGATTATGCAAATACATCTGGCAAGTTTGCCATTCCCTTTAAGTAAATGAGAGAAAATCCAGTGCAGTTATTCCGTAGAATAGAAGGTGCAGTAAAATAAATGAACTGTTTTATCTCAGCAGGTGCAAACTGTGTTTTGACTTGCTTACATTAACGTCAAGACGGAGATGGATGTCCAATTTAGACAAAGTAAGTAGCAAATCACCCTGACAGATTTACAATTCATTCATTTCAGCTTCACATAAACAAAAACCTAAAAGCAGCAATTAGGATTTGAATGAAGTGATGCAAACAGGCCCTGCACATGGCTTTGATACTGGTGTCAGGAATATTTTTTACTAGCTGCTGGCTGCTGGTTTGTGTCGTCCTCTTAACTTTGTGGAGACATTCCCTGCGTTGCCCCCGAAGTGAAGTGCTGGCACTTTAAAGGAGAATAAAATGTTATTTCAAAGTAATTGGAACAGCCACTGAATTTCCTGACCGTTTATGAGGAGTGCGTGGCCACTGGGGCTCTCACAAAAGGCCTCCACTACTTTAAAAACATTTAGCTCCGTGTTCACGGCACATCAGTCCACAAGGGACGAAGCCTAATTTTTTTGCAAGCTGCCACATTTGTTTCCAAACTCATCTAATGATGCAAGCTTGCCAACAAACCTAACAGAGCAGAAGAATTACATGAATCTCTGGGTTGAGTTTGTTCCACTATTATCAAAAATGGTGTTTCAGCCCTCTGCAGACTGCATGAATCCATGCTGCTGTGTACTGAAGCTGATGTGATGACCGTCACATCACATCAGCTTCATTTGGTTTTATTCTGAATGTGTCAATCGTTGCTAGATTGTCTGTTTTTACGTGTTGTTTTTACTTTTTTTAATTAAAAAAAAAAAAAATTATAAAAAGTAATCTGGAAGAGGATAGACAACAGTCAAGTAGATTTTGCACAAACTAACGATAAAGTTGGCAGTGTCTTAATATATATATAATAAGTATATAAATTCTTTTCGTCAATATTGAAAATAGGATGATGTGAGCATGCTCAAAGTGCTGACTGATGCCCTATAATCTGTATGGTCTCTCAAACTCCATCTCTGAACCTACAGAGCAACAGATATCAAAAACTGCTTTTGCATGAACATCTCTTTGTTGTTGTTGTTGTTGTCATTGTTGTTGTTTCTGTCTTTTTTGGGGGGTAGATGGGGGGCTGTTAGCCCACAGTGATGCATTAAAAAGCAGGGCCGCCCGTCCGTTTCCTGTCTGCCCAGCCATCAGTTTGCCACGCGGTCAGTGGCTCTGTCCATGGTGCTTTCTCTCCATTAACCAGTCCTTCAGAGATGGAAGCTGGCACTCTGAGCCAGCAATAAAAGGTCAATTTTGAAGTTTATTGATCCAAATGTTGCTTTCCAGAGCAACAGGAAGCAGTGCCGTAACAAAGCAGAGCAGCAATGCAGCCTTTGTAATGGTTGAACTATTCAGTCATGTGTTAGTGTTTATCAGTGAGCCACAGTGTTCGCTTGTGTTAGATGCATGATAATAAGGGAAGAACTGCTGTTATTATGCGACTGCTCAGTATCCTGCGTGGTATTAAAATGAACACTGCTTCAGTGAGATGTCGAGTGGAGCTTGGTTGTGCTGCTCATCCCCGTCACGAGACACTATAACATCTGCGGAGGAGAAAGATGGGTAATGAGAACTGATCCTGAATCAAATAAATAAATTAATAAATAGATAATTGAAATACTGTTTTAGCATTTTCTATGTGCAAATGATCAAAAAGGGAGTCATGGTTTAAAAATAAATAGACAGCAATTCTTTTCCCCTTAGCTTTTGTTCTTCCATTCCTGACATCCGGCTAGCAAATTAATTATGATTCTAGTTTACACTTAAGACGGCTTACACAAAAGCCCCCTCTCATGAGGGTTCATCTTGGAAAGGCAGAAAATTAAAATAAAACAAGTTAAATAAAGGAAAAGTTATAGGTAGCCTAATAATAATCTGAATATAAATATTAATTAATAGAATTTTTATTCGATTAGTAATTGTCAAAAACATGTATGTCAGGTTGATTGGTGAATATTAATTGACCGAGGGAAGGAAGGAAGGAAGGAAGGAAGGAAGTCAAGTTTTATATAGCACATTTAAACCGAAGTGCTTGGCAGAACAAAAAATAAAAACTTAGTGAAATACATTATACAATAGTTTAAATAAAATTTTAATGTAATAAAAGTCAATGGGGAAAAAAATGTTTGGATAGAACACACAATTCGAACCAAAGAGAAAAAGAAAAAAAAGGCTTTCAACATCGATTTAAAAAGATCCAAACTGGGAGCAGATCTCATTTGTGGTGGAAAGCAGTTCCATAATTTAGGAGTAGCAATCCCAAAAGCTTAATCACGCGATCGCTTCAAGATCCTACAAGAAAAGAATCAAGTGTAACCGCCTCTATAACAGCAAACATTTTGTCAGTTTCCTGATCTGAAGCATTCAGATGATCTTGCAAACACAATGCAAAGGAGGTGTTAATTTTCTTCTTAAAAGTGTTCGTTTATATTCTGCTCAAAGGAAGAATCAGAAAACAGAATTATATGTCAATTCAACCTTTTATTAATCTCATGCACAATATTTTCTGGCCAGAGGTCCACGCCTGGTCTCAGTAACGAGGATCAGGGAGCGAACACAGAACAGTGATTCTGGGGGGTTTTTAACAGAAAAGGGGCAGTTTCTTCCTCTGGTTGTGAATTCCAAACTTATCTGCCTTCACCAGAGATGTAGCTTTAAAACCCAACTTTAGAATCTTTAAATGATCAAGTTCCTGTCCATTGTTTTATCTAAGCAATGAGAGTCAGCAACTTTAAGAAGTCTGAAGTCAACAGAATTTGTGAAAAACAGGATGGATCCTTTGTCAAAATAATCACTCAGCAGTTTAACAAAATGTAGAATCTTCTAAGCCATTTAACCAAATATTAACAGAGGAAAGACATCAGTAATAATCTCAGAGAGGCAAATTTTGCTGCTCATCAGTCTGGAAAGTGTTACAATTTCCTATTAGTTTGGAAATTCAAAGTGAGAACGATTATTCGTAAATGTCAGACTTTCAGACAGTTGCCAAGGACTGGACTTCCCAACGTGGAAAAGGTTAGCATCATTCAAAGATAAATAAACGAGTGAATGAATGAGCTCAAGCTCTACATGCATGTTAAATGTACACAACAGTACATTTAGAAAAAAGACCAAGCAAGTACATTTTGTTTGAGAAGATTTCCAGGAGAAAGCTTCTCTTAAAGGGGCATGGCAACACGGCTTAGGACTAAACTGGGACGCTGTTCTCTGAACAGATGAGAGCTGAGGAGAGATGTTTATGCACAGAGCCACGTTTGAGGAAACTAAATTAACATTCTCCCTCTCAGTAAAGATGTACCTGTCAGAAATATATTACACACATACTAGACATTAAATTGTACATTTCTATTAAAGCAAATGTATCCTCCAGTTTGCACAGCTATGTTTGAGTGCAAAGAAAATGCAATAGTTTGCTTCATAGCCTGGCCAAAGGTACATTTACATTTTTATTAACTGTGGGAAAACTGCACAGAATACTTGTACTTGGGGATAATGTATTGTAATGTATTTGACCTGTTTGAATGCATATATATTTCTATTTATTCCAAACAAGTTTTTGAAGCTCACTTTTTTTTCCTTTTGTTTGCCCCAAATTAAGTATAAAATATCCAAGAATACTTGGCCAGATGCATAACTTGTGCACACATGTGCAACTGGTTTCACAGCTGGTAATTTTTTTCATTTTAGTCAATTATTTAGGGACAAGAAACCACTTCAGACAGTGAAATAAAAAATAAAAGCCTTGATAAAACACTGTAAAAATCAATCTTGTAACATGATGATTCTTTTTTAAAATTTTGCTAACCATAACTGCCATTCAAAGAAGCCCTCATTTTAAAGAAAAAGCAACAACAACAACACAAATATCAATGTGAGCTCTGTGCATCATGTTCACCACAGTTGAGAGTTGGAAATTACATCCGAGGGTTAATGACATCAGGCCAATCTTTATCCTCTCACGTGTCTAATGAGCTACCGGAAGAGTCTGAGAGGCTTTACGGTGATGTAAGATGACCCCACACAAGACACATACACATAAACGCGCACACAAACACACACACATGCAGTGAACTGGTCATCATTGACTGAGGTCTTCATCTGAGTGTCTAGACCCTCTCATCCTCTGCTCAGCTCAGCTGCTTCCCTGCCTCACAGCTGCCACCCAGAAGGGAAATATCTCTTCATTTTCATCTCAGAGGTCACACTCCCTTTACAGAGACCAAAAAGACACTATAGATGTGTAAAATAAAAGGCAAGGAGTCAAATTTAAAGCCAGCCAGTTCAGATTTTAAAAAAAAAATTGCAGAGACAGAGGTTCTCAACTCCAGACTAAACCTGAGCCTGTGGATTAAGAAAGTGGATCACCCCCTTTAGCTGATGGATGAGGATCTTAAAGGGAAAGGAACAAAAATGCTGATGCACTTATAGACGGGCAGTTATCTAGTAGTTAAATATTCTTCATCCAGAGTACTTATGTGATATAATGTAAGAGGTTTGTGTGCGAATGGGTGAATTAGAAACAGTGCTTGTTTAAATAGGCTCTATGTAGTGTATGTGTAACACCATTTACAAATGAGTCACTTCAAAAACACTACGGAGGGCATTACACAAACCATTCAGGAAAGTGAAATATAATGCTATCATGATGCTTAAACTAACTTATTTTATAGCACTTTTTGTTTACATTTTTAAAGGAATGAGCAATAATAAAACAAAAAATATGAAAAAAGAAGAAAAGCTGAAACAAAAACAAACAACAACAATCCTCGTGCAGGTTCAGCTAACAGCTCGCTCTCTCTCTGCCCTCATTTCATGTCACACCATTTTTAATATTCAATACAACAGAAAGACATTTGGACATTATTTTAAAAAAAAAAAAGCCTTAAGATGGGAGTCATTGAAGACCAGTGTGCATAAGTGAGTTTTATGTGGCTTTAAAAGGTGCTCTGACACATTGTGAACACCTCTGGTCTCAGCTGTAAAGTGTTTGATTTGGTTGCATAAGCAAAGAAGGCAGCATTCCCACTGTTTTCCGACTGAAAGCAGCAAAGGGAATGCTGCAGGGCCAAAGGCAAACGCTGAGACATGAGGCTTTTGTAGCTCTACAGTGTACTGCAGGTATACTGTAGAACCATTTCAAGCCATTTCATGCTTTATACGCCTTCAAAAATCAATTCTGAGAGCAAGTGTAGCCGAGGTGAGATTGATGTAATGTGTTCACTCTTTCTGGTTCAGCTTAACCCTTAAAGCTTTAACCTACTTTTTGAAATTTCTAGATCCAATTACTCATATCACAGACAGACGTGGGTTCGAATACACATTATTTGTGTTGCATGTGGTGCACTAATCACCTGAAATGCCTCCATGGAAGCTGCAGGGTTTTAACAAGGACTGTTTTTCCCGTCAACACTCATCTGATGTCCTGAAGAAAGATTAATAAATAATAGTGCTAAAGTCACATTTACTCCAGGCCACGTTGGTGTTTTAATGTAAAGACAAATGTGTTCAGCCCATGGTTACAAACACTACAACTGCTTTTTATAGTTCGCAGAAATGTTCACACTTTCTTTTTTTTTTTTTTAGGCCTGTCTCCATGTTGTTGAGACTGACTCAGAATAATAACTGCTAACGCAGTCTCACACCAAAATGTGAAAAAGTCAAAGTATAATATTACTCATGTCTACAGGCACATTTCTTTCAGCTTTTTGTGCTAATGGACACAAAAATAACTACAGAGAAACATGTTCCCACAGCATTTTATGAAATACTAATGTGGTTTCATTGCTTTTTGGAACATATAAGAAAACACTGAGATGTTTGCCATTAAAAAAATATATATATTGCTAAGGTTGGGGTGGGGGGGGACCTCATGCCCTTTGATAAAACGGACAAACTATGAACCAACTATCTGGTCACGTGACCCAAAATTCAACTCCAAGTTTTGAAGCCAGCACCTAGTGGTCAGTGGAAGAACTGCAGCAAAATGTATTTCCTTACATTACTTTGAAAAGTGTGGAAATATGAATGAGCTGGCATTCCACCGTCCTGTTTTTTGTTTGCCTTTTAACTTTTGAGGGTTTGGTCTACAAGAAAAGTTGTTAGTACTTTTATTTAATTTTTTTATTTGCACATCTGCATTTTTGTGAGCAGAAAAAGGGAAACCTGGAAGGTTAAAGTGTTTAAACAAAAATGGTGTGACATGCAATTAACCCAATTCTCAAATGAAATGCTGATTTATATTGCATGTTGGCATTTGGCCTAAAAATGCTGGGATGTTCATTTTCTGTCTTTATCACCCAGTCTCTGTGGGAATAAGTTGGGGTTTTTTTTGTTTTTTTCTTACTATATAGGTAATCCATTTATCCCTGAAAAAGCCATTTGGACAAGGACGAGAACAAAAAGAAATCATCAAATGGCCCTTGAAACAAAAATATAGAGCTTCATGAAATTAAAGCTTCAAAATCTAAAAATAAAAATAAGATAAAAAGAACATTTGTGTCTCCTCCTTTGACAATCAGTAATCCACTAAATACTGCTGCCAGCCTCTGAATCTGAACACAGTGGAGCTGAGATGATGTTGAGCTGTCACGGAGGGTGAGCAGTTTGTTTTTTCTTTTTTCTTTTTTTTTTTTTTTTGGGGTGTGTGTGTGCGTGCATGTGTGTGTGTGCATCTTGTCAGGTCAGGTCAGCATAGTGAGCTGACAGCAG
>JBAMYA010000016.1:8325403-8343385 GCA_037176975.1 Arrhamphus sclerolepis
AAGGCCCCTGTGGAGGCTCGAACCAGGAACCTTCTTGCTGTGAGGCAACAGTGCTGACCACCAAGCCACCGTGCTGCAAAAAGTTGAAATTTTCACACAAAAAAAGTCACAATTTTGTGACATTTGTGATCAAATGTTATCAGAAGTCACCTTTTAATGAAAAAAAGATCACCAGAATTATTTTTTTATTAAAAAAAAAAAAAAAAGTTTTTTTTTTTTTTGTTTGTTTTGTTTTGACCACGTCCAGGAAGTGGCAGGAAATGTAATGAAATCAAATATGACACCTCTGATTTAAACCCCTGAAAAAAAACGAGAAACACATCAAATACGAACCATTGCTACTTTTGGACATAACTGACCTCTTCATCATGTAAATCAAATTATAAAGATAATAATAGCTCAAGTGTTATTTTAATTGCTGATGAGCCTGTAGTAAGATCTTGAAATAATGAATAAATAAATACTAAACCACCACAGAAATAACATATTGTGATGGACTGTCTGTTCTTTAATATAAACTTTTACTGACTGACACAGTGGAAAGCTGCCTTCGTTTCTCAGCGGGTTGCGTTGCTTCGTACTGCCAGGTGGATTTTCCCCTGCGACAGCTCACTTTCTTTTTCCCTCTTTTTTTTTGCCCTCCCTTCGCATCATCGGTCATTAGTGCTCTGCACTGCAGAAAGAGAGAAAAAGCCACAGAGGAGGAGAACGTGTACTTTTCTGTGCCATCACCACAGATCAGAGACATATTAGATATGACTAAAACGGAGTGGAGCAATCCCCCTCGGCCCGACTTCAAAGGCAGACAGTTTTAGAGAGAAAATAAGGACAACTGTTAAAGATTCAGAACTGCCAAAGTTGTCTGCCTCTTCAAGCACACTGTCGCCACATCTGAGGGAACAAAGAGGGGACGGAGCTGAGGTTAATTATGCTTGTAACGTACTTGCGCTCATGTATGGCCTACCGTTACCATTCTAGTCAAGAAAATGTGTCATTTTATTCCTTCTTTCCCCTCACAAATGTGACACTTAGCCATGACAATATTGAGCTGCGCACGTGCCACTGCTTTACCAACAGGCATATGTCATATTTATTTTATCTTGGATGTAGTGTGGATCATGTTCTGCAGATTTACACCTCACAATCAACAGTAGCAGCTGTTAATTAATAAGAGCACCTGTTATAAATCACCCCCTTTGCCTCTACCACACACACACTTGATTAGGAAAATAGGGTCCTGCTGTACTTGCAGGGAACACGAGCTGCTCCAGATTATGTTCATGTGTGAGGATATGATGCTCACATGAGCGTGCAACAGCTCCAGAGGGTTGGGACATATGGCAGGGCTTTAGTCATCTGAAGAGAGATGGAGGGAGAGAAAACAAGAAAAGCTTCTTTTTTTTTCTTTTTTTTTTGGGTGACACATTCTCACCATAGTGCAAAGGTGTTGATGCAGTCCTGACACTCATATCCCATCCATCTAAAATTCACATATCGTTTGGAGCTGCAGACAGCAGGCAGCTCGTTTCCATGGCGATACAGCAGCTCCCTCATCCAACAGCAAATTGGATGCTTGATGCGGGGAAGCGACCTCTCACTCCCAAACATGTTCTGCGCTCCAAAAGAAATCAGAGGAGGCTTTGATTACAGCTCATTTGAAACTCAAAATACAACTGTTCCAACTAGATCCGACTTCAAACAAGATGGGTAACACAATCGGAGTGTTTGGACGCAACTTCTGAAATAGTCTCCAGTGAGGTTTCAGGTAGCAGGGGGCCTCATGCATTTGCACAAGCATCTGAAATTGGAAAACAACTCCTTTACCCAGGAGGAGCATCATAACAACTTTTATGCAGATTATCACTAAAACAAGAAGATACTTTTTCTTTTTCCTGTAGGTGCGCTATGTTGAGACTTTTTTTTTAAAAGGAAAAGAAAAAAAAGGGCTTGTGGTTGAGTCTCACAATAATTAGAATTGGCACACACACTTGTAAAGTTAAGGTTAAGTTCTTATATAATCACATTTAGAAACTTACAGTTTTCAAAAGAGTTATACTGAAGCACAATATTTTAGTAATTCGTGGTAAATGTGTACTTTATCAGTAACAGGAATACAGAATGACAGGAACTACTTCCTCCTCTACAAGTCACAGTCATATGTAAAATAAGGTTGTACATGTTTGAAGCGGGCTGATAACTAACTAGCCCACTAGTTACTGTCACGCATGGAGATAATTCAGCTCCACAAAGAGCGACATGGCGCTGTGTGATGTTTGTGGCAAGATGGTGAGGCACCGTGGCAACGCCACAAACTTGTCAAATATCTGAAAACCACTCAGACTGTAGAATATGATAAGGTCATGGTAGGATGGAGCGAAGACTGGGATTAGGGTGACACAGACGACTCTTCTGGAATCCTTGAGTGCACGCAGACACGATCCAGGTACAGAGGGAGAAAGTGTGGAGATGCTGCCAACAAAACATGTTGCCTAAAGATAAAATTTCAAATATGCTACTTTTTGTTTTTATTTTCCAAACACATTTAAGCCTTTGTAAAAATTTAAAAAAAGCATCTGTATCAGATCAGTGTCGTCAATACCAGCCTGAATTTTACTTGGCATTGAATCAGAAAGAAAATGAGTAGTAATGCACATCATTACTCAGCAGGTCTACATAGCTTCCGTTGGGGCTCAGTAACTATGCCCAAAAGTATTGTGGAGCCAATCAGATCAATTCATCCTGGTAGAGCATCTCTGAGAGGGTTTAACACGATAACAAAAGAGCTGGGACATTGGTAGTCTGGATGGTAAACGAATAAGATGAAGGAACCATAGTCGTTTAAACCGATGTTGTTAAAGACTTAAATTTCTGTGACAGTCTCTCCGGGATTGTGGTAGATGAGGTCTACTGATGATTTACAGATGGTAAGAGACATCTGGTAAACTTTCTCTAATGATAGATACCTCAGACAAAGCATCTGAGTTATCATAAGACCAGTCCTTGTGACAACTGTAATGTCCCTATCATTTCTGTCTGAGATGTTAGGATGACACGACCTCAGAAATATTAAGAGGAGAACACTATGACCTTCAATATGATTCATGAAGATTATACTTAGACTAATAATAGGAATAATATAGAAAAACAACAAAGTTCCATCACATCTCTCTCCATCAAGCTCTTCTCCACAACACATCCTATCGACTTTTGCTCTGAATATGTCACCTTGTTCATTGCTCTGATTGGTTGTAGCGCTTACCAACTGCACGTAGAGGCAGTTTGAAAAGCAGCCATTGGTCCCACCTCTTGGAGGACCTGTAGTTTCTTTTCCTATAATTTTTTTCACTTGGATCAAGAACTAGTAGGGATGTTTCACATTAAATTTGAACAGTTTTAGTCTCAACATCTAATCTCCCCTGTCACATTTAAAATTATAGAGTAAACTTTAATCAGTGTCAGCTGTTTTTGCCACCACAACCCCCCCACCCCACCACCCCCCCGATTAATGATAAAGCACTAATAACAATTTCTGTTTGGCCTGCACTCAGTATAGACATGAGATGCTCAGGCCTGCTTACAGATGATTAGATTGTGAGGCTGAACCTCAATCAATTTTATGGCACGCGTGCTGGGGTCCATCTCTGAACTACCTTCTCTTTGACATGGAGTAGAATTTTATTTTTCAAAATGATAAATTTACTGAGAACAGTCAAATGGCTGAGGTCATCTCGTAGCTGGTATACTACTCTGTTTCTGTGCTATTCGCTGATGAAGGAGTGTTGCTTTACTGCTGCTGCATTTTTAAACAGCTTCTTTCATTCCCTTCATGTCTCAAATGAAGTGCATTGGGATTCAAATCTTGTAACCCTTGTTCATGCTGTATCCCTCCAGCATACCTTCCTCCTCTCTCCGCCTCGTCTTTTCAATTCACACCCAAGAACGACACAAAAAAAATTACACACATCTCTTTTATTAATTTGACTTTGATCCCGTCCTGATTTTTATGATCCTGATAATTCCTCATTGGTATTCTGTCATTTTTCAGTCCTCCGTCATCAATCTAAACCTTGTCTCCCTGCTAACATGAAGCAGAAACTATGTTACTTAAAGCTTTCGTTCACTTGCCCTCTTCTTTTTTCCTCTCCCATCATTGCCTGTCATTTTGAATTCATATTCAGTGTTCAGCTCACTTGTTTTTCCCTTCATTATTGCCTTTCCTCCTCCTTTACAGTCTGACAGTGACAACAGCTGCACGATCTTGGTTGTTGTAGAAGGTGGCGAAGGAGTGAATCGCAGGGTATGCAAATGCTTTCCTGTTTCATCCAGCATGCTGGAGTGCATACAGAGCTGCTCGGTGACCCCGGTCAGTATCTAAATAACAAAATTACTGAGGCTGCGTGGTGCAGAACAGCATAGCTGAAAACAAGCCTCAGTACTTCTCTTGGCTGAGATTTCAGCACCAGAGGAAATGACAGCTCCTTGTGAGGACTGCAGCGATGACAGTAGAGTTATGACTCTTGTAAGGTTGAATTCACCATCATTTTTCTATTTGATATGCCTTGTGTTTTTTGCATGTGTTTCCCCACAGCTGCTCTTGGATTATTTATGATTTTTTTTGTTTGTTTGTTTGTTTTAGTTTCTGTATTTT
Source organism: Arrhamphus sclerolepis (assembly GCA_037176975.1). Lineage (NCBI taxonomy): Eukaryota > Metazoa > Chordata > Actinopteri > Beloniformes > Hemiramphidae > Arrhamphus > Arrhamphus sclerolepis. The sequence goes on from JBAMYA010000016.1 coordinate 8,330,052, forward strand.
TTTGATTTGAAAAGACAGGCAGTGTTGTGTGTACATGCTTTCCACAGACAGATGAGACATATAAAAATGCATGAGATGAGACGCATAAAAATCCTTTTGACTCACAGATGATTAAGCAAAAATAGTTTTAATCAACATTTTTCATTTAAAAAGATCATTTCGAAAACACAACGGCGTATATAACATCTCCTCATGAATAAAGTGCTGAGCAAACTTTGTAACACATTCCAATGTCCATAAAAGATCAATAATTCCACTGATTTTTATGGGTTGTTAGCATCATGCACACAGCCCACATACTTTTTCTAACATATGTGCAACATTGGCCAACTGGAAGGTTTTATGAAGCCTCAGACAAACAACAGCACGCGAAATGTTACACCCTGTCATTATTCAACAAAAACAAAATACAGAAGAAGTGTGTGAACTATGCACTACCTTACTGATTATAGAAATACGAGGGGAAGCAGGTTAAGCAATAAAATGATCGTCATCAAATGCGACCACCTCTATAAAAGCAGAAGTTTTGGCAGCATGCTGGTCTGGAGCATTCAGGTATATACAACGCCAAAGAAGAGGAACATCAGCAATCTTAGAGAATCTGGGAAGGGTTATAGGACCATTTGGATTCTGTTATTCTACAGAGAGAAAGATCATTAAGAAATGGAAAGTTAACAATCGGATAATGTAAACACCTGCCAAGCACAGTGAAGGAGAGGTGATGATTTTGGCTCATCGATTTGACGATGATCCCAACCATGAGAGCATGTTTTTGCCAAATTGTGATGAATTCCTAACAGTGCCTCTTCAGTGTACCTAACTGCCTGTATGACTTTTTATGTCATTAAGGTAATGAACAATGATGTTGACCCGGTATAAGTCCAGACTTAAACCTGATTTAAATGCTGTGATGGGACATTAATGATGTGCAAAATCAAATGCCTGCAAAGCTTCTCTACACCAAGATGAAACACGTATCATCATACAGAAACAAAACTTCATCTTATAGGTTCGTGAAGCTATGGAATCAAGGTCTATGCTTTTACATACACGTTCTATATATGTAATGTGTCATACTCTTGTTCATCTCAGGGAGTATTTACCTAATTTTAGGATCCAGTAAAATTCATATTCCTTTTGTTTGTTTTTTTTCATTTCATCCTGATATGTAAAAGCTTACAACCAAGAGGGTGCTCTTTGATATGGGTTTTGTTTTTTTACGTGATTGTAGTCTATGTACGCACCATTTCACCCTCTCCAGTCAGTCCACATGAAAAAATAAAACAAGATTGTTGTTGCAGATTGTTTTAGTGAGCATCTTTCCATTTACATAGGCACTTTCCAGACTAATGAAACACAAAACATAAAATATTGTAAGAACTAAAGCCTGGTAGAGCGTAGATTCAGATCTGACCATTAATTTGAACTGCCAGCAGTCAAGACAGGAGACAATACAAAAAACATTATTAATGAGGATGGGATATGTAGCAGGATTCATGTTGCGAAGCATGTTCCAGTTCCTCTGCCTTATCTATGCAACTCTCTCTCCTGGATGCACAGAAGGGATCAGGGTAAGAGGGTAAAGAGGCAGGGGTGGGTGGGGTGTTTGTCCTCATACCTTCCTGCTTCTGCCAGTTTCTGCCCCAATTAGCTCCCATTAATTTCATTTGCTATGCTCCACCTTGAAGCGGATGCACACTGCATGCAGTATGAGAGTCACACACACACATTAACACAGGAGCGCACGCTGGCAGATACAGCCCCCTCATTTTCTGTTACAACATGCAGACAGCAACAGCTGAGCACATCAGCTGCACCGTGATGGCATGTGTTCAGTATATGCCTTTTCAACACAGAGGTCTGGATAATAACGCATTATTTTTGATCGCAGCGGTGGAACTGCCACCAGCTGGAGAGAGTTGAAGGAGAAAGGACATGTATTGAATGAAGGTATTTGCTGTCATTAAGACAACTGAGAGAAACCTTTTCGGATCAAAATCACTCTCAGAAAGCCTGACATTCATTGAAGCATCGAGTGTGTAAGAATATCAGATGTAAGGCGAGTCGCTCATAGATCAGTTCACTAAACACAGCTAGGGATTTTAAAAGTCATCACGATGAGATGACTTTCAGACATGATTAAGGGCCACAATTTCATATAGGACAGCACTCTGGCAGGCTATAAAGCCACTATAAAGATACTGTCATCTTATGAAATTAATCATCTTCAGTTTATAACTGCAGAACCTGCAGAGGGGCTGAAAGTATAACAGAAAAACAAAATTGATCCATTTCTGTCTAGGAAAACTAAAATCATGCAGTTTAGACTTCTACCCGACTCAAAGTCTCAGAAACCAGAAAGAAAATGAAAATGAAACGTAACACTGCACAGTCATCGACGTTCTCTTCCCTCTGTGGTGGTGAGCTGCTCTCAGAAGTCCTGTGTGAAATTTAACTCATTACTACTCATGTCCTGCAGAGATGGAGTGAAGGAGCTTGTTTTGAACATTTCTGAGCGGCCAGGGCTCTCCATCTTTCAGTCAGCCCCAATCTTCTGAAAGCACTACAAACTCACTTGGCTGCTTTGTTACCTTAAGTTTGAGCAGCTTAAATATATCAGTTCTTCGTAGATTTAAAAAATAAAAAAAAGAGGCGATACAGGTCAGCTGTGTGAATTTCATGATATCTTTGGTCATTCATGACAGGGACAGTGTTAAGGCGACTGATTTTCCTTTGCAGCAGAGAGGGCTGCTGAGATGTTGAGATGAGGAGAGTAAAGCTCTCAAAAGATGAAGAGTTTGGGTTTTTTGTGACTGCATGTTATGCAGCTTTAAATCCAGTGAAAACCTGACAAATTATTTAACACTTTACAATAAAAGGCACACCAAATATTGATTAACTGCCACTTCAACAACCAAGACACTAATGAGAAACTCGCCACTACTTAACCATTTAATTAATCATGAAGTTTTGAAGAGGGTTTTAAGTAAAGTTCAGAGACAATTATATACTTATAACTAGAACATTTCTGAGGAAATTTCAATGCAACTGCCCATACTGACATCAATTTACTTACTTTATTTACTTTGCCAACAGAACTATTGCTATGTACGTTATAAGTTTTCACGCATGATAAAACAATGGGTTCTTGTAAATCAAACATGTTCTCATCATGTAAACTGATGTGAGTAGAGGTACCTGTTTTGAGGATTTGAGAGTATGGATGTGATGACTTGTTGTTTAGAGATTGTTTTTGGACACTGTTAGTGTGTTAATTTGCCTGTTAATGTATTGTATTTTGTTAAGTGGTGTCAGTCTATTTTAATGTGTTTTTATTGTGTGTGTGTGTGTGTGTGTGAGTGGATGTGAGTGAGTGAGCATCCGTGGAGAAGTCTTAGGAGTATGGATGTTATGAATTGGCTCTATAGTGGTTGTGTGTGTATGCTCTTACATTGTATATTTGATGGTGTTTTAATTATGTTTTATATTTACTAAATAGCATCCGGCTGCATCAGCTGGGTCAGGGACTACAGGTGGAAATTAGCTCTTAGAGCTATAACCCGACACAGGTTAATGCACACTGTATATTGTCCCTGTTTTAAATAAAATAAATCGTAAACAGTGGAATAACTAAAGGTGGAGAGCAGCTGGTTTATGTCAAAATGTCATGATTTAGCAAATGTTTGAAAAACTTGTGATTTTTTGTCAAATATACTTGATTTTAGGATGACAATTTTAAATTATTGAAAAAAACAGTTATATTTTCCAACATAAAAAGAAAACTAAAGAAATTTGTGATTTTATAAAGGGAAAAGAAGTGTTTAGTGCAAACAAAAATTTAAAAAAAATGTTTGGATGATTTGAAGGTCATTTTTTGTGAAATTTGATATTTTATGTCAAAATTTAACCTTATGGAAAAAAGATGTGATTGTCCTAAATTTGGCATTTTACAAATTTTTTTTTTAACTAAAGTCTTTTTTTTAATGTGATTATTCAAGAAAAACAAAATTGTGATCTTAGAACAAAAGCCTTAATTTTATGATAAAAGTTGCACATTTTGTGATTTTAATGACAAAAATTCACTTTTTTTTCCCCTTTACAGCTGAGAACAGGAACATAGCTGGTTGAGAAAGTAAAGAATAACCGTCCCTTTAATGGTAACTGGAGAGTTATAAATAAATTCTGAATGAAATGATAACCCACTCTTCAACTAAGTAATGGTTAAGTTATGGTTAGTTTGTGGTTTGTTTTTTGGTAATTAACTGGTAATCACAAAATGTTGCTTCATTTTGTTTACCTTACAGTAAAGTGTTACCACTTGTTTTTGTTGAAGGTTAAAGGTCATCTGAAGTCTACTTTAGTGACCATTTTGGGGATAGAAATGATATGGACTGAGCTTTTTCAACTTTTAAGATATCAGCAGAAAAAAAATAAAACCAATTACATATCCACTAAAGCTACAGCATATTTGTAATTTGGTCGGATGATGGTGAAATCAGTTAGTGATGAGAGGTGGGATTGTCCTTGCTTTTCTTTTGTGCTTGCACATTCGGATTTAGACTCCGAGCAGCTTCTGCAGCATCAAACCCACTTTGACGGGAGGCTGAAGCTTCCACCATCACACCACATCTCGATGCATTCAGATGAAAGTCCAAAAGACAAACCTATTGCTTCTTTGATCTCCCGCATTTCTTTCCACTAAGAGCCTGTGGGAGATGCGAGACGTCCCGTTGAGACGCACAATTCAGCTCGTACTATTAATATCACAGCTGGAGGGCTGCACGAAACAGGTTGTTTACACAAGAGAGAAGTTTGTGTATCGTGCCAAATCTTCTCATATAAATGTGCTATTTACATGGGCGAAATCATGACTATGCCTGTGGGTTTATGTACATGTAGAAGCTTTGCAACCCCCCCCAAAATATAAAACAGTTTTGAAGATGTACAGAAACACATGCGATGAACAATGACCACTGTCAATGAGGAAAAAAATAAATAAAATACACACTTTTTTAAAGATTTTAGAGCAACACATGCTGCCTTTAAGATAATTTAGTCCCAGTATTTTTCAATAGACAATGTGCTTCCACATTCTGCACACATTTCTAAGTTATAGATGTAGAGGAACAGCATACAGGTAATGGACGCTTCTATTTTGAACAACTTTGAAGCTTTTCAGGTATTTCATTTTATTCTTACTGCAAACTCTTCTTACATTGTGCATCAGTACAAAGCCTGTTATCCCTCGTGTGAGTGTTGTGAGAAGTAATGACAACATCATAATGTGATAAACCTTCTACATTTTCATTTTTAACCTTTAATTGTATCATGCAATCAGTGCATTCTCACTTTCTAAACATTCTGTAATTCTAATTATATGAAACTGGCTCTATAAGGCACAAATTACCCAGAGTTCACATGCAACAGACATTGTGAAGCAGATTTTGGCACAAACACACGCAGACATCGCAGACCCGTGATGACTTGATTGGCTCTATTGACTGTGAGTGAGTGTGTAATCGTGTATGATTGTGAAAACAGCTCCCCACTGACAGCAGAAGTGTTTTTAGATGACTATGCTTCCTAACAGCTCAGTCCATCATAGTCAGCTCTCTGCAGCAGCCAGCTAATGAAGACACACATGGTTGCTGGAACATGTGGAAACATCTTCCTGGCTCCGTCCACTGCTGCCATCACTTTTACTTTTCCTTGTATCTGTATTTTTCATTTCTTACTTCCATCATTCCCTGTATTTGAAGCATAACATTTCTCTCCATTGCTTACTGTTTGTTTGTTTTTTTATCCACTCTCACAACATGTGGTATTAAACTGCAGCATATTGAGAATATTTATACTGATTGTTTTTACAAATTTACTGAACATCAGCATTACTCTAGTTTGTAAGAAACTCCAAATACAACATTTATGGAATGAACAAATACATACTTGACACCTTCATAATTAATTAGATATACTTGTTACTTAAAATATAAATTAGAACTCCACACTCACTGCATTTCTATCAACAGCAATCTGTTTTTGTTTTTTTGGGTTTACGCAGTTTTCACTCCAACATGAAGTGTTAGAACAGGGGTGTCAAAGTCAAGGCCCATGGACAAAATCTGACCCATCACTTCATTTAATCTGGCCTGCAAGAGTGTACAGACAATAATATACTTAGAACTAAAACATTTCTGAGGACATTTCAATGCAACTGCCTGTCTGATTCAGTTCTGACATCAAAAAGTGGAATAACTGAGGTGCAGAGCAGCTGGTTTATGTCAAAAAGTCAGGATTTAGCAAACGTTTGAAAAAATCATGACAAAAAGTTGCTCATTTTTGTCAAAATCCATGATTTTTGTAAAGGTTTAGGTTGAAATTACACAAGATTTTCAATTATAGGACCGTTGTAACTTTATGTCAAAATGTTGCAAAAAGTTCACACTTTCCAAAAAAAAAATTGTAATTTTGAATTAAAAAGTCACAATTTTTTGACATTTGCGATTGTACAATAAAAAAGTCTTGTTTGTGGCTGGGGAAATGTCTAAGTCTTTCAATTTCACAACAAAATTGTTTTGTTTTGTTTTGTTTTTTTACAAAAGGAAAAGTCAACATTCTTTTAAATCTGTAATATGACTGATTCAGTGCTGATGTCAAAAAGTGGAATAACTGAGGTGGAGAGTAGCTGGTTGACGTCAGATTCATGATTCAGCAAACAATTTTACAACAAAAAGTTTCATTTTTTTTTTCAAACCCTGTGTTTTTGTAAAAAAAAATTCTTTATTTTTCAAAAAAAGTTTGTGATTTTTAGCACAAAAGGTCAAAATTAAATTTTCTGTTATTTAATATCAAATGTTAGAAAAAGTTGATATTTCTAAACAGAAATGTGTAAATTTTGGTGAAAAAGTCACAATTCCTGATTGCATTACAAAAGTCTTGGTTATTGAAGAAAAAAAAAACATTTGCAATTTAACAACAAAATCTTTTTTGTAATCTTATGAGAAAAAAGATTTTAGCACAGAAGACTTCTGTGCTAAAATCTTTTTGATATTTCATGACAAAAAAAATCACTGAAATTTGGCATTTTACCTTTTCATATTTGCAATTATTTGAGAAAAAATATGATTTTAGCACAAAAGCCTTAATTTTTTGATAAAAGTTGTAAATTTTGAGAGATTTGACATTTAACAGCACAAATTTACTTTTAAACAACCAAGTCCAGGACCGAGCAGGAAATCTGACAACACAGCTGATTGAGAAAGTAAAGAACAACTGGCCCTTTAACGGTAACCATGGTGACGATGCGGCCCCAGGATGAAATAGGAGTTTGACACCTCTGGTTTATAGGGCATCTTATTAAGGCCACTCACCCATCTGCATGGTCTCTTGATCCAGGTACATGTCTGATTCTGGGCTGTATGATCTTCCCTGACGGCTGGGACAGCGACGAGGTGAAGCGGATGTGCGGCGAGCAGACGGACAAATACACGCTGGGAGCTTGTTCGGTGCGCTGGGCCTACATCCTGGCCATCATGGGCATCATGGACGCCCTCATTCTCTCCTTCCTGGCCTTTGTTCTGGGCAACCGTCAGGACAATCTGTCTGAGGAGCTGCTGGGAGACAGTAAGAAGCCGAAACCTGAGGCCTTTTCTCAAATATTGTATTAAGCTGTTTTAAATGTTATTGTCATCCTGCAAAAAAGGAAGGAAAGTTGACACTGAAACAGTTTAGCCATAATTTTAAAGTTTTATGTGCATAAGTTCGAAAGATCCAGGGCTGAAATGACAGAGAGCTGACTTTCACTGTCAGTTACTGGTATGACGGATTGTTTAATTCCATATGAGTTACCAGAACCATCAGTGCAGATGCACAGAGAAACTTGTGCATCACTGTTCCAACCCCATTTCAAAGTCGCGCAGACAAGATTTGTGCAAAAAAACTTCTCTTTCTTCATAGTTTAATTCTACAAGCACAAGTTCTTCATTTGAATTCACACACTGGATCGACTGTCATTTGCCTCTGTAGCCATTGAGATTTCTGTGTTTGTGACTTGGGACTTGGAACCAAACAGAATGACTTAGAAACAATGCGGACGGAGAAGTGAAAGGAGAATGCAGATGACGGAAGACAAAGATGAAAAAGCAGATGGGAGAGAGAAAAAAAGGGAGGGAGAGAGAAAGATGGGTGTCAGGAGAAAAGCGCATGAATAGCAAGGGTTAATTGAAGCCTGGGGATGCTGGACAGAGTCATGAATTACTAATGGCTGTTTACACAGCTTGCTGCCAGCCTGTCTAAATGAATCACAGCCACCCTATCAGCCAGGACACAGTTGCCTGTTAGCTTGTATGAATAAAGTGACTGAAGGGAAAAGCCATTATCAACAGACAGAACGAAAAAGGGAGGACGAGACAGAGGGCAAGAGAGAGGGATAATGAACCACGGAGGTAAGATGAGAGAGAAAGAGAGGCAATGGGCATGAAATGAGAGACCAAAAGAAAAAAAAAGATGAAGAATTTAATAGCAGAACGCATTTAAATTGATTTTTTTTCCCCTTCATGTCACTCAAGAGTGAAAAATAATGACACATGTTCAAGTTAGAAACGAGGTTTGACTTCAGGTATCTGCGGAGCAAAGAGTCAATGTAACACTGCCACCTGCTGGTTAATGCCTGCCATTTCCTTCCTGACCTAATTTCTCCCTTTTTTTCTGTCCCACAGAGAGTGGAAATAATGCCATATAACCTTTGGAACTGGGAAAGCAGCAACTTACTTGGGTGGGTATGTCATAAAAAAAATTAAGTGAGCATTACAAATTTGATATAAGAACCAAATAATTATCATGAATTTCCCCACGCAGACATTCATGGCAAAATAAATAAGATTTTAAAAAATATGTAAGACTGCATGAATGTAACTACTCCTTAACACATTAAATAACAGTTTCTGTTTCTTAAATCAGCAAAAGTTTGAGGTAAATTTTTTGCAAGATCTAATTTTTTTTGCCATAAAATATCAACTTAACATGACTTAAATTTAATGTTGTGAAATTGTGAGCTTTATATTTCTTGTAAGAATTTTTGCTTTAAAATCACAAATATTTGGTGCTTAAAATGAATAAATAAATCTTTGTCCATAAAACCTGAAATTTGGAAAAACGGACTCTCGTAAACTGCAAATTTTGTATGACTGTAAGTCAATTTTTTGCTGTAAAAGCTCAAATTTTGCCAAATTGTGACCTTTTAACTTGATGATAAAACTTTTTGTTGTAAAATACTTACTTTTTCATTAAAAAAAAACATGACTTTATGGCCTTTTGTCGTGTGTAAAATTGCAGAGTTGGCAAGTCCACAACACTGTCATTTAAAGTACATTCTTGTCTTTCTTTTGTTGTTAAATTAAAATTCACAACTTTTGTTGTAAATCATGAATTTTCTAGATTTGCATATTCTGATTGCAAAGCAATGGTTGTTAAATACTTCGTTTGATCTCACGACTTCAGGTTTTTCAAGGCATATATGTTCAGTAGTGTGTGGTCTTGTTTTCTGCATTTAAGTTATTAGAGCACCTGGTTTGACTAACTTGATTAACCACGTCTATCTCAAATAAAGCCAACTGGAGTTATGGCATAATCTAATCCATTTATGATGCTGGCCTGAACCAGAAAAAGATTAAAGAAAAATCCTGACCCACTGCAGCTCTATAAAAAAGGCTGAGAAGGTATGATGTAGTCCAAAAATAATCCACACTACAACTTTTATTGTCTGCAGGTCTTACAGCCTTAGACAAGATGTTACTTCAGGATTCGGCTTCCATCTCCTGGTCCAGCTGGTGGCTGGGATGCACAGCTGACGTGTTGGGAATCATCAGATCAAAGCAGAAGAGGTGGAGGAGCCTTGAAGAGGCCATATGCTATTCCACAATGCTGGAAACCAGGATGCCTCTTGTGCTTTCCAAAACTTCCCTTTGTAAAATAGTGTTCATATTCACAGAAACTGCTCGTCCGTGCAGGAACAGTTTTCTGAAAAGCCTTTGGCAGGTGTGCGACTGTGTAGTCACCTTATGACTTCTTTTTTTTCATAAACTGTTCTGAAAGGTGAAGAAGGCTGCCTCTGCACTGATTCAATTGAAAAAAAAAAAGAACAGATAAAAGATGTGTGGGAAATAAGCTGGAGGAAACTGATTTAAAAAAACAAAACAAAAGAAAAAACAAAAAACAAAAGAGTGACGGTGACTCAAACCTAATTAAATCAGAACAGTTTTTCCTGACTTTGATGGACACAAACAAAGACTTAACGGGCTTGAGGTCAAACTGTCACATCTTCTTGGTTTCCAAGTCAACAAGCTCCCTGACGTGGACAGAGGAAGACGTCAGGACTGTAGACAGTCAAACTGTGTTGCTGTAATTAATTATTTGATGTGATAGAATCAAACGGTAGTAATTAGACCTTTGTTTTGTGGTGACTGTGGAAGAGTACAAAAAAAGTGCACTAAAGAGAACGCATCACTTGTATGTAAATGTGTAAAGCTTCATGCTGTTTTTTTTTTTTTTTCCTGTTTTTGACTTTGAAACATATACTCTGAAATGTCTGATATTGGTCCATTAGTGTGTGTGCCATAGAGTAACTTTTCATCTGACAGTAATGTGCAAGACTGAAAAAGGTGCAAGAAAGATAAACTGTTATGAGATAAAGAGAAGTTTGACTCTTATTGTCTGCTGTCATTCCTCACTGTCTCACAGCTGATAAACTATCGATACTAAAAAGGGAATCATCTCATTTTATTGCAAATACGGTTGAAACCAGACGTTTACATACACCATCACCATCTGATATCAAATCAGACTAAACTTTTCCTGTTTTAGGTCAGTTAGAATTACAAAAATTATTTTTATTTGCTTAATAACAAAAAGAGATAAAAAAAAAAATCTTACAGTAGTTTACTGGAAATTCTTTTTGTCAAAATTTCACAATGCTATTCAACTTAGTTCTTTGAAATTAAATTACTAATTTTTCTTGTATATCACAGAAATGCAGACTTTTTTAGATAAAAAAAATAGTTATAAAATGGCAAATTTTTGAAGGACTTTTTTTTGTTGAAACAACTGTTTTTATCGTACGCCACAAAATTGTTAAATTACAATTTTTTTTTAAATATCAACTTTTTGCAACATGTTGACATACAACAGTTCTAAAATTGCATTTTTTGTCTATAATTTCAAATCTGTCAATGAAATTGTTATACAAATTAAGGACATTTAATTTTTTTTTGTTTTTTTGTATTTTAACAAAAATAGCTAGTTTTTGTTGTGAAATCTTTTTTGCAAGTGTTCGTTAAACCATGACTTTTTGACATAAACCAGTTTTAACTTCCCAGCTGATGTCTTGAGGTGTTGCTTCAATATTTCCATAATGTTCTTTCCTCATGATGTCATCTATTTAGTAGCGTACACTAGTTCCTCCTGCACCAAAACACTCCCTCATCATGATGCTGCCACCTCTGTATTTCACAGTTGGGATGGTGTCAGGTTTGCAGGCTTCTCAAACTTAACGATGGTCATTATGGCCATTCAGTTTAACTTTAATCAGACCACAGGACATTTCCACAAATGAAGGTTCTTGTTCTCATTCACATGCATTCACCAACTGTAATCTGCCTCTTGTATGTTGCTTTAGGAGTAAAATCCTCTCCTTGGCTGAGTGGTCTTTCAGCCCTTTTGTGCCCAGGTCTGGATCACTGTGGATAATGTCTCTCTCTTACCAGCTTCAGCAGCATCTTCAACGAAGTGTTTAACTTTTGATTGGGGTTTAAATGCACATTTCACACCAAATTACATTCATCTCCGGAACACAGAACTATGTCCTTTGAGGTGTACCTGTTGTTAATTAACCTATCAGAAGTTTCCAAAGCCATGACATCATTATCTGGGCTTTCCCAATTTGTTTAAAGACATAATTATCTTAATACATATAAACTTCTGACTTTGAAGAAAGTATGAAAATCCCTCAATCTAATTTTTTGAGAATTTGGCAAATAAATTATTTTAGTAATCCTGATTTAAAACAGAAAAAATTTAGTCCGATTTAATGTTTTTTTTTTAAATATATATATATCAATACGTCTTTTTATAGTGTGTATAAACATCTGGTTTCCACTGTTTGTTACAAGACCATTAAAAGAAGTTTTGTTGAAGCTCACACCGAGACACAAAGACAGTAAATCTGACAAATATAAATCTACTCATCAGCATCTGCCTCATTTGTTTAAAATATACTCCAGGTTATTTAAAAGCACATATTCTACATTTACATTAAATAGATAAACTTTAGAATTTCTGGTAGATGATTTATCTTCGTTATTCATTTCCTTAAGCTTAAATCTGACTAAATAATCTAAAATTAAGATAATTGCTCATCACGATTCTTCTGTCCATCAGAACTCATGACCCAGTACAGCGTGAGGATCAGCCAGTTCATGTCACTTCACAGTGTTTAAGTGGCAGGTGTCAATATTTAGAGGTTTAAAAATCATAAACTGCGCAAAAAAAGTAACCTAATGTAATATTAAACAAAACTAGTATGTAGATATAATGTTAAATTATAAATCAGCTCTTTTAATTGTACATCCCTGCACTGGTTAGAAAACCATTAGTTATGGAAATGTTAAACTGCTTAAACAAATAGCATTACTCAAAACAAAGTTGTTGTTTTTTTGATATGCTAGAAATATACTTTCAGCACAAAGAATTAAAAAAAACAAACAAAAAAAAAAAACAACTTTATAAAATTTGTTATGGACCACTCGGTTAGGTTTTCATAATACCCATAAACTGAATTAAACATTAAGCTTTTTAACCAAACTTAAGAAACTAAAACTGGAATAAAGCTCAAGGTCCCACTACTGTGATGGTGAATACATGAACACAGCTCAACTCTTTAATGGTACATTATAATTAAAGCAAGTTTACACTAAACCACTGCACTACAAATTAATGCATAGGTGGCATTGTTAGAGAGAACACAGAACTACTACACAAAAACCATGCAACACATGAGAGCCATGCAGCTCTGTCGGTGAAGAGTAATCATCTGGATTTAGTCATGATGATAAGACCATTTTTTTTTTTTTTAAATCTGAGATGTGTCTTGGGGGTGTGGTGTAATATTTGTGTCATGGTGGTGTGACAGCTTTCATTTCCCTCTAACATTGTAGGCACTCCTTCAAATTTTGAATTGGGGAGAAAAAAAAAAAAAAAAAAAAAAAAAAAAAAAAAAAAAAAAAAACCAAAAAAACCCCCCCCCAACCCCCCCCCCCCCCCCCCACCCCCGAGGTCCTTCT
>JBAMYA010000016.1:8345797-8396359 GCA_037176975.1 Arrhamphus sclerolepis
TTTTTTTTTTGTTTTTCCGTCTTTTTTTTCCCTCTCCCCTTGTGGGCACTCCTTCAACTTTTGGGTTGGGGAGAAAAAAAAAAAAAAAAAAAAAAAAAAAAAAAAAAAAAGCAGCATTTGGGGGAGATCAAGATCTGATGGATCAAGCTTTTACCATTTTACTAGAGCCTTCTGGAACTGGGAGGCCAATGTGCACTTTCTGCCACATTTTAGGGCATGTATTCTAAGCAGTTGAGTCACATCTGGTAACATTTCTGATTCAGTGTTAAACAACAGGCAGTACAATGCTCAAGTACTGTTGCAGAAACTACAATTAGCAACAATGTGAAATAGGTTACAAAATGGCTTCAGGAATGTCAGAATAAAATGTTTTCACGAAAAACAAACAAACCTCCCACAATCTATAACATGTTTCGTTAGCATTGCAATGACCTTCAACAGCTCCTGTACCAACTGAAATGAACTGACCAAAAAAACAAAACATCAATTTATCATTTTACTCAACACCCCCCCCCCAATCCACCAAAAGGCAATTTAACAGAGAAATGCTTAGGAATGACATTCAGAACACAATTACTGCACAATTCTAATACTCTTCTCCTTCCTCCTCTCCCTCACCGTCAATGGAGTCAACTCCAACCTCCTCATAATCCTTCTCCAGAGCTGCCATATCCTCCCTGGCCTCAGAGAACTCTCCCTCCTCCATACCCTCACCTACATACCAGTGAACAAAAGCACGTTTGGCATACATCAGATCAAACTTGTGGTCGAGCCGAGCCCAGGCCTCTGCGATAGCAGTGGTGTTGCTCAGCATGCACACAGCCCTCTGGACCTTAGCCAGATCCCCACCAGGAACCACAGTAGGTGGCTGGTAATTGATGCCAACCTTGAAACCAGTGGGACACCAGTCCACAAACTGGATGGTGCGCTTGGTTTTGATTGTGGCAATGGCTGCATTGACATCTTTGGGCACCACATCACCACGGTAAAGAAGGCAGCAAGCCATGTACTTGCCGTGGCGAGGGTCACATTTCACCATCTGATTGGCAGGCTCAAAACAGGCGTTTGTGATTTCAGATACTGTAAGCTGCTCATGGTAAGCTTTCTCAGCAGAGATGACAGGGGCGTAGGTGGCCAGAGGGAAGTGGATACGGGGATAGGGCACCAAGTTGGTCTGGAACTCAGTCAGATCAACATTGAGAGCACCATCGAAGCGAAGGGAAGCAGTGATGGAGGACACAATCTGGCTAATCAGCCGGTTCAGATTGGTGTAGGTGGGGCGCTCAATGTCGAGGTTCCTGCGACAGATATCGTAGATTGCCTCATTGTCGACCATGAAGGCGCAGTCAGAGTGCTCTAGGGTGGTGTGGGTGGTCAGGATGGAGTTGTAGGGCTCGACCACAGCAGTGGACACCTGGGGGGCTGGGTAAATGGAGAACTCCAGCTTTGACTTTTTGCCGTAGTCCACAGACAGACGCTCCATCAGCAGGGAGGTGAAACCAGAGCCTGTGCCTCCACCGAAGCTGTGGAACACCAGGAAGCCCTGAAGGCCGGTGCACTGGTCCGCCTGCCAACCAAAAGAGGGATACCCCCTATGAGATGCAGTTATTTAATATTTCCAATGACAAAACGACAGCTCTGAATTCACTAACCAGTTTGCGGATTCTGTCCAGAACCAGATCAATAATCTCTTTTCCGATGGTGTAGTGTCCACGGGCATAGTTGTTGGCAGCATCCTCCTTCCCAGTGATCAGCTGCTCTGGGTGGAACAGCTGGCGATATGTCCCAGTGCGTACCTCATCTTGAAAGATGAGAGATTAGTAGTTGTTTGCAGATACTTTGTCTCAGGTCGTGCGACTTAAAATTCACCCAGAACCAATACTTACCAATGACAGTGGGCTCCAGGTCCACAAAAACCGCTCTGGGGACATGCTTCCCAGCTCCAGTTTCACTGAAGAAGGTGTTGAAGGAATCATCTCCTCCTCCAATGGTCTTGTCACTGGGCATCTGTCCATCCGGCTGGATTCCATGTTCCAGGCAGTACAGCTCCCAGCAGGCATTGCCAATCTGAACACCAGCCTGACCAACGTGCACTGAAATACACTCACGCTGTGGATTTGAGGTTAAAAACAAAAACATCATGAGCACTTAATTCTGAAAGAAAGTCTATCATTAAGACTTAGTTCAAAAGGATTTCCTATTGTTAAACAGTTTCAACCACCAAGATTAAACAGTGGGATGGGTCGGAGAACTCACAAACAAATCACCACAACTGCCATTTTAAGCCAAACACGCATTTTCCAAATTCAATGCTTCTGGCAGGATAAGGTACATCGAGCCACAATTGATTCAGAAACAGGTTAACTAAAAGAAAAGAAAAGAAAAAAAAGAAAGACGGACACGTTTCTTTCTCCGTCAGAAAGATGAACGGTACAGGCACAATGAGTCCCTTTGATTTTGTTAAATGCGCATGCGCGAAGCGGGAAACGCGCCCATGACTCAGTGGTAATTCAGGCTGCAGCCTGTTAAGGCTATGAAAAACAGAATTATATTTTTATTGAAAACGGAGGTCGGTCAACAAATTGCAAGGTTAACTTTATAAGCACTGCTTTACATTAGGTTCCGAAGTCAACAGTTAAACTCTAACGTACTACCAAACTACGAAAGAGACCAACTACTTAATTTTATAAACCGGCTTCGACAATTAAGAAAATGTACTTTACACTCACCATGATTCCTGGACTTTAGCAGACGTTTTGGTTTGAAGAATATAGTATAAAGTTATTATTGCTCTTGTAGACAGCCGTTAAAGCGACTCGTTCAAGAGGCAAATGTGAAGATGGTCCGTTGGGCGGAGTTATTTATACTCGCTGACCAACCGGAAACGTGCTGTTTAACCCTGATTGGTTGGGTGTCACTTAGCCGTTGCTTCATTGGCTGAAATAAAACGTTGACTCCTTTGCAGCTCGGTGACAAAAAAGAAACAAGCGGAAATACGTAACTGCCACTCCCGTTGCACCAAAAAATTAGCTAATAAGAGATTTTAAAAATAAATAAATAACTTCTTTTTTTTAATCCTTGGCGTTGAAACTTTTGTGCGTAAACCTATTATAACAAAAATGTTCAGTGTCTTTTTCAGCAGGATAATGTAACTTAGACAAAATGCTGTTTGAAGAGATACATAAAATGAATATGACCAAAAATACCCAGCATTACATGAAAAAAATGAGAGATGGTTCAGCACATAACACGTTAGAGGGAGAAAGATATCGATATCTAAACTGGAGAAAAAAAATTAAAGGTGAGTGGGGGTGATTACACTGTACAAGTATTTTCAAGAGATTTATGAAAGAAATGTGTTCAAATAGTATACAGTAAATAATATTTTTTTACTGATATACTGAAATACTGATTTTAACATTCTTATATTAACTGAGGTTGGGATGGCCTTTAAAACTGAATTTGAGGTGTGCCTCCAATTCTCAAATATTGTATAGAATTCAAATATTGTCAATTAACCCTTTAGAAGTTTCCGAAGCCATGATATCATGACCTGGGAGCTCCCAAATAATTTAAAGACACAGTAATATTCTATAAAATATTATTCTATAGTATAGTATATATAGTAAATAAAATATATACTAATAGCATAATAAATAAAGTAATATTCTCCAAAAGTACTTTTCTACAATGTTTTTTTAAAGGGCCTAGAATATAATTTAGTACCTTAATCAAGACATTTTTCTGTATTGTCAATTTACTGTTAGCCTTTCTGCATTTAACCTATTGTAGTCAACATGACAACATACTCAATATCTATATCACTTATATTTTTTGAATAAATAAACTGGGGAATGGAAATCTTGGTTGAGTTCATTATCCCACTTCTAGATTGAAGCTCATCCAGTAAGTACGTTCCGTTGCAGGTCCTTGAATGACCACTAGACTCCATCTGGCTCCAAAACAGAGAAAATCCCCATTGAGTCCCATATTCAAAGTGCCAACTTTGCAGCTGAATTAAATTTATTTACAGCCTGGTACAAAAATCAGCTTTGGTTTCTGTAGTTAGACTTTACATCCATGAATTTCTTTGCACCACATCATATAAATTTATATTAAGCAATAAACCTGACCAATCAGGTGCCAGGATCTCATTTGATATGTTTGACTGACAGCTAGCCATTGTCATCATCATTTATTACTTAGTACTTAACATTATACTGACTTCTCTGCTGTGAATAAATACCAAACAGATCATGGTGATATTTTAAAGAGAAAGGGTTTTCTTGTGCTTGTGTAGATTGTACTAACGGACCACCGTGTCTGGCTGTAGTTAGTCTGGAAGGATCTGATGACAAAGCTTAGTTAACTTAGCCATGTTAAAGAAGCCACAGGCTTGACCAGAGGTCTGGACACCACAGGGTTCTTCGTGGCTTTGCTGGCCTGCTACGCAAGTTAGGCTGAGCTACCGATGAAAAATACTTCCAGGGCTCTTAAAAGCAGAATAATCATCCTGGCTTTGCAGAGGAGCCTCGACTCTAAGAGGTAAACAATGCGTTTTAGTTTTACATCTTTTTTACTGAAGACACAAAGCCAAGAGGACGTTTCTTAAGACACTGGCAGTAGACAGTAGCACAAATGTTCTTAGAGACAAATGATATAAAACTGTCAATACAGTGATTTATTATAATGAACCATGAAAATAGCCAACCAGTGCAGTGTCTGTGAGTCTCTCCTCCTCCACACAAACATACACTCACACACACAAATAATAAAAAAGACAAAGTTGAACAGTTGGTAGGGAAAAAAAATAAAATAAAAATAATGCTACAGTTACAGAAACATTCAGCTTTGCCAAGAAGAGTATTCATATTTACAACCATATTTCAAAATGGGATGGGTGCGAATTGTACAAGCATAGAAAAGAAAAGAAGCCAATATTTACAACTGGTTTCTGGTGAAAGCTGAAGTAACCACCTATACATTAAATTACACTTTCTACAAATAACCATTGATATTCAAAAATAAACCGCTAACATCCTACTTGTAGGTGAGACCACTCTGCCTGCCACAGGAGAGCACTCGTTACGAAATCGCTCTCTCACACACCACTTCTAAAGAACCATACACACTCCAACAACAAGCACGCATTCATAGACACACACACGCGCGCAAAAACACACACACACAAACACAGGAGTGCACCCTCCTGTGGCAGTGAAGCAGGCTCCCCAAAATGGGTCTTTCCTGAATCTGCAGCGGTGATCAGATATTTATTGTTAGAGGAATAAAAAAAATAATTGTGTTTTTTTTCTCTATACAAAAAGCTGTCTCTTTGCTATACTGAGCAACTAGATTAAAACAAATGGTGTCGAGAACTGACAACTGACTAGAGAGAAGAGGAAGTATAAGGAATAACTGACAGAAGAGAAAGAAGAGGCTGGAATGTCCATTGACAACCAAAGTGCAGGGCTTAATAACAGTATTCCAAACAAGACTGAACAGAGCCTTTCCTCTCCATTACAGAGAGGATTTTATAAAAAGAAAAAACAAACAAAAGAAACAAAAACAAATGGAGGCCAGAGAGAAGGGCTATGAGCACCTGGGGGATAGTCCATCTTCGTTTTCATACAGTTTGTTGAAGATTATTTAACTGTCCTTTTTCATAAAACTTTCTGTCCTTGTTTTAATTTTTTTTTCTATAAAGTACCCTTTTATCCCACAATCAGCTGTTTTTCCACTGGCCATGAGTTCAGGTACATAGAAAACATATCTACATATCTTATGGTACATGTCCCTCTCGGGCAGAGTTCTCAGGGGCCGTTGGCTGCAGGGAAGGCGGTCAGTGCCACCCTGAGCTCAAGTACCCCGAGCTGTGGAAGGGGGTCGAGGATGCAGGACCTCCTCGGGTCCCAGAAGGCATCTGGGAGGCAGTAGCCTGGGGTTGGCCTTGTTGAGTCTGTTGGGGGGGAGGGGGGGGAGGTGGGGGCAGTCCTGTCTGCTGAAGGGGTGGGGGGTATGTGGATTGGGGCACTGATGGGTTTGTGGCAGCACCGGGGTGCAGCAATGACGGCTGAAACCCTCCTAAGTTCTGATAGTGGTGGGGCTGCATTGGGGCGCTCGAAGAGGGGGCCGGGGGAGGTGGAGGAGGAGGAGGTGGTGGGGTGAGAGACAAAAGAGTGCTGCCAGAGGGAGCCTGCTGCTGCTGCTGCTGCGAAGTCTGGCCCTGCAGAGGAGGCGGTGGAGGAGGGGCAGTGGTCAGCATGAGCTGATGCTGTTGGATGGAAGGAGGCTGCAGGTTGACATGCAGCAAGGTAGGACCGGGTATCGGGTGTGGAGGTGGGGGAGGCGGTGGGGGTGGAGCAGATGAGCTTTGATAGTGCACGCTGTGTGGAAGAGTCTGCATCAAGGACTGGGAACCTGGGGGGTAGGGTGGGGTGACGGCAGGTTTAAATCCAGGGAATGGTCCAGAAGGTGAAGGACTCTGGCTGGAAAAATAGGCTGTGGAGACGGGTGGTGCTGGTGGTGGAGGGGGAGGTGGTGGTGGAGCACTCTGTGTGTTGTACTGGGGGAAAGCAGCTGGACCAGTCTGAGCTTGGGACTGCGGCTGGTTTTGAGGCTGGCTAGAGAACAGCGCCCTCTGGCTACGGTAGGGAGAGCCCTGAGGCTGAGGCTTAGGAGAGTGGAGGAGGGAGGATCCAGGGTAGTGAACAGGAGAAGAGGGCAGTGGGGTGGGGTGCAGCTTTGTGGGGGTCAGAGGGGCTGGTTTAGGTCCTGTGGGCTTGCTTGGTAGCTGGCTGTTGGTATTTGGTGTCCAAGGCTGACCGTCGCCATCTTCTTCCTTCGGTGGTCGACTGGAAGGCTGAGCAAGAGTTCCAGGAGAGCAGGGCTGGACAACAGAGATGAAAATCAGCTGAATCAAATCCCCAACACGTCCCCATAAATACAGCAAATCTCACACACTATTTCAGTTACTCTCAATTTGTCAGTTAGGATTACAGATTTTTCAAAACTCTTCTCAGTCTTAAAACTGCTAAATTAATTTTATGGCACTAAACTAATATCAATGAATTATTTCAAGTAATGTCCACAAAACTTTCTGATGAAAATCAGGGGTGACTTACTGTGTGGGTTGGGGTTTTCTGAAGACTTGGAGATGTACAGTCCCTCAGTGCAGGTGTATCACCACCTTCCGTCTCGCCATCTTAATATAAAAGAAAAGGCAAACAATTTTATTACAAACCTGTACAAATATCTATCTTGTTGAAATTGAGTCACTTTTATCAGATTTCTGAGCAACTGTGATTCTCACCTGTGTCCTTATCTTTGCTGAGTAGCAGAGCTCTGTGATAGCTGCGTTCTCTGGCCTGCTCGACAGACGTTGATGATATCCTAAAAATAGCCAGGAACATATTAAGCAATGGATATACAGATTAAATAGCTAATAAATGATATGTAATACATGAATACACAGATCTTGTTTTATTCTTCCCCGAAACAATGAAGAAAAAAAAAAATGCAGGCAACTTGACAGCACATACCATTGACCATCTCCTTCCTTCTCTCCTTTCTCTCCAGAAACGTCTGTCTCCTCAATTGTCTGAGGCTCTTTTACAACGGTGTTGGTGGTGGTGTTACAGGGAGCTGGGGGAGCAGGAGGCAGAGGAGGCTCACAAGAAGGTTCTAGAGCAACAGGGAAGGCCTCCACAGTCAAAGGTGGTACCGTTGAAACGGGAGAGCTGCACTCGGTCTTGGAGCCACTGCGACGAGCTTCGCGCTGACGCTTTCGGTACTCTAGCAGTGAAACCTGGAAAGATACAAAAAAAAAAAAAAAAAAAAAACTTACGTCAAACCAGTAGGGGGCAGCATTAGGATAGCTATCTTCACAAAGGACGGTATGTCAAAATCATTTAAATGTGCTAATGTCACCAAATAATTAGGAAGGGAGTTAATGTACTTTCTACAAAACCTGAAATTAAACACAGATGCAACCTCACCTTTTTCTTCTGCGGTGGGTTCTGCGCTGACCCTCCTCCTTCACATGTACTGTCCCCGTTGAGCGAACGTGAGAAGCTGAGTGAACTTCCTTCTTCAGAGCAGGGGTAGAAAAGTTGTCCTGGGGCTTCGTTAAAGGGGGGCTGAGAGCCAGCCAGTGACCCTGTCCCTGCTGCAGCTCCAGCTGCAGCCTCAGGCCTAAAGGGAGCTGCCAGAGGCTCCAGGGTGTGAGATGGAGTGAGGTCCCTTAAATTTGAGTTGACTGGAGAGAAGTTCAGACCAGCTGGTCCAGTCGGGCACCTCTCTGGGCTTTTGATCCAGCCAGAATAAGAGGAAGCACACATTTCTGCAGATGAGGAAGCCTCACTTGTACTCTCTGTGACACTGCTATCTGTCCTGTCCTCTCCACAGTCCATTGACTCAGCAGCTGTAGGCTGTGGACTCTCTGGAACAGATACCTTGACTTCTGTTGTGAGTCCATCTGAAGTGGGAACCCTGATGCAGGGAGATGAAACCAGCGAAGGAGGGCGATCAGCCTACGAAAGAAAGAATTCATATGTATAAGAGGTAAAGTAATTATCGTGCGTGCCAACAATAGATATGGGTTTGACATGATACATTCAAAAAGTAGACAACAAGGAACTATCTCACCTCTTGTACACAAGGTTTCCGACTGACTTCTGGCGAGTTCTCCACTGAAGACTCACTCTGTGAAACAGCAGACACACTTAATCACATCTAATACTCTGAAACATACAACTTTCAGCAGGATTTTTCAGTCAGACAACCTTACCTCCTGGAGGGGATTAATTGTATGTGTTGGAGTACAGGACACAGGGTCTGTACTCATCTCTTCTGCTCGAGGGCGGGGTGGGGTGGTCAGTAAGATGGGTGTTGCAGGTGTCTCAGACTGGTCTGCTCGGGTGGGTGTTGCACAAGGGGAACCGTAGGGCGTCGAGCTCTCTGACATACAAGCATCCAGCGGGCTCAACCGTCGCTTTTTCAAAGGAGTGGGCAACTCTAAAAGCACATTATGAGGTTTAGGTCAACATGCATCCAAGTAGACACCAAAAAGGAATGAATTTTGCCCTAATGTTTAACTTTATTTAGATTTTTTTTCTTGTAATGTCACACCAATAAAATCTGAATAATGTTGGAGGGACAGCTCTGAAGGAATAGAAGTCGGTTTTCAAACATTCAGCTTTTGTAAAAACACTGATGTGGCTTCAGTCTAACAAAAACCTACCTGATAGTGAACAGGTGCCATTATAGGGTAGAGGGCTGTCCGAGTCACCATTAATGGAGGGGCTGAGCGGGCCGTCACTGGACATGAGAAGGCTGGGCCGTCTGGCTGGGCTGGTAGAACCCTCCTCCTCTAGAGCTTGCTTCAACCATCGCTGCCGAAAACAACACAAATTCTGTAAGTTAATATAGGCAGCACTTACATAAAGCCATCAAAGCACAGACCACCGTGCACTACTCAAATTTCTTACATGATTCTAACAGGACGTCAAAATTGTTTAAAACACTGAAAAAAAAAGTATGCGTTGTCATAAAAACATGCAAGTGTAAAACTAACTTTATAGGACTTCTCAAGGATGAATAGATAAGTATTAAGGACAGGAAACACCTTTTTTATATGAACTGATGAAACTAAGAAACTTAGCACACCTTAACAATCTCTAAAAAAAAAAATAAAGCAATGCCAAAGGGCTTTCCGAACCTTGCTGTTCTAACTTCACCAAGCCCGCATAGAAAAATATACAAAAAGAATCTGCACCTTCTTGCAGGAGCCAGTGGTTGGCGGTGTTTCCGGTAATTCTCGCGAACGCCGTCTCCCAGTAGGGACGCCAGGGGTGGCAGGGCTGCGGTTAGCCAGGAAAGGGGATGAGAAGCGGACGTAGTGTTTGGGTGTGCTATAGACCTGCGGGGAGCAGGCCATGCCTGGTAAGGCGTTGAGCTGTGTAGCGAGCACTTCAGGGTCGCTGCTTATTCTCAGAGGCCTCTCTGGGGCTGGCTCTGGTGTTCG
This sequence comes from Arrhamphus sclerolepis, assembly GCA_037176975.1. NCBI lineage: Eukaryota > Metazoa > Chordata > Actinopteri > Beloniformes > Hemiramphidae > Arrhamphus > Arrhamphus sclerolepis. The sequence goes on from JBAMYA010000016.1 coordinate 8,355,822, forward strand.
CACTGCACCACGGTCCTGCTGTTTCTCTCCTACCCACTCGCTCACAAAGTGCTGTTGAAAGGAGAAGATGTAGGAAATTAACTGACAGTCAACAGGGCATCAAGTCTATCCGCCATAAAGTGAACTTTTTTTTTTAACAGCTTGATGATTTAAAAAAAAAAAAAAAAAAAAAAAAAAAGTAAAGTAGAGAAATGTGTCTGAACCTTTTTAGTTTTGAAGTTCTTGCTTCCTGTTCGGTTTCTGTCAGGGGCAGGTGAGCTGCTGTGTGGGGGGCTGCTGTCTGGGGCTTGAACAGAGATGGTCTCTGGCTCTGGTGCAGGGGGTGTCTCCCCTTCAGTAACTTCACTGCTCAGAGGCTCTGCAGTCTCAGCTGGAGAGCTGGGTGGCAAGTCAGAACAAGTGCTGATGGTGCGAGCTCGCCGACGCTGCTGGCCAATGTGTGTACGGTTCCTTGAGAAACTTTTCCTGTTCCTTGACTGCTTTACCTTGGCTGGCTTCAGGCCTGGCTCCTCCTTTACCTCAAGAAGTGGCTAGGAAGAACAACAGTGGAGTATTTAAAGTTCATCAATAATTCAAATACCCACGGACCTGGGAAATGCCTCCTACCAGTGTTTCCCACACCATTTGCTGCCAGAGTAAAAATACCTAATAATATGCTGTGCTCTCACCTGCATAACAGCTGGAGAATCTGCTGTCTCTGGTGTAGCAGGAGGCTCCTCCTTAACATCACTTCGGGCCCCAACTTCTGATTTTACACTACCGATTCTCTCTAGGGCTTGCTCCCTGCGTTTCTCCCTCTTCTCCATTCGGGCAAAAGCTTGCAGGATGGCCTCCATCTTCCTCTCCTCTCGTGTCTACAGAGGGTTAGATGTGGGGATGGGAGGAGGGGTGAAGAAGAGAACATAATCATTAGTTCTCTAAAAGGCCTGGAGGCAGCAGTGGAATGGGTTAATGTGGGTTATAAAGCAATTCTAAAGTAGTGCAGAGATGTGACCCAGAGGCAAGTGCAGAGGAAAAAAAGTCCCTTTCCAAATAAGAGCAACAGAAAAAAAGAGACTGAAGTGACAAGAAATGTAGTACAGTTGTGTCAAAAGTGACAAGGGCACCAAGAGGTTGTTTTTAGTCTGTTTTCCTCAAGGAACCTGTGCAACACAATTTCAAAAGCTCCTTACATTGAAACCGTAGCTACCTCCACCATCAGTCACACAACACCTCTGAAGACAGATTCATACCACCAAAACATACTGACACAACATGTTTTTTCTGCATAGGTCAGACTTAAAACTTGGTGTCTGTAAAAACAGGACGGTTAGTATGCTTATAAGCCAGTCACCACTAGCAGATTTGGTGGTTGCGCTGGTATATGGGTGAGGTTGGCTATGTATGGGTCAAGTTTACCTCCTTGGGTTTCAGTCCCCTCCAGCTTGAAGCCGCCCCGACAGGGAGATGGGACTGCTCCGCTGGGTTGGCCTGAATGTTTAATAAAGAGACAGCCCAGTTTAGAAGAGACATGCCTCCCTAAACAAGGCTTCAGAGACACTGGTCAGGTCTGGACTAAGGACTAACCTTCTGGTGGTGAAAAAAACACTATGTCAGGCACAGCAGGCATTCCACAGTTACTTGCTGTAATATTGTAATATCCTACTACACACAATGTTGGCGAGACGCATCTTCAGTAATACCCTTGTAATGTCTGGATGTGATAGATGCTACAAAAATATTGAGACCAACTAATTTCTAAAACTTCTTCACTTTGTTTGCAGTTGACAAAGGTTGTCTATTGTACAAAAAACTTGTTAAAACCTTTGGTCATCAATCCCAAATGATGATGCGGGATCACAATGTGGCTACATGACAATACTTTAAAATTCTAGATCAAATTCACGACTGTCCAGGTCTCCAATAAGATATGACGTGCCATAATGAAAAATACAAAGACAATCCAGCAGTGGCAAAAGTTCTGTTCCCAATAGTCTCTACACTCCCAAGTTTAGACAGTAAAAATATATTCATCTATCACATTTTCTTCGTTAAGTTTCAAACCTTTTTAAAAGGGTTATCAAAAATATAACACACATATAGACACACAGAATACCAAAATGCAAACTTCAGCCTCACTATCCACAGGTGGAGGTTTGTCTATTAGCTATGTGAAACAATACAAAGAACTGATGCACTAACAAACACAAATAATCACAAATACTACTTGTCCAAATGACACGCAGGCATGAACAAAAAAATAAAGGCCAGGATAAAAAGAAGAAATAACCAAAAGGAGCTTAGATAAGATACTGAACCAACACACAGCAATGTAATCTCCCCCACACCTTGTTGGGTCCTGGATTTACAACCTTGACACGCTTCTAATGTTTGTGATCGACAGTATGTGAATGTACACTTTACTGCTTCAGCACCAGAGCTCCTGAACCACGCTCCACAGAACGTAGCCTATTGGATCTACCAAAGTCAATACGGCCCTGGCAACCAGGCTCTATCCTCTGCAACCCCTCCTGCCTTTCCCCCTCCGCCTCCAACCCCCTCCCTTCAACTATCCGTCTCTGTCTAGCTGATTAGCAAAACTGTATGTTTCCCATAGATGAGTCAGCACTTTACACCTTGGATCCACTGTGTGAAATGAAGCTGACTGCAGGGTAATTTCCAGAGTGTGTGTGTTTGTGTGCACCTATACCATGCTTGATTGTGTGTATGTGTGTATCATCCCATCTCTCAGGGACACAGGGCCATTTGGCAAGGCGAGAGCAGAGTGCTGATACCATGATAGGCCATTTCAAACAGGCCGCAATGAAGATTAGAGATCTATACTAGACGTATAACGCACACTGGGGGACACTTTCATCTTGTATCAAGGCAATAAATGGGTTTCACTGCCACTGATGGGAGGAGTTGTTGTTTACAAGAATTTTATTCAGGAGGCCTATTCATTTTCCCCATGGTGAAAAATAAAGGAACAAGCACAAAAGCCTTGATGCTGCAAGAGAATAAGAAAGTTAAAATGAAGGATGGCCAAACAAACAAACAAACATAAAAAAGGTAGTAATGAGTAAACAGCAACAGGGAGACTGACAGTAGTGGGAGTAGTAACAGTGATGAATGATGAAGAGGGCACTAGTTTAAAGAGGTAGAGGACAGCTGCTCCTATCCAAGCTTTCAGCAGACAAATGGTTAAGTCTGCACCCAGCGCGACATGGAACAGTTTTATTTTTACTTTTCGTTCTTTTTTTTGCTCTGCTGGGTGGCTGCATAGCAAAAGAAAAAAAAAGCTGTAGCCCCTAGCTTGGCACACTTACCATCTTCCTCCTCCTCTCTGCAATCTGCTCCTCTGACTCCATCTCTACTTCATTGCTAACGGAGGTTTTGTCTTCTAGATCCTCAAATAACTCAGGATCCTGTAAGAGGAACGGAGAGGGGGGTATGGCGCTTTTATCATGGCTGGTCATTCAGTCTGACTACAGACTAGAGGGAGACAGGGAAGAGTGGAGAAGAGGGGGAGGTTGGGGAGAGGGTGGAAGGGGATCCTCAGTAGTCGGTTTGTGCACAAAATACCCCTGCTCAAATCTCGGGGCCTTTATTGGATTTCCGTTCTTAAATAACCCTCCCTGAGAGTGAATGTTGTAATTGATCTGTTACATTGTAAAGTGAGTATTTTTTAGGAGTTGAAATAGTGTCTTTTAAGTACCTTCTTCTTTGACATAGCAGTGATACCCTGATGAAACACTTTCTTTCCCATTTTTAGCACCATAGTTTCAAATGGACTTTGACCCAGACTTCACTGCAATCAGCCACCTGAATGAATCCAATTTATGATAATTTAGCTGGACACGGCAAACCAAAGTTGCTGTTCTGGAACAGATGATGGATGAGACGGTTGTTGCAACTGACACTTCCAAGAGAAACACTGTGGTCCGACTGCACACTTGGAATTATACACTGCCACACATCTTCTTGACAGGTGACACAAAAGTGTCCTGCAGAGTGAAATCTGAACTTTGTCATCTAAATTAGTATTCGGTGGGGACAAATGAATGTGCACAAAGGAATGATGGGAAAAAGAGAGGAAACTAAACAGGATGTATATAAATAAGGTGAATAACAATGGAAAACACATGCAAAGACCATTTGACAAAGATGAAACAAAACTGCAAGCATGGACTATGGAGGTTAAAGTTTCCATAAGAGAATAAAGTATGACCACACAAACTATAAAAGGAACAAGTGTCAAACAACGGGGGCACTGGAATGCGTCATGTACCATTTTCATAAAAACATAATCTTGCCTGATTGTTTGAGATGGAGAGGCGAAGAGGAGACAGTTTTCTCTGTTTGCCATCGCCAATGCTTTTGCCCTTCCCATCGCCATCTAAAGCCATGTTTTGATTTTGGCCCTGGTCATCCCGTACTAACTCCTTGTCCTTCCGACTCCCTCTGCGTCTGCCACCCTGGTTCTCAGTGGGCTCTTGGTTGTGCTTCAGCACTGGGCATTCCTGGTTCCCCTTCACACAAGCACAGTCCACCTTGTATTTACTGCAAAAATTAAAGTTAACAAGAAACAAAAAAAAAATTAGTGTGAAATACTCTTTGTCTTGTTTGAAAGATTCAGCGTTATGCTTGCAAAGTTTACAACTTATAACTCACCAGCTGCCATAGTCAAAATCGAAGCCTATTGTGATTTCTGTGCCTTTAGTGATAGGCCTCAGTGAGTAGATGTATAAATGCAGCATGCCGTCCTCAATGACATGCCGCACCTGAGACAGGTTTAGGAAATAAATAAAAAATTGGTGAAAATTAGAATTTTGAAAATACATTGGGATATGTATATAGGAGCCAACTGAGTCATAATTTTAAATTGTTTACATACTTCAGAATTGGGGGTGCAGGAACGACGGATGAAACGTGCTTCATTACCAAAGCTGCGAGCGTCTACACACATTTCGAGTCCATCAAATTTAGAATAAAATAATACAAAAGGGTATGGCCTGAAAAAGGAAAACAAATGATAATGCATTGTTGAAAAAAATGTCACATTAAAAAACAAAAAAAACAACTATTCCATTCTAAATAAATCACATTCATTTATCACATCTGCACAAAACACAGTGGTAATCATTTTTAATTGATGAATTCTGATGCGACTTTTTGCAAAGGAAATGATACAGAGATGTCAAATGAGAAATGATTTTTGAGGAGCATCCTGACCTCTTGAAGAAGTATCCATTGGCCTCAAACTGCTGCCGCAGCATGAACTTTCCCCTGTACTCGATGATGAGGGAGTCTGGGGGTAAGTCTCGTACAGCCTTGAGGATTTTCTTGTTCTTCTGAACTTGACTCTAAACGAGAGGAAAAGCCTGACGTAAGCAAAAAATGCAGCTAAACATTGTCATATCACATGAAAATCCCAAATGGAAAATGAGAACTATATACTAGTTCATACACACACACACAAATACATACATATATTCACACACACCCACACACATATGAATGTTTTAATGAATGCTACACTCTGGTTTATACCTCTACAGGAGGTTTGAAAGATGCTGGGTGTGTGTTGTATGCCAAGCTTTTCCCGTCGCCTTGTTCTTTAACACGCAACAGGACCTGAACATCCTCACTGTACTGGTTGCTGCTGGCCTCCTCATAACGCTCCATCCACGTCTTGATCTTATTCTCCCACAGAGAGGGGTGCTCTGTTGGCTCCACCTCTGGAGCTGCACCCTGGAGGGAAAAAAAGATCAGTTGTTACTTGTGGTTCAAGTTTTACATGATGACACTTTGAAGAACTCTATGGGCAGATACTGTGAATTTACCTTTACTCTGGAGGATTTTCTGGACCCCTCTCTAAAGGCCTACAGGAAAAGTAATGAAAAAATTTAAAATCAGTTCAACCACACTGACGTAAATACTGCTCTTTTATTACAATTTAATGAGTCCAATTTGACCTTCTTTGCTCGGGCAGAGGATGCTGGAGGCTCTTTTTCACCACTTTTTTTACGCTTTTTATCGGCCTGCTTATTGCCAAGGCGACCCGTTGTCAGGGTGATGGTAGGTGTGTGTTGGAAGGTGGAGTAAAGCTCAAGTGGAACCTCATCTCCACTCTCTGTCGCACTGGTGTCCCCATCTGAACAAGCAAACAAATTGTTAGGAGTGTACAGAACAAAGAATCCAACACACTTTCCTAAAAAAAGCTGCAACAGCTGCAGGCAAAATAACAGCTATCCAATTTAGAATAATGGAAGACGAGACACAAATAACACTAATCTGCTACTTGTCCAGCAGGTGTCACTATGGCCCAAGCTGAGGATTTAAAAGAAAGAAAGGAAAAAAAAAAAAAGACAGTCTGGCAATCCTGCAGGGGGAGGAGTTTACCCTCTGACACAGCCTATAACCTGCAATGTTCACTAACAAGCTGAACATTTACTGCAGCAAGCAGGCCAGAAAAATCAGAACCAAGACATTAATCTGTGTGCTCTCAAAGAAAACTAATGCCTCATAACTCACAGAAAGGAATGTAGCGCTCAAAACAGACTATTTTAATAAACTTAGTTTGTGTCAAATGTACTGCTTTACTGAGATTAACTGAAACATAACACAACCCAAGTTTTAGAAAATCCTGGGATCTGTAGAGGTGTAGTCCATCTTACCAGATAAGCACTCTCTTTTCTTGGTCTGCAGCAGAATGGCCTTCTCTCTGTCCAGATGTCGTGGTTGGCAGCGTTCACACAGGTAGGTCTCAGGAATGTTCTGCCTATCGATGCCCATACAATCTATGTGCTGCCAGGCACTAAGAAACCAAATAATAAGGTTCATATACTTACAGCTAACTGAAGTTATTCACCAAAGATTTGGGTCACAGAAGTCTGAATCATCAACTACTTGCATCAGACAAAAGCACCAAAGCATAATGATACAACAGGAGGAAAAATTCCAAAGCAATGTAAGTTAAAGCTTGTGACTACTTGTGTCACTTCAGATCTTACCTGCACTTGTCACAACAGATCATGTAGCCATCATCGTGGGTGAAGCCACAGATGCAACGGGTGATGTCAGCCCCATAGCTCCCATCTTCTGACGTGCTGAGTGTGGTGCCCCTAGATGCTTCGTCCTGCCCTCCTGGAACGAACAGCCCTCCTTCCCCTTGTCGGATCAACATGGAGGGTGGAGGGGAGGCCGGTGGCGTCGGAGGGGGCCGCGCCCCATAATTATGGTCCTGATGGAGGGCAGATCATATCATGTATACGATGCCCAACATATGCAGTTTACACTAAATGATTTTCCAAGTTTTTACGAATCAATTCAGTAATCAACAGAGAACTAAAGACAGAACTGCCTCAAAAAATTAACTTATATTTAATTCAAAAATGCTTCTTTTTTTTTTTTTTTTTTTTAAATAGCAAAATAAGATCAGTAAACGCTTGGTACATTATTTAACCATGCAATGTAAGTGACAGGATTGTCTTTCAGATCTAAACTTTTTCAAATCAACCAAAAATTTCTGAAGGGAACTACTGTGACATTTCTGACCTTTATCCTTGCATTTTACTGACAAAAACAAATACTGAAAATACAAAAATCCACACAATCAAAAATGAGAATTTATAGTTGTAGGTAGACAAAAGGAAAACAGATCAGGTCACAATTCTGTAATTCGCAATAAGACTCAGTGGGAGTCAGTTCAACTCACACTCCACTTTTAATTTACATTGTGTTTACACATTTTACATACAACAGCTAATAGAACCAGTTACATATCCTAGGAGCAATATGAACATCTTTCTTGAGTCTGATTTAACTGCTATTGGCCAACGTATTTTTAGAGCGATAGCTGAAGCAAGGACATATTGCAATTGAGGTATTTTCCCGCCCAGCTCTAGCTCAAGGTATGCAGTGGTAGGTAGAAATACAGGACAAAGCCAGACTCGTGTACTCACAGCATACGGCAGACCAATGTAACTGTGGGAATGGTGAGAACTGCTGCTGTAAATCTGGTGTGGGTAGCTGGACTTTTCCACCACCACAGGGCTGGCCTCCACCGATTCTGGTCTGTTGGGCAGCAATACATACACAAACACAAAAACCCTGTAAGTGTTAACAACAAAGATCAACAAGGTTACACTGTTTTTTAATACACTTAACCTCCAACAGTTCACATACAATTGCTGAGCAGGGATGCAGCATAACTACTGATTGTAAGAGAGGCACAGCGGACTGAAAAGATGTATGGATGCATGTAGCTGCAATGATTAGCACAATGATTATGAGAAGGTCAAAGAGAAAAAGCAATGCCACTGCAAATCTAGCAATCCAACTCATTGCCGGCTGTCATGTCACTTTGTGTACTTAACAGACATAAGAAAAATAAATGCCTTTTTTAACCCTCAACTCTGAGAGGGAGACAATCATGAAATGTGCTGCATCTCAATCACCCAAAATAGCTAGCACCTATTCACACCAAACCAGTAAATCCACTTTTCCTGGGATCACAGTGCAGCCAAGAGAACCTGTTTAGCTGTTTCACACCAACCTACCCATATTATGATATGATTAATCTATTCATCAGTTGCTGGAGAGGGGGCTTTAGTGAAAGAAGGAAGTGGAACTGTCAAAACGGTGCTTTGAGACAAGATGGTCAGTATCAACACAACAAAAACAAGCAAAAACAGAAAAAAAAAGAAAGAGAGGAAAGCATGAAGAACAAGTGTCACGTACTGTAAGGACTCGCATGGGACATTGATCAAAGAAGAGAAAAATCTCTGTGGCCTTCCTCTTTATAGTTTCAATAGAAAAATACTCCAAGGTCAGAGGAATATAAAAACCACACATGGGCATAACTTAATTTTCTCATGACCTTAAAAAGTACAACCAGTTACACTAGGGCTACTTCCATCAGGTTTTCTCAAGCAAAGCAAAACACAAATCCACACGTTTAGTAAAAATTAATATTATCTTAACAGGCCACACAAGCCAACGTGACATCTAACTGATATATTGGGAAGTTCACATTCAAAGAGAGTTACCCTGAAAAGAACTAGACAAAAAAATTTAACAAACATGAAAGAAAAGTTACATTTTAAAGAGGAAGTGAACGTATGTCCTGCCTTCTAACATTTGTTTCCTTCGAAATCATAATCCCTTTTTTAAAGTCCCATGGTAAGTTGCTGGGTGAGCTACAGTACCTGTGTGAGCCCTTCTCAGCCTTATTACTCTTCTTGCACGCCGAAAGAGCACTGTGCAACACTTCCTGTATGTATTACCGCTCGATTCTTCACAGTCAAAGTGAAAACGTAACTGCATACATGAGGTCTGGAGGCGGTACTATGCTAAGGCGTGTGTGCATGCACAACAGATCAACGGTTAAACAGATTAGTTTGCCAGAAGTGTGCAAAACAAGTTTTATTTAAAGGACAAGAGAGATGATTCAGAATCACGTAAGGATCTGCAAAAGCTTCCCTAACTTTGCCTCCTTAATGATTGAACAAGATACAAATCTACACTATATAATGCAGGTATTTATGATATGGTCAAGAATGAATAGAACTAGTTGAAATTGGGCTTTTGCACTCTTTAGGTTTGACCAGTCGGAGAAATGGTGACAGAAAGATGACTGAGTGACTGACAAAAAGCAAGAAAGTTTATATCTGAACGAATGGCTATTGCCTATATCATCCATATAAAAACACAGGTGAGAAGCAAGAAAACATGTTTTTGGGGTACAAACTTTAATATGAGCTAGGAACTAGGGATGCTCTATAGCTTGTGCAGTCAAAATATTTAAAAACAGTCAGATGTCATCTGGAATGCAAACACATGCTAAGAGAGGGTAAAGAGGCAGAGTGAATGAGGATGGAAAAACGGAGATATCAGAACCAAAAGAGAGAAAGAACAACCCTGAACAGCCAGAGACAATGCTTTGACTCCTGAAGAGCACCCACTTGCTGCTATGGCAACACTACGTATTCCGAGTACAAGCGAGCGCGCGCACGTTGGGCTCTTGTGTGTCATTGTGGACACGCACACTGCATTAGCCAACAGCTGGTCTTGCTGCAGCAGACTTCAGGGGGACGTGGAAAGGACATGACGCTGTTTCTCTGGTGAGTAGCCAGCTCTGCTGTTCAGTCTCAGCTGGCACTCTTGAAATTCTCTATGGAGCCGTGTGCATGTGTACGCGGCTATCTACACTCTGTCCCTCTGCTGTGGATGGGAATTGCGCAGCAGCAGGTGGAAGCCCCTTTCAAGCTTGTTATCTGCTTTTGAATAAATCTGCAGCAGGCAATCAGACTCAGAGCGTAGACGGACAAAGACCAAGTGAGAGAGTCAAGGCAAAGGGCTAACTCTTACTCCCAATTGCAACAGAGCTCCGCAGAGATCAGGAGGAGGGGGTAGGGGACGCGCTGGGACTGTTTAAGACGCTATATCTGTGTAAGGACCACCTGTCACTCAGGGCAGTGGCTATGGCAACAAGCCCTGCGCAGTGCAGTGAGGAGGGAGGGGAGCAAGGGGCAGATACCATAGCAACTCAAGCTGTCACAGCAACACCTCTGATGAAGGCAAAGGGGAGGGCTATCCCTCTTTTAAAGACACAGGAGCCCCTCCATAAGTAGATGAGATGCGCTATTCTTAAGTCATACACCAACGTCTTGCCTCATTTATTTGACCAGAAAAAGTCACGGCAATGTCCTTGACAAGACTCTAGGAAACAAAGAGGAGGGGCAACAGGAAGCCTGTTGCCATGGCTCCAAGCACCATTTCTGCTTCACTGACTCAGTGCAGTGTACACATGTGCAAAAATCAAGTTACAGCATGATACATGAATCAAAAAAAAAGTGATGTTTGGTGTTTCTGTTTAGTTAACAGTTTACAAACACACTAGACACAGGTACATTCTGAGCTTATGGTCAGTTTTAAAATGAGAAGTTTTAGTTAATAGATCTACAGAGTCATGGACTGAATGTCAACATCATGGGAAACAGCTAAGTGCAAGTATAATCAATGGGGAGCCTAACTGTCCATTATGAAAGACAGTAGATGGGATCTGCTTCACGGAAATTCCTTTAACATTAACAGAAGCTTCAGAAGTACAGAAGAGATCTACCCTGTAAAGGGAATTAAATCAAACCATAAAAGAAATGAAAAGTTATCATTAATTAATACAACAAATACACAGTGTCTACTGTAAGCAAGGTGAGAAATGAGGCAACTAGAATGTAAAAAAGGTGGGCAAGTGGGACATAGCAGAACAAAGAAGAGTGAAACTGAGAATTATGTTTTGGCGAGGAAAAAAAAAATCATACATGATATTTAAGAATGAACTAGAGGAGGAAATAAGGGGGCATAAAAGGTGAAGAGTGAAAGCCCGCAGTTACTCACTCTGAGCCTGCAGCCATGTCCAGATATGAGGTGTCTGATGTGTCCACCCCTACTGGGATGACTATGCTCATGACGTTCTCTGCTGATCAGTTGTTGTCCTACTGAGTCCAGAGAAAGGGAGTCCAAAACACTGAGGCATGCCAGCCACAGCAGTCATTGCAGACATCTAAGTGCATCCACAAGGCCTGAAAGAGGAAAAATAGACAAAAGGAAAGAAAACAGAAAATCTGTTATTGTATGGTAGCACAATAACCCAAACTAATACAATTCTAACTATTTAAACAATTAAAACAATGTTGAAAGCATCTCTCAAATCTGAAGTTACCATTCATAGTGAAAATGGGGTATTTCCAGCACATGTAAATGCATGATTCACAATTTCAGATCACAACAGAGTCATGGACAGAAAAATGTTTGCTAGGAATTCCCCATCTGACTAAGCCACAGAGCTAAGGTTATAGACTGGTAAGAAATGTAAAGATTCAGTACTGTAAGGTGAAGCCTGAGCTGCAGCTGCGAACTGCGCTAAAGCGACCTCTACACATTATCTGCCAGGAATGCATAAGGCTGCACTGTAAGAAAATTCCCACAAAGGGGAGCAAGTGAACACACAGCATCCAGCCTCCATGAAAGGAGGGAGGAAAATGCAACACAGAGGCCATACCCCCCTTCAGCTGAAGAGGGCTGCTTCATTCCAAGAAAGAACGTGTTTTTGTATTATGTTCAAACATTTTATCATTAAGCACTTCACATTGTAAAGTATATGTGAAATCACACCAATAATAATTAATTACTGGTACTCTTGAAGTAAGGAAATGTGTATAGTATCTCTTTGGTCCCTAAACAGTGAGAGTGATCGGACCTATCAATTATACACTTAATATTCACTGTATATTTGCCTCTGATGTGAATAGCGACAGCAGCATATGTGTCAGTGTGGCTGCTCCTGATACAGAGCTCTGTTGATAAGCGGGATTAGAAGGAGGGACAGATGCTGAGACGAAATAGGCTGGAGGTCACACCTCCAACTGCTAGAGCAAACTGTGACCAAACAAAAGCTCAGATCACAGCTTAGGATAGAAGGGAAAAGAGTTACAATGCAGTAATATGTCATGTATTGAGTAGGGGCACACTTTGGAAGCAAGAGTACCAACTCTCAAACTTGTCTCTACTTGCCTGCAGATTTACTTCAGTTGAAAGGAAAAAAAAAAAAGTGTGTGTGTGGGGTGGGGGGTGTTAAGCGAGCCTACTTATGCATGTCTATGTCTGGACATACACAGTTATGTCTTTTGAGGAAAGCAATATTTCATCACCAGGTGAGCTCTCATCCCTTACAGCAAAGCTTCTCTCAAGGAAATACAATTTATGGAGATAAACTAAGACAATGTGATTCTTCTTCAATAGGCTCAACAGTCAGCCTTAAGAGTAATTTCAGGTCCTAATTCACCCAAATGAACTATTTAAGCCAGCAGGACTGCAAGACCCTCACAGTCACGACAGCTGTCAGCTCCAGGTCTAATTAATAGTAGAAAGAAGATCCTGGTGAGACTGTGTGTCAGCCAAGGCTTCAAATTCCCTTCTGTTTCTGAAGGCAGTGACTCTGTTAAAACAAAGTGGCTAAACAGGAATTTTATGATACAAGCTGATGTCACCACAGTCCTTTTTTTTTTTCCAAGAAGAGCAGGGGCTGTTTGCCAAAAGAAAAACATTGAAATGGCAAAACCCTCTGTTTTGATTCTCTGATAGGCATAATATACTTCAGCATTGGTCTAGAAACAGACAGATAACCTCTCGCCCTGTCTTTTCAATCTTCCTTCAATGAACCAGGCAGAACAGTGTACAAACATGCAACGCAGCCAGACATGGTCCAGACTAACAAAACCTAGTCAGGAAAAAGGAAAAACAAGTACAGAACAGCAACATTCCTGACTAAATGTGAGCTGTGCTGTGACTGCCTCTGTCTGCTCCTCCTACTTCCTCTAAGAGAGCTGCCCTGGAGAAACGCAGCCAGAAAAAAAAAAAAGAAAAAAAAAGGGGTGGGGTGGGGGTTGGTTGGGTTGGAGAGTACACCCCCACCCCTTCCATGCCCAGTTACCCCACCCAAGCGGATTTCTCTCCCTCCTCTGTGCACTTCCTAAATAAACCTGAGAAGGCAAGGCAGAGCGAAGGGGAAGGGGAGTGTCGCAGACACAGCTCCTAATTACAACAGGGCCATGAGAGACCATTAAAAACCACCTTTGGCTAAATCCACTGTTCTTATTGAAACACGTAAGAAGAAAATAAAGGAGAAAATAAAGAACATGCACAGGGGAGGGTGACTAGAGGAGGAAAACAAATGTAAGAAAGCAATAGAAAATAGTGGGTAAAAGTCGAATCAACCCACATTGTGGAAGTGATTTGGATTTTCTCAGTAAAGCTTTTATTTGCTCACTAAATAGATTTCCTTGCGCTACAGGGAGCTTTACAAATCACCAAAGCGACTCCATTTGAGAGGGCAGTGGGGTGGGGGAAGAGTACAGGGGGATTGTCTGACAGTGATGCTACACAGCCAAGACCTGGGAGGACTCTGGGTGGCGGAGTAGAGCACAAAGCATAATCTAGTCTTTCCTTTTTCCTCCATCTCTCTCTTACTGAGGGGACACAGTCACGTCATTGTGAGTGGAATTTCTGTCCTTTTAAGACAGATCTACACTTGAGTCAGGAGGGAAAGCCCAAACTATCAGATTAAAATTGTGACACTACAGTAAGCAGCTTCTCACTCTCCATGATTTATTGCCGTGGTTTGGTGTGTAACTGTGATTTCATTCATGCTTTCACACCCAAGTCTGTCCTGATTTTTTAAATAAATGACTGGAACAAGACAAAATGAGGGGCTTCCAGTTATTCCTTGTGTGACTTCAAAACATACCCAAAAGCCGACTGCAGTAACTCAGCTTGCAAACTGTTAAAACACTCAAACAAATACAGCTATATACACAGGAAGCTTGACCCAGATGGAATGCAGGCATGGTCCTCTTTTTAACTGTTGTGTGCCCACCAATGGGATGCACTACATCTGCCTTGCCCTTCATCAATCAGTGTGTCCATGGCTGCCAGGACTCCTTCTGCACACAGACTATAACGATGAAGTCATACATCAATACAGCAGAGGATATGGATCTAAATGTCCACACAAAACTATTTTTTGCTGCCACAACATGAAATGTGTTGTTGCGTTGGCATAGCAATACCTCCAACTCCAGAAACAAGTCTAATTAAATGTCAGAAAATGAGGACGTTGGCTAATAACCAGGAATAAAAAAAAAAGAAAAAGAAATACAGTCTAAGGGACAACAGTGAAGAAGTCATATGTAAAGCCAATTTAACTGCTTGTGTCCTTTGTTATTTTGCTGAATATCAAACAGCACAGTGAATAATATTTTAAAATAATATTGTCTTTTTTGTACATTCAAAAACAAAACAAAGAAAACAGCAAATCTGAGACAGCTCTTCTGTACTTTGAGCAATGGCTGTTCAGGAAAACATTAGGACACAATCTTTCATTTGTGTTTGAACTTCCAGTCACAACCAAGCTATGTTTGGTCATGGGTGAGTTCCTTTAAATAGTTGGAATATAAACTGGCGTACATTACAATATAGGCTAATCTGAATGACTGTGCATTAGATCCAATACAATTTTGCTGTGTGGACAATCAGAAAGGATGGGGGTGGGGGCTATTGTGACTTGGGACTGACAAGAAAGAACATATGGAGCTGGTATTTAAAGCATTTAGTGTATCCACTACCCTCCAAACTAAAATGTGAGCTATGTGTGCAGAAGAAATGAGTTGAGGATTCTTGGCATATGGATATCAGGAAAACTATCAGCGACTCAGCTCAGGGCTCACTCAGGGTACATTAAAACAGTATTCAATGATCAATTTCACATCTGGACAGCAGTGCTGTTACATCACCAACATTGATGGTACATCCTCACTTTATTCAGCCCATCCAGTCTTGTGCTACAACCCACAAATGATTTGTAACATAGGCGCTGTAAGGTTATGGAGGTGTAGTGAGGCTGCAGCCTCAGCAGCTCTGGCACTAAAGCCACCTGTCAGGGAGACAGCTTGCTAGTTTAAAGAGGGATCTGTTACGGCCCAGCTAGCAGCACAAAAACAGGTCACCTGAGCCCTGGTTTCTCTTCCCAGCTGGGATGCCATGTGACTGGATTTGGGCTCTTGAGCCATTCAGCTTTGTCTTCGGGTCTCTCTGGGTCTAGGCACTACACACGAGACCGCTGGAGATTGGGCAACAGCAGCCACACAGCTTAGTCCCACACGGTCAGATGCATCTATGCAGACACACACTTCAGCAACACAGAAGTGCTACTGTGTCTAGTTTATTGTCTAGAGATGAGGAAGAGCACAAAAACAATAGGGAGTATATAGGAAGACGTTCATGAGTCTGTAGCCTTCATGTGTCCTGTCAGTTTTTCAATACAGAAACAGGTGACCTGCTACATCCTTGTCCAGCTTTTCTGTTGCCTTTCTGTACCAAGCATATTAAAAGATGAAACAGTTTTGCAGTCAGCTCATAGCTTTTTGATTGTAGGTGTCTCTGTGTGTCTTGGATTTAAGGTGAAAACAAATGTGCGTAATCTGAGACTGCCATGAATCCATGCTGCCAACCAAAGTGCTGTGTCCCTGTGGCAGAAGAGAGACACCACACCTCCAATCTCCATCTCTGTTAACAGAGCAAACAAAAATACACACTCCTGCACACAGCCATCAGGCACACATTAAACCAATTGGGTATTTAACAAGGCCTGTTCTGGTATCACATAGACAGAGAAAGAATTAATGAGTATTTAAACTGAGGCCTTTGCTCTTTCACAAGAAAAAGAGATTGCTTGGGATTTTGTGTGTTAAAGGGTAGAGACTAATTAGACATAATACGGCTCTCATATTCATCCTGAAGTAGCCACTCAACCGTATTAGATACTGGCAATGGTCCGAAGATATCTAAACAAAATTCTTAATATCTTTCTTATAAATACAGATTTGGTAAATTAATTAAATCTGTCCCCACATCACCATCTTCATTTACATTGTATAGTTAAAGGAGTTTGGGGGCTTGTGTCATGTATTATTTGTGCTTCTGCTGTAGTCAAACAATTCAATTTATATGATGCATCTCTTGGCCTGACACCCTCATTCTGCACAAAGGTTGATGACAATACAATACCCTCTGAGAACAGCTAACTGTGTACAACTAATGCAGACTTCATTTATGATGCTGGCAGTTTCTAAAGCAGTGAAAGCTTAGCCGGAAAAATGCAGCATAGGTAACTTGAAAAATTTTCTACCTTCTGCACAACTGACATCAAAATTATCTGCGATAAAAGGTTTCTTGGCACGAGTTTCGATGAGGCATCTGAGTGGAACAAAGTGTCAGAGTATGTTTCTCAGTGAAGTGTTTTTAAAAAAAAAAAAAAAAAGAAAGAAAAAAAAAAGACACTTGTCTTATCTTAATACTAGTCTTAAATTTGCTTACATCTAAATCTTGACTTTTAATATTGCTATCAGATGAACCTAGGGTTCACAAAAAATTGCACATACACAAAAATGATCTCGTCAGAGGTGAGTCACAATGGTGGCCTAAGGCATTACATTTTTTTTTTTTATGGAAATCCTTGATATGTGGATGCAGTCTACAATAATAGAATCTTAAAAAGTATTTCTTACCAATATGCAATTTAAGTAGTTAAACATTACATCAAATCATAATGTCTGGGATCTACATTTCATTGAGTCACAGACAAGGGTTGCAAATGAGCTTTTGCTAGAAACCTGCATGAATGAAATCTATTTTATATTTATTTATTTATGAAGCAATTCTTAATGCATTTATCTCTGTTAAATAAACATAAATAAATAAAATAATGTGAACAATAAAAGCTTTACATTTCTGGGTCTGGAGCTTTAATTTCTGGGTCTAGACAAAATGTCCTTCATATTCATCTTAGAAATTACAACTCATTAAATATAACTTACTCGTATACTTGAACCATCAATCAGTTTAACATTGGGTGCATATTCTTTACACTTAAAATAAATAGTAAAAAACAAAAATAACAAGAGTCAAGATAGGAAGTAAAATTTATAATATTGGACATGGATATTTTGCATAGATTTTTCCTGGCAAGTGACATAAACTGCTATGTCCCTCAAATCCAGTTTTCTGGTAAAAACAGTGCTCGGTTACTTCTAATGTAAACAATATAAAAAATTAAATAATGATATGACTTTTATATACATCTTCAATATTTTGAGATACAGTATTTTTTTTAAATGAAAAAAGCTTGAAAAAATATATTTGAGGTTAATGTCACATTTCTTCGTTGTGATTTCAAATAAAAAGTGAACATTGATCTATTTTGTTAACATTTTCACATCTAAAATATATAGTTTTATAGGCCATGATTTTATGTATTTGGCTATTTAAGGTTTGTGCGTATAGATATCCATCCTCAACATTCTTGGCAGTTTCGCCATGGTTTTCATATTGATACTGAAATTATATCTTAATAAATATATTATGATATAAATGTAACATAAGGAAATCAATCAAATTTACTCAAAATTGATATTCAGAACAAACCATATAATTTTGCTCATGTCAATTATTCCTTTTTTGAAATATTCATTAAATGAGTAAAAGTGTGTGCTTCCTCTATCTTACTTTAAAATCCAACACATGTACTTTTAGAAAAATATCCATTTTAATAGTTGATTATATCTGCAGCAAAAACCTTGTTGGTGAGGACAAATAAAAATGATACAAAACTAACCACTCAATCATAATTGAGGTAACTTGCCCATGTAATTGTGATATTGATTTGAGTTCATATCGCCCAGCCCTAGTAATGTATGACAAAAACGCCAGTGGTCCAACATAAAACCCAAGAGCAATAAGATAAGCCTCAACCCATGCCACAGAAGTGATTTGCAATTTATTTTTGTAGGAAATAAATACAGCTGAAGTGGCTCACTAGAACAAACCGAAATGCGAGTGTTATCTGAGTGATATCTGAAATATTTGACGTTATTTTAAGCATAACTAAAATAAAAATTCATGTGTTGTGTAGTTGCTTCTCGAGGAGATTGTCGGCGCTGCAGTCAGTTCTGCCGGTAGGGGTGTGGATGGTACAACGTTGCTATTATGTTACCACAACACCCTGGTGCTGTCGCCATTTTCAGAGCGCTTCTCTCCGGACGGCGTGTAGCCAGGGGGAGCCTCGGCCATGGGAAGAAAAGCCCCAAGAATGCATTCAATCAACTCTTTCACACACTCTACTCAAGTATCCCTCTGTCGGTACAGTTTCTGTGTTGTTTCCACTTGGGCTCTGCCAGGTCGTCGAAACGCAGGGCCAGCATTTAGCCTCTCGACTTTGTAATGTTAGCAGGCTACGTGCAGTCGCAATCTTGAGCACGTTTTGACTTGAAAAAAAGTCTTCACACGATACGAATATCGTTTTGCTTTTGGGGTCGTTAACGAAGCCCAAAAATAACTCCGGTTTCACAAGCAAGAACAGCTAACGGGAGCTAGCAGCATAATGCGTAGATGGTACACGACAGTGGATTAATGCTTTTGATCGTCACAGACAGGAAAGAGCGACGACATCAGCGTTGAGAGATAGCAGCTCGGGGGGTAAACCGCGGCCGACAGCACATTCATACGGTAATTTGTGCCAGGCTGAGTAAAAAACAAAACAAAAAAAACAAAACCCGGTTCAGCTCAGTGTAGCTGGGAATGGACTTTTCAAATTGTATGAGTGGTGCGAAATGCCCAACTGGAACAACCCCTCCCCCAATGGTTGCAGCATTTGATCCCAATACACACCGACTCTGTGGTGACTGTTAAACGTATTGTTAAAAGCAAAGGAAATGGCAGTTTTCGTTTTCTTGTTTGACATTGGGGCCTATTTTTCTTTAACACTGACTGCATTTCCATTATAAACCAGAGAGACCACTGCGTAATCCAACCAGGCATCTGATGTATTTTAACGACTGGCTTTGTTTTAGTGGCCTTGGACAAAACAAACCAAAACACTTTCACATATTTGTTTACATGGATGTAGCGGCACATTGCTCTGTTGTACGTTTCTAAAACTAATTTAAAAAAAATCTCTCAATAGAAATAATGTAAGGCGAGGAAAAAATCTTTAGCTGCATTTACTATTTTGCAGATGTGACAGCATTAGATACACCTACGACATGTAGCGACTTTTCTGCCGACAGTAACGGATAAGGATTTTCATTTTGATGTACAGTAACACTGCTGGCTAGAAATAAAGGGTGTAGCGTTGTGTGGGAGATCGCATTATAGGTTCAAGTTTGACATGTGCACAAAAATGGAAACTGTAAATGAAATACTTGTGGTGAATCCCATGTAATTCAGTAAGCAGTATACAGTATACATATTAAAAATATGAGAGGAGGGATTATTTACTAGTGCGAGACCTATAAAGAAATGTAGGATGTGTTAGCTTTTATGGTGGGCTTTCCCAAGTTAGCGTGCAAGATTCAAACTATGTTGCCATTAAAAAAGCGCATATTTCATGTATGTACACAAAAGCGAATTAAACTGTGCGCAACATGGCCCGCAGTGTCAGTATGTCAAACTAAACACGAAGTGACTCCCCCCTTTTACATCTGCTTGTGTTTTCAACGTGCGGAAAACGTCGTTTCTTTTTCATTTTTAAAGCTAATCTCACCACTGTCAGTGTTAACCGACGTTAACGGTCTCTGAATGAAGTCCCTCTGCTATAGAGCTCATCACTGTAATCTAACGTTTCTGTTACGTTGCCCATAATGTGTTGAGGCCATTTCAACTTTGTGGCTTACGTGCATTATTTCTCTCTCTCTCAATTTTTTAAAGCTAAAGGTGTCTTCATCACATTTAGCTCAAAACGTAGCGTTGCAGCCATGTACTGCCACTCTGTCGACAAAAAAAGTCAGAGCTTTACTCGGTCTGTGTCAAGCTAATTTGATCTAGTAGCATGCGCTAGTTAGCAAGTGATCTGTTGGCTTTGCCAACTTGATACTCGCTCTGGAAGCCCGTGTCATTTCCTCAGCCATTTCGAGTTTTAATCAACAAAGATCTAAACGAT
This sequence comes from Arrhamphus sclerolepis, assembly GCA_037176975.1. Classification (NCBI taxonomy): domain Eukaryota; kingdom Metazoa; phylum Chordata; class Actinopteri; order Beloniformes; family Hemiramphidae; genus Arrhamphus; species Arrhamphus sclerolepis. Next base: position 8,376,358 of record JBAMYA010000016.1, read on the forward strand.
CATGACTTGGCACATACAAGCACTGATCTGACAGTTTTCATTCGCAAGTTAGAAGGCTGAACTCCAGCTGATACTACGTTAGCAAAGCACCAGCATGATGAACCTAGCCAGCTAACTACAGCCAACAATACCCTTCCAGGTCGGAATTGTGGTCACCCTGTGACTACCACTTCATTCTGTTTACTTACCGTTTTAAGTCCACTCTGGGAGATCTGAATGGCCAGTAAGGCGAACAGGGTTTAGACCCCCGTCGCAGCTTCCACAACCAAAACAATACTTCAGTCCACACACTGCGGATCCCAGGGCAAGGCTTAAAAATGTTTGTATTTCAACTTGTCTTTCAGAGTCTTGCCTCCCACGAAAAGTCCGTTAGCCTTTCTTGTACGTTGGGGCCGGAATATGGCAAGAAAACAGTCCCAAACCGTTAGAACTGAGCCCCAGTCAACGGCGACTTTTTAAAAAAAAATTAGATCCCCTCAAACCTGTCTCTTTTCCCTTTGCAAAAATGGCGGCCCTGGCCAGAACTGCCGAGACTCCGCCTCCCCCGCGAGCCCCCCTCCCGTGCCATCTCTAAACCGAAGCCCCGCCCACACACTGCGGGGTCTACATTCCCGGTTCCACAGGGGCGGCGTGTCCGCGCGGCTCCGCGCGCCCTCGTACACGTGAGCGCGAGACCCTGTGACGGGTTCTGCTATTCCTGTCGGTAACGCTCGAAGATTTGACGCCATGCAATAGGTGCTCGTGGAATGACAAAAGGGAAAAAGAGAAGAAAAAAAAAATCTAAGAGCGTAAATAATTCAAAGCGTCAGTGTTAATACGTTATTTTCATGAGGATGTATGTGCCGCATTTGGTTTTGTCAGTTTGAAATTCCTCGAACTTAAAAAGTAAAAAAGAACACAAATGACGTTATTATGCCTTAATTAACGTATTAGAAAGACGAAAAACTTTTTTTTTCATTACTGGCTTTCATTGTGTTTGCATAGTATTATAAATTAGTATTACAAGTGGATGTATCTAAAAATGCTATTAAATATTTTATAATTTATGCATAACATGTTCAACATGTCTTAACAGTTTGAAATTCACGGGCTTGCAGAGTATTCTGTGCTGGTTGCTGTTACCTTGAGTGACAGTCTCAGAGCTTAAGTCAGTTGTGGGAATGTTTTTATGAGGAGGTATTTGTTTAAATCAAGTACTGTTTCCCTCTTTTCCTCTTAGGGCAAAAAAACCGAACAGGGTTCAACATCAGCCTGCTCGCAGGAATTTTACCTCAACACAGATCCAGCAACGGAAATTCATTCTCATGATTTATCCCATCAGCTGGCCAAAGTATGCCAAAAGATGTGTATGTTACACTGACATTCACATATTCTACAAACATCTAGACGTAGCTGTTAGGGATCACTCAACTCAGTAGAAGGCAAGCTGTTATGTAAGCCCTTACACAAGAGCAGCTTTATGCATATTGAATTGATATGAGATGAAAAATCATTGTAACATTAAATCACGAACAAGGATACTGAACTTGAACAGTTAATATATCCAAAAATCTAAAGATGTGCAGTCAATATTACGCTTGGATATAGTTTATTTTTCCTCCAATAAAGATAAATTAAGAAAGGGCTTTTAATTCAATCCCACTTGTGGGAAATTTCCTTCTTACAGCAGCAGCAGCACAGAGGAAAAGGTAGAATTTAAATATCCAAAAGTAGGCACAAATATGGTCATAAAAATAGACACATTATACATTAGTACAAAAATATATAAGTTCAACGAAAGTAAAGATGAAAATTATTACACAGTTTTATAAGCGAGTGGAATAAAGATAACTAAAAAACTTTTTTTTTTTTTTTTAAGACAAATTGACAAGCACAGATTTTAGATGGGGACCAAAACAGCTTCAGTTATATTTTAAACTTTCAAAAGTTTCTATCCAATACACATTCATTGACAAGTCAAAACATATTTAAAGCTTTTGTGAAAGGGTTCAATATTGTATAGAATGGACACTTCAGCTCCCATAATTAAAGCTGTTCCTTCACATTTTTAAAACCCTATTAGCTACTTAATATAAGAAGAGGTGCCTTATATAAGTTTAAAAAAACAGCTTAGATTCTTGTATTTTAGCAACAGATTTATTGTTGTGGTAAATCAGTTACCGTCACGTCTCTAGAAATATGTCTGTAGAAACCCCTCTGACATCATACATGTGGAGGGAGGATGTTCTCATCGTTTCCACCGACCCTCCCCCACCCTAAACCGCATCCCCTCGCGCATGCGTATTCTCGCAGGAACGCTGCAACCGCCGGTGCGCGAGAGGCCAAGGCGGTTGAGGGACGACGGACGTTTTTAAAGTCGACCGTTGTTTAACGGAGACGTTCTGCCGAGGACCCTGCAATCATTTCTGAAAAAGGGAAAATATTTATCCGTCACCGACGAGCGCCACATCGTGATTTCGGTCTGAAGATGAATCTGATGTCATCTTTGTAAAAGACTAGGCAAACAGTCGGTGGGGTGGGGGATTAGTGGTTGTCCAAAAAGCAATTGATGAAAAAAAGAAGTTTCTTTTTCTTTTCTTTTCTTTTTTTTTTGAGAAGTGGCTGGTTTATGATGACATCATGCAGTTGATATTTGTGGGCGGGCTCTGAGCTGAGAGGGGAGAGGGGCGCAACCGGAGAGCAGCAGCGGCCAGGCGCCATTAGGTAACAAAGTAAAAGCAGTTGTCTGTGCGCTGTGGAACGAAGCACCCTTATTGTTTAAAATTGGACTAACCACAGAGAGATGTGTTCGATGCATAAATGAGAATGCAGATTATTTTGGTTCCAGCAAAATAATTGGCGACTACTTTCCATTTAGTGAAATTTGTCGTCGAACTGGAACAAGATGGCGTCAACATTTTTTTCCTCCGTTTGGGCGGCGGCGCCGTGCGCGTTCTCGATGCTGTCTTATTATTTCCTGCTTTCAATTCCTTGATAATTCCGCTTTAACTCAACTTCGTTCAACCGAAAGACGACCTCCGTGTACGTTTTTATTTACGGCAGTCCAAGCTATATTCACTGACTAAAAGTAATTTAAAAAGTTGGGTTTCAGTGAATCCTTGATAGACAACCATCACTTACTTCTGCAATTCAAGATTGTGGTTTTTGTATTACATAATCACCCAACGTCCCAATTTCACATACGAGCAGTATTTTTTAAAGGGAGTTTGTACATGTACAACACAAACAGCACACCTACGTATTTGGCGTTAATGGTTTGTGAAGCTTTGGCTCCACCTAGTGGAAAAATAAGGTAACTGCGTCAAGGATTTTATTACGTTATTTTTTAGGGATGGAGGAGTTGGTGTTAAAATGGATAGGCTTTTTTATTTATTTAATTTTTTTAAGCATAAAATCCTGCAAACGTGTTGCAATGCTTACAAGTCGTGGTTGACTGCAACTGAGAAGTTCAGTTGCAGTCAATTGACATGAAGCCAGTACCACAATAACATGACTGAAAGAGGTAGAGACCATGTAATTGTCACCATTATGGTTTTGACCTGCTGAGATTCATGCTTAGCTACTGTGAACAGACATGCAGATAGCACTGATGCTAAACTTTCCCTTTGAAGTCATTGTTTGGGCCCAGGAACAGCTATAAAGACATGTAACTGAACACAGTTTCTTGTATATTCATACACTGGGACATTTATACATTCATTCATAGTTACATATTTAAAATTCAGTGATGAAAAGGGGGGTATAAGCTAATTCAACAGATGCAAGCTCATTCCGTGGACTTCAAAGAATTAAAAACATCAGTATGAGGAGGTGTAGGAGAACCTTCCCTCACCTTTTATCAGAATAGTTTGAAGGCAGCATCCCAGATGGAATAGAAGTGCGTTTGTGTAGATGTTACAGATGCAGACCTAAAGCAGATCAGTATTATTTAGAGGTATCCTATATTGATCATTAGCTCCTGAATTGAACTGATTCAGAATCGATTATTTTATTTATTTATTTTTTTTGTATTGGACCATCGTAATTAATTTAATCTGGTATGGTGATGAAACTTTGGTTTAACCCATATAGTATTAAAGGATTCTGACATCCAGATGACTTCTTGTCAAGCAGGATCTTGTGTATTTCTGCAACTCCATCACTGACCATAATTTACTTACTACCATTTTGTGTAAATGCTTTTTGATCATAAATTGATGTGGATCGGTAGCTCCCAAGACTTCACTTACAAATTTGTCTTCATTCATCCCAACTCATCATCTACTAAAACATGGTACATAAAATCAAAAACTTCTGAACTGATTGGGTTTTGCAGTTCTAAAACACAAACCTGTTAAGATGAAACTCGGTAGAAAACATGACCCCACACTAAGTTTTCTTAAGTGAAATGTTAGTTTCAAATCCAAAAGGAGCATCTACTTTGTTTTAAAATACTCATTTTGAAAATATAATTTTATTTGTACCAAGGGCTGGGCGAAATGGCAAAAATCTATATCATATTTCTTAATTTTGGTTGATACAATATAATTTCAGTGTCAATATGAATAACATGAAAAACACTGAGAACCTTCTAAGAAGGTCCAGAAAAGATAACTAGCCCAAAAAACCTGAGGGAAAAAAACGAAATTGCCAATGCATGAAACCATGTCGTATTGAACTATATAATGTTTTAAATACAAAATGACAAAAAGAAGAAATATTAACATTTTATTTAGGTTTTTAATGAAGAAACGTGACAACTATCAAACAAACTTTGTCAAGCATTGACAATGTAGTAATACATTTAAAAACATTGAAACTGTGTTGAAGACATATTGTCATTACTGAAACATATTGCAACATATATTTTTATTGAATTATTGTTTAGCCCTATTTGGACCCAAATGACTCAGCAGTTATATTAATAATGTTGGTATTAACAATAATAATAATGCAATAATTAATAACCCATATTATTAATAAATAATAATGCCTTTAAGGCTCTCAACAACACAGTACAGAGATTTTTGTTTAGTAAGTAAAGCTTAACTAGTGTTGTTTTAGTTTCTGTCAGACAAAAAGTATCAAGTGAATAATATTTAAATTTAACATTTGCAAGAATTTATAGACTACATCAATTCTGAGCAATTTAAGACATTTCTCCAACGTAACGGAAGGGGGCGTTGTAACCAAAGGTTGACATGTCATTCTGCCAATAAACACCGAGGAACAACCAAGGGATCGTTTCTTTCTGTCCAATCACAGCTGAGTTTGTTCAGAGGTCCGACTATTGACAAGGAGAGAAGGTGACTTCTGTCGTCGCGGAGCAAAGCCTGTGAATATTCTAATATTTATCCCCGAAATTCGGGGTTTCGCTAAATAGAACCGCCATGTCTTCGTTTGGAAGGGCATTGGGAGTCCTCCGCAGAGGGAATCTGCTGTTGAGACGCAGTCCGGGAAGAATCACGAGCAGAAAGTAAGTCCGCCAGCAATTTTAGCTGCAGCGTTAGCCGCAATAATTGCTGTCTGACACAACGTTGAATGAAAAACGGCTGAATTCTTAACAGCTAACACACCAAACGAAATATGTATTTGTGTGTTGTTGTTTTAAATGTTTCAGAGCCGGCGGCGGGCCGCACATCGAGCCACAATACAGACAGTATCCACAGCTGACGAAGAAGCAGAAGTTCGAGTCGGAGCTCATCAGTGGAGCGATGTGGTTCTGGATCCTGTGGCACTGCTGGCACGACCCAGATGCGGTGTTGGTGAGTGAACGACCGGGTCACAGATGAAGAAAATCCAGTTTGTGCTTCGTTTAAAATAGCACAACACAACCGGAAGAAACTGTCTACAAATGTATTTTTTTTAATTGGATGGATGCGTTATTATTTATATTTAGTAGCATTGATCCCCGTGGGGAAATTCATTCTCTGCATTTAACCCATCTGGGCTACTAGACCCATAGCAGTGGGCTGCCAGGGTGCGGCGCCCGGGGAGAAGGCATACGTACAATGTGTTAGGAAGGTCTGGGACAGGGGTATCAAACTCAAGGCCAAAGGGGCCAAATCGAACCTGTCACTGTCCGATGTTTAAGTCTCGGAAATCCAAAATCTGCAAGTTTTAAGCTGTATCGAGGGAGAAAAAAGAAATAAAACAGCCAAAACCTTTGACATTATGACCATGTTATACTAGCAGCAAAAAATCTTGCTGTGCTGACATTTATTCTTCTTGTGATCAAAAGATGAATTTAGGCATACAATTCTAATTACATATCAGCAGTAAACCCTTAAAAACATATGCACAAAATATTTCAGTTATATCTGTTAAGATATTTTTCTTATTTCCTTTTGTACAAGTTTGGGGCAGACATCTCCTTCCAGAGGTGAAGCTAGGAAGTAAAGAGGCCTGGTCATGTGACCATTCACACAAGTTATGTGACAGTGATACAATGTAGTAACAGATTATTTCATTTTAAAAACTGCATTAGCTGCCCAAAGCCAAAACACTTAGAGCTTCCAGAAGTTAAAAAAAAAAAAAAAAAAAAGGCCTGTGGGATTAAACAGGTTAACCTGTTTCAATAATTGATAGGATTTGTAAGAGTCCTCATTCATCTTCATCCCATGTGCATTGGAGGGAGAATTTATGGAGTTGAGACCCTATTTAGATGTAATAAGACAGCTGAATCACGGTTTTGTCATTGGTTTGTCAGTAAGCTTAACTTTATTCTAAGCCTGGCAAGTGACGTAGGGCATTTATTGGTTAGATCAAAAATAGATTTCAGGGAACCATACTTGGCCAAATCAAGTGTTTGGTACACATCGCACATTGAGAAGAGAGAGAGAGGGGAAAAAAAAAAAGAATGGATTGATATTGACAATAAAGTAAGTAAACATAGGACACATTAGTACTTCTGTAAATAAGGAGTCCACTAATGTGTCAGCATCAGTTTTCTACCAACTGTATGGTTTCAAAGAGATCTGTCTTTGTTGTAATTACAAAACTTTAAAATCTGAGTAATTTATTAAAATTGTAATAAAAAAAATAAAGTAACCCATATAACTTGTTGGATGAAAAAGTTGCATCTGTACAGGTATGAGGGTCTGAGATGAGAAGTCGGTAGACGTAATGTCTGCTTTCATTCAGACCATGAAACACTCAATGTCTAGTTCTTAATGGAAAGACCATTTGAAATTAACATGCATGGATGTCACAGAAATTACCTAAAATATGAGGGACATAATGACTATATCCTGATTTAATGCACACAAAAAAACCAAAACAGGAGTGAGGTTGAAATAACCCCATATGTGCACTATACTGACAAATATATTCACTCATCCATTCAAATCATTGAATACAGGTGTTCCAGTCACTTTGAAATCCAGTTGTGAAATTTCTTCACTAGTGAATATTCCACAGTCAACCGTTAGTGGAGTTATAACTTAGTGAAAGTGATTGGGAGAGACAGTAACACAGCTACGCCATGGTAGACCACGTAAAATCACAGAGCTGGGTCAGTAGCGCACAGAGGTCAGCATCTTTCTGCATCATCAATAGCTAAAGACCTCCAAACTTGATGTGACCTTTGCATTCGCTGGAGAATCATGTGTGGAGAGCTTCATGGAATGGGTTTCCATGGCGATCAGTTGCATCCAAGCCTCACATCACCAGGTGCAATGCAAAGCGTTGGATGCAATGGTGTAAAGCACATAACGCCTGAAGGCAGATGACAAAATACTTATGGCAATATAGAGTATTCTAAACTATAAACTACACTCTTACCTCTTTTTTCCTATTAAATTACAAAGAAAATGGTTGAACCATTAAAAAAAACAAAACTATTGGTTCCCACTTAAGAAATCTATTTACAACATCCAGCACTCCAAGAAAGTAGACATGATTGTATTTCCTTAATTTATGAATATAACTAGGTTACCCTTTCTGCCCCAAATTTGACATTTGAATATTGAGAAAGATTCATAACTCTTCTTCAGGGTCACTTCCCCTGGCCAGATGCCTCTGAGTGGACAGATGAAGAGCTTGGTATTCCAGCAGATGATGAGGAATAAGGTCAGTTTTCCAGTTTCCTGTGAATATACTTTGTCATTTGCTTGTCTCAGATGGAGTTGTTTTTGTTTTTTTTTTTAAAACCAAGGGTGGATTACAACTAATTCGGATAAATTACAGAGTGACAAGAGCGATACAAAACAAGAGCATTTTATAAGTACTAAAACACTGCTACATTTCCAACAGTTTTATGGACATATACTGTAGAATAAGTTTGACACCTGTGTCATAAATTTTCAGCTTTTTTTTTTTTGGTCACTGTTGTAAATCTGTTTATTTTCCTTTTTTCAGATCACCGTGTGCGACAAACAGTTTGGCAGGTCTTTGTGAAAATCTTCAGAATTTTCTGAAAGTCATTGTTGTACATAGACTAATAAAATTATGTTTAACTGTTTTTCTTCCCTCTCTTTTTTTGGGAACATTTAAATATAACCACATTTCAAAAAAAAATAGCAAAAACAAAAATAGATGCAGCAGTTAATTTGTAATGGAGTTTGACAAAAGACCAGTTAATTATTACATTAGTTTTATTTACACGCAATTCTGAAATGCAGAAACAAAAATGCCACGCATTAACAGTGTCACAGTTAGCCAGTGTTTGTATTTTTCAAATCATAAGCTATTGAAATCCAAGGGGAAAAAACAAAACAAAACCAAAACATTGCAAGAACCAACACACAACACAAATGCTAAGGAAGCCACATATAAAAGCAGAAGGGCGACAGATCCTGTGCAGTGAATATTACAGCTTATAACAAACCCTGCCTGCAGGCCAGTTTGTGTTTGTCTTTTTTTTTTTTTCTTCAATGACTTGACATGCAAAGAGTATTAAAAAAAAAAAAAAAAAAAAAGGTTAAGTATAGTGTAAAAGGAGGAAATCAGTCTGGGTCTTTGTTAGGTTTTACATTAAATACCTCATCTGCATCGAGTGATTTGTCAAGTTACTCGTAGGGAAACCTGAGCAAAGCTTTGCAAAAACTCGGTGTTCGAGTGGTCGTAAAGCTACATGGCAAGCAGTTCATCTGGGTGTCATTTACTGTTAAGTTGACTCAATGGGGATGTTTCATGAGTAACACTGAGCTGACTGTTTGTTAGGAGGTAGGGGGGACAATACCAAAATCCTGGTAGTCTAAAGAATAAAACGACTGGTAAAAGCGAAAGCAGAGCATGTCTGTACAACTTGAGAACAAACCTCAGCATCTCCAAAGCAGGAGGAGATTCTTTAAAGTCTTGAGTGAGAGCTGAGATTATCCGGTCTGCATCCATGATGTGGCTGGTGGTTGATCTGAGGTTATGTCCATGGCATCATTCCCTGAGAGTGAAGAACTGCGCACCCAGAGCAAAACAAATTATCACATCATCACTGGTAAAAAAAAAAAAAAATTCCTTTTCTTTTTTTTTTTTTGAAAGAGGAAACACTCATAGCAGTGAAGTTCCTCATCGCTCAACTTCTCAATATAACGACTACTTTGGATCAACCACAGTGGCTCAGAATACTTTTTCTTTAAATGATAAGTGGCACTACTTGAAAATGCTCTGGTGTAGACATGAAAACTGACTTTTTTTTTTCTTCTTTATAAACCTAACCTAGTCTCTACTCACGCATAGCCCAACGTTTGGCTAAAGAGAGAAGAGAAAACCAGAACAGACAAGAATCAACACAGGCTCTACTCAACCAGGGAGGGAAGATTTGTGACCATAGAAGGTTATAAAAGGTTTGTAGGTAAACTGCTACTCAACAGATAATCACATGAAGTCTAAAACATCCACATTTACAAAAAAAAAAAGAAACCCCTATAAAGGAAAACCCCTCAGAATAGCTGAGGTTTATGGTCAAAATATAATAAAATCACCTCTTTGAATTAATAAATACATCATTCAGAATCCATAAAAATAACATTTTAAAAAAAGGAAAAAAAAAATCACAGATAAAATGAGAAATAAATTAAACAGAATATAATGCAAGTAATTTCAGAGTTGACTCACAATTCCTATAGAAAACAAATTCAACGAGGCAGCACTTTGAGCAACTTTCCTTCTAACTCTTAATTCTCAAGAGTGCAAACGAGAGCAGGTCTGGAATGCACACATTTAAGATTTTTCTGCAAACATGAGAAAGCGCACCAGTGCTGCCTCTCACCCTTTGCTCTCTTTAAAGTCATTATTGCTGGTGTGATTGAGATAAAAAGGGACGGACGTCGAGGAGGGAGCTGAGCGGGACAAGCATGAGTGGAGAAAAATACAAAACAATAAGCACCATTTGAAATATCAGTTCATCGCTTCCTTTTGAGCACCACTTTCCTCTCAACTCCCCCTCCCTCCTCTGGGGCCGCAGGAACAGGGCCGTGCTCACCATCACCTGCTCCTCCAGCTCGTTCAGTTTGCAGATGAAGCCAGTGAAGGCTGTTGGGGGAGTGTGCTCAGCGGCGAGAGGAAATATTAGCAAATGTGATGCAGATGATCTTGGCATCAAGAGCAGTTGACATCATGTCAATTTCCCAACAAAGCTAGCATTTCATTTATGTTTATTGATCAAATGTCTTTATCTCCTTTGTCCATTTGAATGCCAGCAGGAGCTTCAGTTCACTTTCCCTGCAGCAACGTTATTCTCTGCTTCCTGTGGCTCCTTTTCCATTTTGTTCTTAGTGTGCTTATGGTGAAGTCGTGCACTTGCTTATTTCAAATCCAATACCCTGTCTCCTAAGCATGCACAGTGAGCGTGTTTTTATTTTTTAATCATCTTTTTTACGTGTCACGTTTTGTTCAGTTACGGTCATCTCCAGGCAGTGTTTTCACCCCACCCCCATATCTCTACAGCACAAAAGTGTTCGATAACAAATGCACAACTTCGTTTCTTTCTTTTTTTTCTTCACCCCAAATCATAAAGTCTTTTTTTTTTCTTTTTTTTTTTTTTAAATGATGCTTGGGGGTCTACACAAAGACACGACTGTGTCGGTTGAGTTTCAGGATCTTGCCCAGTCTCTGCTTGGCTGTGGCCATTCCTTTTTTGGGCCGTTTACCTGGAGAGAGAGAGAAAAACAGATCACATATTAAAGAGTGTTGGTAGCAGTACAAGGAATAAAAGTATTTTTATAATCTTTTTAAGATTTCTTTGATAAAAGTCATTAAAGTGACTTAAAAATAATGTAAAAGTTCAATTGTTTAGTTTTTATGCAAACACGCATGTTTCCTTGCTGAAAAGTTAGTTCACCTCATACAGACCGTGCAAATTAAAAGTTGACACTCGGTGGTCTAAAATGTTTTAGTCCAGTTGTTTTCATAAATACAAAATATGTCCTGGACCACACTGATGACTTAGCTAATTAATTAATACTAGCAGTAGTGATCCAACAACGATGTTTTTCATGTTTTTGTCGTTGCTTTTAGAAAGAACATCCTTATAAAATAATATATTTCAGGTGGTATTTACTATTTTTTTCTAATTTTTCTGGGTTTTATTCAGAGACTGGTTCAGGATGCTTCAGAGCATTTAAAATGAGGGTGTCAAAACTCATTTCCAGAGGAAGCAAAGGTTTGTGATAAAACCTTACTACACTGATTTAAAATTAAGATTTAATTGTATGAATTGTGAGCTTTGTATCTTTTGTAAGAATCTTTGCTTTAAAACAACAAATTTGTGACTAAAACGTTGTTGTTAAACATCAACTTACTTTTTAATTTAAAATCACAACTGTGTCCTAAAAGATTATTTTTTAATTGCAAGATCACAATTTTGACATCAAAAGTAAATTGGTCAGTTTTTTTATTTCCAACTATTTGTTGTAAATCATGACTTTTGTGGAGCTGTATGTTTTGATCATAAAAAAAAAAAACAAAAAAAAAAATCTAAATGTAGCAACTTTCTGTTTTTTGCAAACTTTTGGATGGCAACTTATGCTATGAAGCATAAGTTGCCATCCACAATCCACTTTTATTTTAGGATAATCATATGCCCGTTGTGATCTCACGGGGTTTTCTCTCTTCCTACTTCTCTCACAGCTTGTTACATAACTGAGCTGTTGTAGAAGTTAAAAAAACAACCACAATACCCTAATGAAACATGTTCATGACTCCACAGAAACACCAGCAGACCTGTTGATGTGAGTCAACTTTCAGCTGAGCAACAAATAGAACATCAAGTGAGATCTGACCACAAGTGGGCACTAAAGACACATTCTAGCGCCAAGTGTTAACAAATGTACAGAAAGCTGTCAACTTGTTATCAAATCACAGAGAAAACGGGATAATTTCAGATGTGAACAGCCTCTTGGATAACTGGAAAACCTAGATTCTATGAATATGCATGATTGTTCTTTCCTTTTAAAGGGTCGTATACTCAACTGAACCGTGGTTTTTAACTATTTCTAACCATCTCTTTTGATGTTAAACTGAGAAGTTAAAGTGAGAAGATGACACTGGAAATATTGTATTCAGACCTTTTGTGGCTTGATTGCTGACAGGCGGGGGGTTGAGAGCATGCCTCTTGGAAGGGTGCAGTGGTGGAGACATTGAGGGGTCACCATAATGGTAGCCTGTGTCTGGGCTGGGGAGCCCCTGATTGTCCCAGGCCTCACTGCTGCTGTTGCCCTGGCTGTCCACTGAACCACTGCTTCGGTGATGGTGCTGCTCCGTCTCCTGCTGTGAGCACTGGCTGCGGCTGGACCACCAGGGCTCCTGGGGTGAGGCTACTTTCTCTGGCTTGGAGGTGCACAGCAGGCCAGCCATGGACAGCATCCCCTGAATGGCCTCTTCTGTGCTGGGTGAGGTAGGACGTTCTCTGCAGGAAACGGAAAAGCACATCATTTCAACTTTCAGGCATATTTCTAAAGATCTTACTCTGACAGGAGCATTTTTTTGAGCTCTTCTCACCTTTTGAGTGGTTTGAAATTGTGCCTGAGTTTCTGACCAGACTGGTCCAGATTGAAGGTGTGCCCTGAGCTCGTCTGCTGAGATGAGCCCCTCTCTTCTTCTTCTTCTTCTTCCTGGGAACTCTCAGAATCTTCATCAGAAGAAGACGATGATGACGAAGACGACGACGACGACGATACTTTATGCTAAATAAAATAAGAAATTTAAAGAAGGAGCACAAATCAATATTCACAGTATGAATAGCCACCGCATAGTTTCTTTTAATAGACTGAGACATGTAAAATACAAAGTGTGACATGAATCCGGTACATGATTTACCTCTATGGGAGAGTCACTGTCTGACTCCACATCTGACACACTGGAGTGTCCTGAGACTTCTTCCCTGAGATCATTCTTTGCCCTCTCCAGACCCACTTGGACACAAAGGAGCAGATCATCAACTGAAGATCTTTACATTATAAAGACGTTGCTACAACGAGGCAGTTGATCAACAATCACACCGTGCTGACTTACTGACGAGCGTGGGTTTCTCAACTGTGCTTTGCTGCTCTCGGCTGTCCCGACTCCTCTCTGAATTCGCATCCGCACAAGTCTTTGGCGGGCTTTGACTGATAGATGACCGCTCACCCTCCATCTTTATGGGACTGCTGCCCGGTCGCCTCAAATCTCTACACATATAGTACATATTTAGTGTTTTTTTTTTTTTTTAAAGGTTTTAAATCTTTAAAATCAGGTAGTGTTTCATATGTGGTGTTGACTTAGCAGGCTGGTCGCACCTAATGATTCTTCCGTTGACCAGCATAAGCCGTAGGTGGTTGTCCTCTAATGACTCAGCAGCAGCTGCTGCTGATGCAGTTGACACTTTGTTGAGCTTCCCATGGACCTTTGCACAAAACGCTGGATCCTGCTGGTACAGAGACAAACTCGGTCACAGATTATATGTTTTAGTCCACATGAAAAAATAACTAAATTATTTACAGTATTCTTAAATTAGGTGCTACATAAGAAAAGTAAGTAAAAATCAGTACAAATCAGATAACTGATGAAACTACATATAACAGAAGCTTTTGCTCACCTCCTCCAACGGTCCCACCTCCAACCTCTTCAGCACCTCTCTCGTGTGTTGCTCCAAGATATCCAGGTTGGAGGGCACCTTGGGAGACTGTCGCTGTTGTTCCCTCAGCCGCCTGGCGGCCTTTCTCGCCTGTCGCGCCTGACACAGCCTCTCCAGGGCGGAGCGAGTGGCTGGACAGCCATTTATTCCAGATGGTATTCCACATCCCTGAGATTTCACTGGCTTACTAATGCTCATTGGCTCCTCCTACAGAGTAAATGGGAGAGACATCATGCCCTCAGCATCGATCCTGGTTATGCAGTGAAATTCAGGAGAACATCATAAAGATAGTGAACGATGATCAAAGTGTTTAAAAAATGGTTATAATACAGTAATTCACAAAATAAAAAAAACACCTGTTAATTTTAATGAGGGAAAGATTTTTAGTCAAATATGACTTAATATGGAAACATTCATAATCCTATTAGAAAGTACAGAAATTTTAAGGCTCTATAAAGTTTAAAACACTGAGCGGTTTCACACCCGTGTGTGTTTATGTGCAAGTTAACCGGAAGTCCATAAATTCCTGAAAGAATTTCTTGTAATCTTGACAGATGTGCTTCTATTGCCCCCCTCAGTTTAGCCAGTAAAAGTTTTAAGTTTCACTGGCTAGAGAAAGCAAATTCTGAAAATGTATTTTTGTCATGTTAGTGCTCCATGTGCATGTTACTCAGTAGGATGTCAGGAAAGAAAGACAAAACAACATAACAATCCTCTCTCTTTTTCATTGGGAGTCACATGCATGTAGCAACTTCTTACCTCTAGGTAGCGAACTTCCTTGGTCAGCTCTTTAATAAGATGGTTAGGCCTGATATTGTCTGGTACCTCACTAGTGGGCTGAGACACCTGCAAAGCCACAACACGCTAAATTCAGACGACGAAAGTGATCAGAAAGAGTTTCTTGTTTGAGAAACGTCTAGGCTAATGCAGCTCTGATAACCAGGAAGTGTTGAAACACTGCTGTCATCTCTCACCTCTCTCTTCAACCAAGTCTTCAGAGCACCAATTAAAGCCTTGACTCCGTCCACTATGTAGGTTGGTGGTGGACAGCCGTCTTCACGTAGCTCTGATGGGTTAAAAAACAAAAATAAGTAAAAAAGTAATCCAAATTTCCGACAAACAATAAGCTTTTAACTGTGCACTCATATTCCCATGTCGAAAAATATTGAATATTTGGACCCTTTGCATTCTCACCTTTTAACATTTCCAGGAGGTTCTTGGCCACATACCAACAGATTGCCTCAAAATATGGAAACTTAAAGAGATCTGGAGTTTTTAGACGACGTTCCATTTCGTAACACCTGCATTAAAGACCAAAGCATAAAACACCAGTTTAGAGATGATGATGAAAAAACAAATATGCAGGTTAAATCCTGGACTGAATTGTAACAAATATAAAATCAGAACATATCAGTGAGCCTTTAACCTGAGCTGCATGCCAATGTTGAGGTTATGAAGAAAGTTTCCTCCAAACGCCATGCAATCCTGAGAGGTGAGAACAGCATGGATCCAGCCTGCAGGGGGCGCCAGAGAACACACAATAAATTCAGATTATTTGCTGACCTCAACATGTAAATCCCATGATAAATCCTTAGAGGAGGACAGCCAAATCATATGCAAGTGCAAAGTGATAAAAATGCTTTAGAGGTAAAATTTTCATGCAGAATTTTATAGTTATTAAAATTAGATATTTCCAGGAGAAATCAATATTCTTAATTTAGAGAAAAGAAAAAAGAATGATTTTTTTCTTTTTTAAAGAAAAAAAAAACGAAAAAAAAAAAACACAGTGTTCCAAATACAACAAAAAGTAGGATAAAGCCGGGTTTGACGGGGGCTGTTAGGTGTTGGTGTAAGGCTGATGGACAGGTCTGATAATGCACTGGTTGACTGACCTACCGTCCTCTCTGACCCCCACTTAATTCCCACCTCTCTGCACCCCTTTCTGCCAGAAAGCTCCCTTTCACAATGCTGCTTGAGCCTGCTGAGAAAGTATGGCTGGAAGACTGATTGAAGATGTCCAGCAGTTGACGAGCTGAACTGCGCTTTGTCTGTCTGGGTGTCAAGGGGGTTGCAAAGGAATTCTATCGGCTTTAAAAGTCCATTCAGAGACTGATGAATAATTGTATGACTGGGCACATTAGTCTCACTTGAGTGAATGCAAAGCATGTCACATTCAGTTAGTGACATGGCGGAAAAAAAAAAATCTGTTTTTACCATCTTAACACAACTTCTAATTAACAATGCCATTGCTTTTTGGAGGGACATAAGAATGTCAAGTCACAAGAAAAAGCTGCATGAACAACTATAATCACATCACGTAAGAGCAGTGTTAAGCACTTGGTAATTATGATCATTAGTACATGTTTGGATTGTTTCTCAAAAAGGAATTCCCCCTGTTATTTTACCCTGGCAGTGATGGAGTACCTTCAAGAAGCACCCCATGGGAAAGAGCATTATTTTAACTTTTAACAGCAAATCAGCTCAGCAGTCAGAGGTGTGTTGTGCTTGGAAACCGCAGGCTACCAGACAGCGAGTGTCTGCATGGTTAGTGTGGTTGCTTGGGCTGATGTCAAAGCTGTCAATCAAAGCCCAATAAGACCAAGACTTTGAGCTTTGATGATTTTAACATCAATTATAGTAAAGCATAATTAGTTATATGCCGTTCCGAGGTCAAATGTGTCAAACTCAAGGCCCAAAGGCCAAATCTTTGTTTTATCTGACCCACAAGTGTGCGTAAAGACAATTATACACGTCTGAGGACATTTCAATGTCCCGTTTGATTCCATTCTGACATCAAAACGTGGAATAACTGAGGTGGAAACCAGCTGGTTTATGTCCAAAAGTCACGATTTGGTAAACATTTGCAAAACATTTTACAACAAAAGGTTGCTCATTTTTGTCAAAACTAACTAAATATAACTTCTTTTTTCAGAAAAAAAAAATTTAAGACAAAAAGTTGAAATTATACAAAAACTATAGATTACAAAAAAATGTATGTCAAAATGGTTTAAAAAGTTTATATCATTACAAAAAACTGTAAAGTTTTAAGTTGAAAAGCCATAATTTTGTGACATTTATGATTTAACTCTGAAAAGCCTTGGTTGTTGAAATAATAGTCTCGATCTTGTAAAATTTGCAGTTTCACATGAAAAAAATGTGAGATTTTAGTACAAAAGTCTAAATCGTATGACAAAAGTCATGAATATTGTGAAATTTTAGATTTTGTGAGAACAATTTACTTCTTTTGTTGTTTTTTAATGACTGAGTCCAGTGGGAAAATCTGTCAAGATAGTTTGGTTTAGAAAGTAAAGAATAACTGGTCCTTTAACGGTAACCATGGTGATGATGTGGCCCGGGATGAAATAGAGTTTGACACCCCCGGTTTAGAGGGATTATTTCACAAGGCAAAGGGTTAGGGTTAACACAGGATTACAAATGAAGAGTTATGAAGCTAGCGCTTTTTTTTTTTTTTTTTTAATTAAGTACACTGCAGACAGACAGCAGAAGACATTTAATCACATACAAAAAAAACTAAATATACAACATTAAACTGATATTAAATGTTCACTAAAGGTTCAGCTCGTAACTGACTCACAGTCAGATGTGTCTGCTAGCTGTTCATCTGCAGTCTTGTGCATTTGTTAATCACTTTGACACATAGTAAACCCAGCTTAGCGTGGGAATTGAATACTATACATCCCATTGTGTGCACTTTTCCTTCATAAAGTCCTTTAAAATATGCATGACAGTGATCCAACAGTGACTGTCCTCCTTTTTTCACACGTACACAGCAACCCTACAATTTTCTTGACATTATCCACAGGCACTGAATCAGAGAAGACAAATGTCTACATCAGACTGGTTGGAGCTGGCAGGATTATAATTTGAACTTTGTTCAGAGTTAAAGTCCAGAAATGCCTGAACAAGACTTTTGTGAATCGAGAAGCTAGTGTCTAGAGAAAAGCGTGTATGTTGATAGACGGTCGTTGATGTATTGCTTTTCAAACTTCAAACTATAAACTACTGTTGTTCTTTGTAGTCTGCCTTTGGAGCAGAGAACACCTCTGCACTACTAGTCTTGTATTGTCTCACATCTAGATGTAATTCTTCATCACACACAATTGAAGTGTAATTGAAAGGAAACACAGACCTGTAGGGATGAGCAGGGTGGTTCCTTGGGTTACAACACACTTGTAGCATTTTTCCACTTTGTCTCCAAAGAACACTTCGCTCTGATTGGGCGAGGAGCTCCATGCCTCATATAGTGCAAGGTTGGTGGAAGAGGGCTTGATTAAGTAGAAAATCTTTTCCCCCTGCAAATCAGGCATTAAAGTGTTAAGACGCCATTGTTGCTACGCACCAAGTGTGGTAGCAGTGATGATATGCTTTGTGTTTTCACTGATGACAGCCTCTACAGTGAAATTTATTTTAGCTACAATTTAGTGAACTGTGAGGGTGATGTCATCAAGCTACTCTGCTTTGTGCTGCAAGCTGATGCAATGTGACCTTAGAAAAAGGTCAACCTTTCAGCCAGTGGTAGTCAATCAAGAAAACACAGAAATTACAGAAATCCAGTGTCAAAATAGCATCCTCTTGCGTTAAAAAAATAAGAAAAAAAAGACAAGTAAACTTGGTTTTGACTCTTTTTTTTAATGCACACACTTACCCAGAGAACATGATACCAGACTGAGGTGCCCCCAAAGTCTATGTGGAAATCTGTGTAGCTGTCTTTAACCCCCATAAGGCAATACTTCTGGACGAAAGGCTTGGGGAAGAACGAGTCATCTGGCCAGTAGTTCTCTACCCAGGACATCTTCTGCGCCACATCAGGAACCTCCACTAATTCTGCCATCCTGCAAGTTGTTAAACAGGGAAGAAGGTACTCCATTACTAACAACGTTCTAAGACAAATGAAAACCCACTGCAGTGTCTCTGATTAAGTTTTTTCTTAAGTTTCAAAAACACAATTGTGACCGACCAGTTGAAACATAATGGCAATTTTAAACTCCTCTGCATTGTTTTATACATATTGTTTTAATCTTGATAGAAAATTATAGATCAGCATAATTTTTTTTTTGGAGGAAACATCCTTTGCTGACAGGGTGAATACACTGTTGCATTTCTTACTTGGTGTCAG
Source organism: Arrhamphus sclerolepis (assembly GCA_037176975.1). Classification (NCBI taxonomy): domain Eukaryota; kingdom Metazoa; phylum Chordata; class Actinopteri; order Beloniformes; family Hemiramphidae; genus Arrhamphus; species Arrhamphus sclerolepis. The sequence goes on from JBAMYA010000016.1 coordinate 8,395,524, forward strand.
AGAATTCAAGGCTGATGAGGTTTAGGACCTTGGGTCGATGGGGATTGGTGAAATATTTGATAAATTGGCTGAGCTTCATCTTGCTGTCCGCTTGTCGTGCTACATCTATCACGTCGATGACTTTATCACCACCTAGATGGGAGACAAGTGTTCTTTAGCGTGTGCAACATTGGAAGAGAGGCTCTGCAGTCACCAACTCTGGAATGAAAAATATTAGACTTTTAATTGGCTGCTGAGTGGGCGAAGGGTTCAAAGGGGTCAGCAGCTTGTTGGCATCTCCGTGCACTTTAAGAGACCGAGCCTTGAGGGAAATTGCCATGAATATGGCAGCAAGGGGAAGGGGGGTTGCAAACGAGACAATCTGTCCAGACCCCAAGTAGGGGGGAGTGGGTGGAGGTAAAAGGGCTGCTGCATTTATTGCAAATGAGTGCGTAGAAGACCTCGGGCACAGAGGGACTTGCTTGTACACAACATGAGTGAGAAGAAGAGTGTACTGACCCATGTAAAACAGGAAGTTAAAAAAAAAAAAAGGAAGCCAAAATACATATTCAGTGTAAACACTTGGAACACTACAAATCACACTCAAGTGACATGTGGGCCGGAAGAAGGACCAAGGTGTGGTGTGTGTGTGTGTGTGTGTGTGTGTATAGAGCACGACAGCTGGTTGTTGTATTTTTTCCCCATACCCCTCCCACACACCTTTTTTTTTTTTTTTTTTTATAACCCTTTTGCATGTTCCCTTTCTCTCTCTCTCCCTCCCTCACACACACACAAACATGAACTTGCACACACAGACGCCTCTGAAGGTCCAGCTGGCCAGCATCTGATGACAGAGA
>JBAMYA010000016.1:8396459-8423610 GCA_037176975.1 Arrhamphus sclerolepis
ATCATCAGCACCCATACCCTGGGTGGGGTTGGCAAAAGGGCCTTTCTGTGTGGAGTTTGCATGTTCTCCCCATGTTCTCTTAGGCAGCTAATGCCACCCTCACAAAAACATGCAGTAGTTCTAGGCCTTTACATTACCTCCCCTGGCTGGCCGGGGCGCCCGAGGGAGCAGGGAGGATCTGGCTGGAATAATGTGATCCTTCCACACGTATGTCCAGCTGGGGAAACCCCTATTCTGGGTGTAAAGAAGGGCCTGCTCAGTCCTCAAGTTCAGAAGGAGACTTGAGCTCAGTGCTGGGCTCTCCCGCAGAGGGAGTGCAATGCCCAGGACTACAATTAGATAGTGAGCACAGGGTGGAAAAAAAAATGTGTGTATATATATATATATATAAAAAAGAATTTTGCTTTTTCTTCCCCCCCCAAAAAATAATCCATTGTGGTGTGCTTTTGTGGCATTTCAGGGCTCTCAGTCCCTGGTGTTTTTAAGTCTGGAATATTTCATGAAACTTAACAAACTTTATGTGGTATCCGTCTTAAGACCACATGTTTAAACACCATCATTCCAAGAAAATACTATAAACAAGATCTCTAAATACCAGGTTACGTCTGGGACTGAGCTCACTGAAACTGAGGAAGGTTGGAAAATACCCCTTATTCTGATGACTAATGTTTGGACTTGCCATGAGTTCTTTAAGGTTTTGGGGAATTATTGCCAGCTGTATGCACTGTTTTATTTATTTATTTTTATTGGTCTTTTCTCTGTTGGTCTGCATTTTATCAAATTATGTTCATAGTTCATTTCAACATGTGTGGGTATATAATAGGATGTTGGTGGGTAGATCTTACATTTGATTTCTAAATATTAACCACAAAACATACTTGAAAAGTCTTCCATTTATTTAAGTGTACAGGTACAGATACAGCAAAACAGAATGCAACATGACTGGAGGCAGTGAGGTTAAGCACACTGAGCAGTGCAGCGACAAGCCAGGTGGGCTTCTGCCGTCTCCCTCAGGTCAATGCTCTTCTCGTAGATGCTGCTGAGACCGTCAGAACGGTTCACATTTGAATCTGAAACAATGAGGAGAGTAAAGCAGTTAGCCCATATTAGAGGAAAAGGAAAACGGTATAATCCTCTTGCATGCTCACCATAAGGCACACAGTGGAAGCCAACGGTGACAGCGGTGGTTCTCACTGGGATGCACCCGGGCAGACAGCGCAGCACGGGCTCAACAGAGTAGCACTTGGACTCCTCACCTTGGAGGGTGACCTGCCTCTCCAGTTTCACAGATTCAAGCTTCATGTAACATTCTGGAAAAGTATTCAAATTGTGATGAGCTTTGCATTCCTGCCTATTTACAATTTTTATATTGTCTTTTCGTGTGTGTGTGAGGCCTGTTTTGGATTGCTTTTATTCAATTCAAAAATTACTTTAATAATCCCCAAAGGGAAATTCAGTGTGAAGTGAATGAAATACATCAATATATCTTTTTAACATCCTGGATGGTATCAGAGATTCCAAAATCACTCTATGTAGCAGTACTACTTCTGACCACATGGAGGCAGATGTGATTGGGGATTGGCTGGCATGTCTTCTAGTATCACTTCATTCCATTAGAGGTTTACATTGTTGCGTCATGTGCTAGTGTGTAATATGCTGTGCCTGTGTCTTCACAAGTGATATTGCTAAATAGAGATGTTTGCAGGAAAAAAAAAAAAAAAAAGATCAAACAGGCACATAACGTCTTACCGGAGGCAGCACGGCAGCTGCTTCCAGACAGAACCCAGGAATGGGCGAAGCTGGTTGCATTTTTGGACACCCGTTCATTGGGTGTATGGTACTCCTGTCTGACTTCACCATCAGCCTTTCCACAGAGTCCACAAGTCTGACCTCTCATCCAATCTGCAACTTTAATCTGTAAAATAAACAGACATCTGATTGCACCATGGACAGTGTTTGGTTTGATGAATGTTACTTGCTCAAGATGACAAGAGTTGTTGTGTCACCTTCAGGGAGTCGAAACTGAAGAAGACTTCCTGAAGGCCGTGGCTGGGAGCATGGACAGACACGCCCTCGGCTCTCTGTCTGACCTGTACGATGCCTACAACAAATGAAAATATATGAATTTAGTTTTCAGCAAATTTTAAAGTATGGCAGCGCAGTTTGATTTAATGAAATGAAAACCTGCTGGATCCTGATATGGCAAGTTGATGACAGGGATTTCCACTTCATTAACCTTCACCATGACAGCACTGTCCTTGGGATACAAGCTGATGTCACTGGTGGAAAACATTTTAAATATGTGTTAAAGTCATTTTTCAGCGGCTGCAGGTCTAGATGTCTGATGTCTCAGCATTGAAATAGAAAACTGGTTGGTGGTGGTCTTACATGTTTTCAATCTTGACATTTATCTCATTCTCTTCCTGTGCTTGGTCCCTCTTTAGCAGAACCATGAATTTGAGCTCTGATGTGCAGTCCTGAGCTAAGACCTGGTAACAGGAGTGGGGCATCTCATTTTTATATTTCCTCTTGTTGAATGTCACCAACATGTCTTTAACCATGGTGCACTCAGCTGGAGTTAAAAGAAAATATAGTCATGCATAAATTAGTCACCAAAATACTTGATTAAAACATTTGACCACAGTATAAAAATGATTTTCACCTGCATAGGCCTTGGTGAGCATGTAGGAGAATTTGTCAGTCCAGCTGTTTGGATATGCTTCCAGCTCAGCGGCAGTGTCTCCAAGTGGCAGAGAAATGGGAAGACCGATTCCAAGTTTGTAAATTGTACTCTGTAATATTCAGTTACAAAGGGTAAAAATAATTTAATCCAATGTGGGTAAAGTGAGCATCATCTATGTGCAAGCAACATTTCACAAAATCCTACGTTTGGCGTCTTCAGGACAACATTCAGGCTCGTCTCGTTGGCAACAGCGACAGTCAGTTTGATCTGTTTTGGGACATTATTGACCTTTGTCTGGTTTACTCCATGCTCCACAGCAATACGGGAAAGGTACTCAGAAATCCTGGACGAGAAGGTAAGAGTGTTTAATAGCCCTTCAGAAGTTTATAACATTAAGTTAAATTAAGTCTTATTTTGTATACCAGGACATTTAGAAAAAAAAACAAAAAACATCTTATCTCCATCATGTCTTAAAATTGGATAAACGAATCCTCACATGTACAACTACAGCTGATATATTACACAATGAATATACTGAATAAAGATTTCTAAAATTCAGACTACAAAGAAAAAGATGTTTTATCAGTTTACTCATCTGGACCATTCAGACTTTTTTTTTTTAATATACTGGCAAACGGTAAAGAAATCAACATGGATCTTAGAGAAGCCTGTGTGGAATGCACTTTTCTGCAGAAAGAAAGATAATTCAAGACACTTGCTAGTCTTCCAAGAACTGGATATTCCAACAAGTTTAGCCCAAAGTCAGATCAAAGTTGCATCATTTGGGACATTACCTCTTTGCATATTTCTTCATGCCCTTAGGGAGTCTCTCCCAGATCATCTTCACACGGACTGCAGGTTGTTTCTCCACAACGCCGGTTTCTGCTATGATCGTGGTGTTGTATTGCTTGCATTCAATGCCCCAGGTAACTCTAGCCTGAGAGATTTTTTCAGTTAAATCTAAAGCAATGCATTCTTTTTGAAAAATTTATATATATATATATATATATATATATATTTTTTTTTTTTTTTTTTTCTTACCATCAGCTTGTGGTGACTCAACATGACACCATCAGCACAGATGGTCCAGTTGTCACTGGCAGTCAAGTTGGCAAAAATGACTTGCACTCTGGCATTTTCTTTGTCATAGTAAGCTGCAATCTGGTATCCCTGGTTCACGTGGTCAGCTCTTACAGCACGGATCAGAATGGTAACAGCGGGAGTGACAGTGTTGGAGAGGTACCTGGCCTAAAAGTAAAAAAAATTAAAATAAATTAAAAAAAAGAGACTGACATTACAGATGTGATTCTCTCTTGTACTTGTCCTTTTTTCCACATTTGAAATCATATAACTTTAAACAACGCCATCTGACGACTCACTTTATTGTAGATGGATTCAAAGCTGGAGGCACTGCTCCTGCTGTTGGTACGATCGATGGAGACCGAATGCTGCAACCAAAGAAATCAGGCGTTTAGTCTTCTCAGAAAGAGGATATGATATAGATGTTTCACTATATTTGATAAATACCTGGTGGATGTGGTTCTTGGTGAAGTTCATTTCAAACAGCTCTTGCTGTATTAATTGAAGAAAAAAAAAGTAAATGATGTCCTACAGATTTGCATTGTCATAGTTTTCATTATAATGGTAAAGATGACTCACCTTAGACATAGAGCTGGAGGAACTAGAGCTGGAAGAGCTGCTGCTAGACTGGTCAGACGCCCGGCTGCTGGATGAGCTTCTTGAACGACGCCTGCTGGAAGAGCTGCTGTAGGAGCTGCTAGAGGATCGCTTTGATGTCTTGATGAAGGCGTCAAGAAAATTCATTATCGTACTCTTGTGGCGAGAAGACGAGCTAGAGGATGATGACTTAGATGAGGAGGAGACACTTGAACGGGAGCTGCTGGAGCGAGAGCTGATGGACCTTGAGCTGCTGGAGCTGGATGAAGATGATGTGCTGTTCTTCACACCAGGGACCAAAATCCTCCTCAGTTTCATGATAACATTTTTATCCTCAAGGAATTCCTCCTCCTCACTCAGGTTCACTACTCTGATGATCTTTTCTGCTGCTTTTTCTCCAACCTGAACCTCAATTTCAATCCTTTCGATGACTGGTCCAGCAGCTAGAATACAAATAAGTTTTTTAGAAAATTTACTTTGGTTAGTACTTTCAGTTTACTCAGTTCAATTCAAATCAGATTCAAAAATACTTTATTAATCCCCAAAGGGAAGTTGACTGATCAGTTTCACTTGCCTGGAGAAACCTTAACATAAATAGAGTGCTTTCCCACTGCAGCATAAATTGGGCTCCTTCTGAGAGAGGCAGCGTTGCGAGACTCAATCTCAGCACAGGCCTTGATTCCAAATGTATAACTTGCGGCACAGATTTTCCTCACAAAGGCTTTGAAGAGCTTCATTTTGTTGACAATTTGCCTTGGCAGCTTAGCAGGAATGATTTCAGATGATGCTGACTGTAAAAGCACGGCAAAGTGCGGCATTATTAATTTGGAAATCAGTTGGATTTTTATTCTATAAATGTTAATGAGAAAAACAAACTCACCGCGCTATAATCCAGAGAGGACGCCATCCTTGAAACCTTTGAGGTGAGGTTTTGACTCCTCAGAGGTTCAGCTGGGACAACTGGTGTTATTTTGGCAGCTGCAAGGTCTTCTACATTCCTTGCAACGGCAAATGTGTCGACGCTTTTGGAGAAAGTCAACAAAAAAATGATCACACTTGTTCAGAAATACTCTTGTGGATGTAACTTAGTGATAGGTGCATGTACGTACAGTCCAGATGCAATCGTGTTAACCCCCTGAACAGGCAAGAGCTGGACGTTGAAGTTGCCTTTAATCATGTCCAGCCTTGCTGCCATCTTTGAAGGAACAACTGTGTGAACTTTGGCTCTTGACACCAAAGCAGCCTGGATGAAAGCAGTATTCACACCCATAACTGCATAGGTGTGCATGGAAATACTGCAAGATACAGACAATAATAATAAGGAGTGGATATATGAACACTTTTTTGGATAGTTAACGTATTAAGAAGCAAGCTTTATAATTTTCTGAGTACAGCTGGGTCACCTTGGAGCCACTGCAGCTCTCACAGAAATATCAGACTTCAGGAGCTGGGTGACGGGGAAGTTCTCAGGCAGAGGTGGTGACACACTTGCTTGTACTGTGAACAATGTGACATTTTCAATTTCAGTATGTTCTTAAGTTCAAAACCCGTAAATGACACCAGTCACATTTACCCTCAACGGATGCAGCAGCCACAGCAGCAGTATAGAGACTGAGCTCCATGGGTAAACCAATAGAGGTGGGGAAGATACGACGAACCTCAGAAGCCAGCATTGGTTTTGAGTAATGCATCGTGTAACCAGACAAGAGAGCATCCAAAGCTTTTCTGCCATAAGTGCGGATTTCAGGTCTGTTTGCATACTGTAAAAAAGAAAAGAAAAAACAAATGTTTTCAGGTTTTTGTTTTTTTTTTGGAGGAAATATTTCTAGTTCCAAAACAAATCATTAGTTGCCATATGAAACTGGCATTACCTGGATAATCTGGTCAACCATTAATTTGTCAATGTTTACAAATGCAATTTCCTGTCCAAGCACTTTCACGTAAGCAGAGGCCAGAGGCTGGCTTGAAGGATGAGCTCTCCATTCAGAAAGCTATGATGGAAAGGAAAATTACCAGTTAAAAACAACTGACACAAAGAAAATGTGTTTTAATGATTTCTTGCTTGTGGTTTTCAAAGAACCGTTGTTTTCCACAGTGAATCTGTCCCTTAAACTTACAGCCTTAATGACTTCTTTCATCTTGGTGATTCTGTCTACACTCTCCGGAGTGTCAGTGATTTTCATAAGGGCCTCCTGGACACCTTCAGATCTCACTCCAAACTGGATATTTAATGTAAATCGAAAAACAAAAAACAATTTGATGTGTAGGAGCAGGACTAACTTTATACACAGTGTATATTTTACAAAGTAAGACATGCTTTCAACAAAATAATGTAATTTTTAGTCATTGATGAGCTGTTTCTCACACAACACAAGTGAGACATGATGGTCTTACCTCCAAAACATCCACATAAGCTCCAGCTAGGTAGGTACGAGCTTTTGCCATTAAAGTTCTTGGCAGCACAGTTGCAGCATCATTGATGTAGTAAGCGCTGGCAGCAGCACCCACCATCCAAGGATCTGCAGAAGAAGAAGAAGAGTTACAGCATGTGTATGAATCTCAAGTGTGTGATGGTTAATTATTCTTCTGTCATCCTCATACTGTAATAGGCATCGTAATAGAAAGCCCTGCTGAAGCGGTAGCTTAGTCTCTCGTATTTGGGGCTGAGGATCCTCACAGCAACGTTACAAGCAGCAGCCCTGAAGGAATAACAAGAACATTTTTGTGGTTCTAGCTGGCAATTTGTTAAAAACTAAAAAAAAAAAACAAAAAAAAAACCTACAATATGGACTCAATCTAGGTTCTTACATAGAAGAATGGTCAGGAGAGGTGGTCTTGGTGAGGGCCTTCATGTAAGAGTAGATAAAACTAGCAACCTGCAGATTTGATTCCCTCAAGATGGTCTGAGCCAGAGTAGTCACCAGACCCATGGGCAGTTTAGTCTCAAAAAGCACAATAGCAGCAACCATGCGAAGCTCTGCGTGGAGATTCTTGTCCATGAACAGCTGAACAGCCAAGTCCTGGACCTAATTCACAAAGAGGGATGACATAAGCAATAATTGCACTTGAAAAGACGGATGTTAAGTTGATATATCTAAAGTGAGGGGAAATAACCAGAAAATGCATCTTACCAACTTGGGCTCTCTATTTGCAATCTTCCTCAAGGCCAAAGCTGCATCAATGTGAACTCTGTGGGGGAGACTGGCAGCACTGCTGCCAAAGCCAGGCAGGAGCTTCATTATGGGCTTCAGACTGCCAGGATGTCCAGCATTACCCAGAACTTTGAGAGCCATAGTGACTTCATCATAGTCACGTCTGTCAAGAGCATGGACAATGATGTCATGGACTGGCTGTGAATTAAACAGAAAAAAACATTAAAGCAATTAGTTAGATAAAGTTATGTAAATCATATCTATGTAACAATACATACCCGAACAAGCTCGGATGGACAAGTGGGGTACTCTGCACAGTATTTATAAACCATGGTGCCAAAGCCCAGCATGGCAATTTCACGCAAAACTGGGTTTTCTTTGACCTTGGGGGTCATAACCAGGCCCTGAGGAGTTGTGAAAATAAAGACCCAATTACTAATTATATGCATAAGCTTTGATATACAAGATAGAATTTAACATACAAAAATGAACAGTTTAATGAATAATAAGCACTGGCTTGCCTCTACAAGCTTGATGGCCTCCAGGTCAGGGGTCACCATCTGTAAAGATGACATCAGAGCCTGACCAGCTTCAACAGAGGTCAAATCACCAGCAATGAACTTCTCCTTAATGAACTTAAGAGCCACATGAGTACCGATGGCAGGGATAGAACTCAGCACCCAGTGTCTGGGGAAGAGAAACATTGTCAGTGTGATTATCCATCGCACTCCAAATTCACAATTCCTCTCTGAATGAAAGCATCATTACCGATAATCGTCCCTAACTTTGAACTGACTCCAGAGGGCTTCAATACTCTCATATCTGGCCACACGCAGCAGCTGGATGAGCTCAATATACTTCAGAGGAGACTCTGGATGGGCTTTGCCTACATTGAGCGTCACCAGGTGGTTCAGAGTCTCAACAATCTGTCATGAAACAAAAATATTCCAACAAATAAGTTCAAAGTCATGTGTTTTGTTTTTTATTTTGTGCATACAAGCTAAAGTAATGTTTTTTTCTACATGCCTGAGCCTCGGCATTGCTGATCCTGAGAAGCTGAACTGGTGTCTGGAGGAGTTCACTGCCAAACTCGTACATCAGCGATCCACGGGGAAGATAGGCAGCACTGATGGGTTCCACTGGGGTCTTTTTGATGTCCAGGAAGGTCAGGATTTGCCTGTAAACAAACATACAAATAAAATCAATCAGCACTCTGTGCAGAGAGCAATGCTAATTGCACTCCTCCTTGTAATTTAAAGAACATACTTAGCTTCCATTTGAGCAGCACCATTAAGGATATTGATAGGTGAGTACTGGATGAGCTCAGTAGCAGTTGCCTCCAAGATCAGGGAGCCAGAGGCTGAGGGCTTCATGATGTAGTTTATGGCAGATGCTCCCTTCATAGTTTTTCCTCTCTGCATTGATAAAACACACATGATAATGAAATCAGAAAATCAGATTCTGTTTCAGAAAGTACAGAGAAAGAGGAAACTGTACTTACAGCCTCACACTCAGCACATTTCTCTGTGTAACCTGCCCAACCAATGTCCTTCATGATTCTTTCCTGGCAGTGATTCAGGTCTTTGGTCTTGGTCAGATGGATGCGGTCAGCTTTCACATCCTCGCTGATGACATAGTGGGTCTTGCAGACCCCTTGAGTTCCAGGCTATTTAAAAAATGAATAATAAAATAAAATAAAAAATCAGAACACAGTTTCTCAGTGTGTATTGCAACATTTTGTGCGTAGAACTTGTTCAAAGGTAGCCATGTTTACCTCTTGCAGCTCATACACGTTCTGTGTCTTCTTGATGTTCAGCTGAAGGATGCTGAGGATTCCCCTGTAGATATTCAGCACAGTTGTAGAGATGCCTGAAGGCGCAAACAGTTTACCGACCACACCTTTGGAATATTCAAACTTGATGGGTGTCAGGAGCTGAGCGCCCAGGGCTGAGGTGAGCTTGGTGGCTGGACGAAAAACCTCTTTGGGCCATATTCCACTGTACTCATAGATTACAGGGTCTTCAAGCTGGAGGGTGGAGTCTCAGTTAGATACTGAAAACGTTTCCTGGCATGAATATGTCTCATCAAACAAGATATGTGATGGAAATATATTGAAAAGAAATAAGTATATTAAAAATACAAATAAATGCTTACTTTCAGAATGTAGGAGTCAGGAGTTGCTGCACTGATCCAGACTTTGCTCTGGATTTTCACCCCAGCCCGTGCTAGACCCTCTTCAGGCAGGCCACCCAGAAGATGTGCTTCATATTTGTACTCATAGGTCTTTCCAGTTACAAACTCTGGGGCTGATACAAAAATTGTATTTTGGTTAAATTTGCAGATATTTATTAATTATTATATTAATATTTATATTTTTATAAACTTACAGAAGCTGACTTGGTTGGCCGCTGCCCAAAAAAAGAAAAAGGAAAAAAAAAAGAATTCAATTAGTGTTCATTGAGGACAAATAGGTGGAACAAATGATAACATTGTCGCAAAAAATTCAGGATATTATATTTGTCCTATATTTTTTCTGCTTAAATAGAAATTGTCTACGAAATGGAAGAACGTTATTTATTTGTTTATCTATCAGTACTTTTCTTTTTGTTCTAGCACTGAGAAAAGATTTAGTGAGAACAAAGCATGTGCTTCACTTAGCTGCCACTCTGTGGGAAAAAAAAAAAAATTAAAAATTACACTAAACTTAAGTAGATTTAATTTTAAATGAATCGAAACATACTCACCCACAAGGGCCACTGTAAGAGCAAGCACAATTGCCCTCATGACTTGTGGATGTTAGCGTCTGCAAGAGGCTTCCTTTTAAAGCCAGCTCTTCATGCCAGCGGCGCATTGGTGTCTATCAAAATGTATCATTAACTAAATGTTGGATGTCACTGTTACTGGTGTTACTTTGACCACCAGACCACAAAGATTAAACTTAGTAAATAAACAAATCAAAAACAGCACAGATGTAAGAAGAGTTGACTCTCTCTCTCTCTCTCTCCCTCCCTCTCTCTCTCTCACTCACACACACACAAACATGAACTTGCACACACAGACGCCTCTGAAGGTCCAGCTGGCCAGCATCTGATGACAGAGAACAGCTGGAGTAGAAGCAGTCCGCCACACAGAGAGAGACAAAGCTGCCAGGAAACCCCAAAACGCTGAACACCACAATTTATTATTCTTATTACTTGATAGTGAAATGCAATATATATTTTTGTTATTTCTTCAATCACTGTGCAACACAAGGAAAGTATTTACATTAAAGTCAAAATGTGAAAATCAAAGATTAAGATCAAACATCTACATGGACCAATCACTGACTAAATTTATGCAAGGTCTGTTATAATTGACTGCAGAAGCCAGCAAATCATGGAAATGATAGATTTAGACATTTATTTTGTATTGTGCAAATGCTTTATCACACAAACCAGAAACACACATCTGGGAAATTTTCATCATGTGACTCATGAACCAAGAAGAAACCAACGCTGGGATCGATCTAAGGCCACACACAAGTAAGCTGCACAAATTCTTAGAGAGTCTTGTAAGCCAGAGAATACATCAGGGTTTACCCCAGTTGTCCTATTGTCTCCCAACAGTAAGAAATGCAATTCGACACTCAGTCACTGATCACAACACCTGTGCTTTGGCTTAATGCTTAATGGGGCATGGGAGAAAGAGATAAAGCGAGACAGTGAGTATGTAATCTGAACTTGATGATAAAAACACCAGCCGGCTTGATAATGGGCTTGTAATAGGAGCTGCAAAGTGGCATGGTGTTGCAGTAGGGGAAGTGTAGTGGTCATGGAGAGGCCAATGAAAGCTTAGCCGTCACTCATTTAGGACTCTTTTCAGTCATCGCCTGATGCCTGATAAGTGGGTTAAAATCTCATGAACTTGGAAAACTGTTCATATTGGCACACAGATGGCACCTGCTCAGCAATGGCCACTTAGCTGGCTGGTATTAGGTCGTTTCATTTGCTTTCAAGCAGACTTTGAGTTGTTTTTTAATTTTAATAAAGACGACAATTGCTGCACACCCCATAATAAAACCTGCTTATTATCAAGCACACTCACCGACATACTGCTCCACATCTTTGACAGAAAAAGTGGGTGGGGGTAGTTTCAAGCCCAGGCCCTCCATCTCAGTGACCACTATCGGGTAGTTGAAACCATGTCTCTCCAAGTATCTGGTGGTCACCTGCTCACCCCTCATTCGTATTAGAATCTCCTCGGCGCTGTGAACCATATCACAACTAGTTAAACAAACTTGAAAAACAGAAAAGGTACAGATCATTTGTCGAGTCTATGAGCATGCTCGCAAACTGTGAGGTGATTTCAATCATTTAATCCTGAGATGAATCTAATGTTTGTACAAGATGGAAAGTCAGTCAGTACTTTCCAGTTTAACAGTTTACTAAAGTCTGTATTTGATGTGGATGGTAAGCAGCCAAATAACTCAGCCAAGATATATTTTACTCTGGAACCCAGAAGTGGAAAGAGACTACTGACTCTGCAAATGATTGTCATTTCCATCCTTTAAGCTGCACTCCTCACGTGGAAACAAATATTCAAGACAAAAGTCAGGTTTTTCCCAGAATTAGTGTTCTGTTACTCTTGGAATAAAAACACTACAAATTTAATTATGAACCATGTTTCAGTGAAACCTCTTTCTTTTGTGAAACTAGCACTAGCAAGACCATGACAGGTGCTGCTGGTGGTGATATCTACCTGGGGAAGGTTCTGCTCTGAAGCTCCTTGATAAACACTGAGGTGCCCGCCTGTACTGGCTTGGATCCATCGTCTGGCTCTGTGTAGTCATGCCTGTGCCAGTTTTTGCGCTTTTTCACTGTGTAACAGACAAGTTCAATCAGGTTCTACCCTTATTCTGAATTTATAGCATCATAACAAAAAATTGTAATTTTTAAAAAATCAATAAATAAATCATGTAGAGCACAATTACGGTTTCAAAACAACATTAAACCACAACTTAACCTGAGTTAGGAGAGGAAGGTCTTTGTCCAATCAAAGTGAGGGAGTCAACAACATTCAGTTGGCCTATTATTGTCTGCCCTTGGGGCTTTCAAAGGTTTAACTCACACCCCCACCTCCAAGACTTAGTTAACACAGCAGAGTGGCCTTTTAACACAGGGCATGCCCTCCATACAGAGACAAAAGTGGTAGGCAGTTTAGAAAGACGTGCTAGGACCGAGGAGACATAAACAGACAGGGAAAATTGCAAGGGACGGCTATGGTGAAGGAGAGCATTACTCACTCAGGGAGGGTCCATGTTTGACATCGCAGTTGGGACAGTGGTAAACATCAATATCCACAGCATGATGCTCTTCTACCTGTACACAGCTGGAGAGACGAGGGGGAAAGATTCAGAACAGGTTCTCACTCAGAGCCATTAACTCTAAAATCCAAGAGGAAAAGCAGAAAAATTCCCAGTGCAAGCTTTTGTTTAAAAATAGCTGAAAACAACTTGCCAATAAGACTCTGGAACATTTTGTTTCCATCAAGAACAGCAAAGAATCTGTGTATGCTGTGTGTCACCAGATAAGGTGTCAGGGGTTATAGGCTTCAGGTAAACAAACCGACTTAAAAGAAATGCAGTTTGAGCCTGGAAAATGACTCCTTTCGCCCTCTCTCCCTCTTTGCTTCCAATAAATGTTTGACAACAGGGTTAAAAAAAACAAAAAAAAAACAGTTGAAATACTTTGCTGTAAACTGCAAGAAACATGAAACACACAAAATATAATGTTGCATTTTTTTTGTAATATAATTAGGGCCAAAAATCTGTCACATCGATCTTTGTTGCAATTTAGAAAGTCACAACAAGTTTGCCAAAACCAGAAATAAAAACAAAAATACAAAAAAAAAACAAAAAAACAGATAAACTATAGAGTATTAACACTAATACAAAATGTGCCACCCACACAGCAACCCCTGACTGTCATGCAATAGCTAAAACCCAGACACATGCATTCCTCTTTTGCATACCAGAGCTTCATTCCAGAGCAGCATTGGTTGAACTGCAACCGAGTTTTGGATTGTGGACAACTTAGTAACATGTTCAGTGTGATGACTCCACAACGTCTGACACAACTGAGGCCAACTGAGTTAATGAGGAAACAAGCCACAAAGCATAAATCACAATCTGGTGGTAAGGATAGCAATAACATGAAGAAAAAATAAATAAATAAATAAAAAACCTGTCCTTTTCAAAGCATCATCATCTTCATCCTTCAGTGCTTTGTGACTGGATGTAAGTAATCTGCAAGCAATAACAAACTGTGAAATGGTATGAACAGTTTTAGCAAATGTATCCCTTGCTTCAAAAAGGAAAAAGCCTGAAGGAATGAAGAAGCTGACCGCAGCCTGCTATCAGCTTTGATCTGTGAGGACCTGCAGGAAACGAAAGAAAATAAAACCAAGGGCCATTAACTCATCAGGAAGTGGTGAGCTTGTGTGAATGCTGGTCCAAGTCACTTTGCAGCACCAACAGGATATCAAGATGGGGCTTCTCTCGCTTGTTTGCCACAGAGAGCTTTATTATTGGCTGCACAGCAAACATTTACCATAAAGCAAAGGAGCACATGTAAACCTTCCACTGAAACTGGGTCAAACAGCCATATGTGCTTTTAGTCACCACAATCATAATAAGAGGCACATTAGCAGTATCACACAGTATTTGTTTTGTTATTAACAAGTATTGTATCAGACTTCTTTACAAGGTCCCCTTTACCAGCATAAAAAAAAAGAAAAAAAAGAAAAAAAAGTCTCAAAAGTAGCACTCCTGCTCTTGCACGTGAATAAGCGGATGACCAACACCAACACTGTACAGTGCTTGGCTGACTTACCGGGCCTAGCTCATGTATCAGGAATCTTTGTTAAAACATGTGGCTGTTTTCTGGGGGAAAGCATGAGTCACGGCTTTCTGCAGACGGGTATGCCAAGATGTGCACAGGAAGCGTGTGCTCAACCGAGGTCAGCCTCTTGTCCTAATCTCATTTGGTACTTTCCCCTCATGTAACACCAGAGTGAGAAATAAGGGCACTGTGACACAGACGCCGCCCTGACTCAGCGTATGTCACCTGTAACAATTAAGGCACCCAAGCTTGAGGAGAAACGTTGAGTTGAGAAAAAGAATGTGAAAAGGAGGAGTGCACTCTGGTGAGCTAGAAATACAACAAAGTATTTCCTGCCTTGCTCGGGCTTACATTGCATCACTAAAAGCTGGTGAGTGTGCAAGCAAGCAGTTCTTCAACTCATATGAACCTCTTTTACTTGGACAGCAATTAGTATAAGGAATAGATACAGGACTACATGAATCACTGTTGCAGAAAAGATAGATATGTTCACATGCTGTACAGCCAGTCTGTCCTGTAAAACTACAAAACCTTGTCTTATCCTGACTACTGTTTTGATCTCTGACAGCACCGCAGCAGATTACCAAGCTAAACATCCCTTCCTGAATGAGGGGAGATGTGTGTAATTGGCTAAACCCCTTGCCATCAACAGCCCCTCTCCCTCCGCTTCCTCTCATCAAGGGCCTCCTTCCTGTGTGACTGAGAGGGCTTATTCATTAGTCCATGCACTGTGAGGGGTTCATTGTCCTCAGTGATCAGTGCAGAAACACAAAGGCTGGAGGCGGGCATCACCATTATTTTAAGCTCTAAATAACTGCTCAGCATGGGGCGGTGACACGCCCACATTAGGGAACAGGCAGATCCCTAATGGATGGGTGGCAGAGATGGAGAGGAGATGAGGGCAGTTAAACACACCTGGCTATCTTTATCTACCCCAGAGGAGCACCTGACTCCTCCGGCCCTTTTCCTAATGCACTCAACCAATGCTTACATAAACAGTGCAGGGCCTGCACAGCAGTAAGAGTCACTGAGGCCTGACAGACAGATAAGGATCTGTCATTTTGGCCTTGCTGGTTAAATCGTTTTAGCTAGCTAGCCATAAAAGCAACATAAAATCCCTCCAGTGGTTACAGCTCGGCAGAGACAGCGCGCCTCTCTGTAGTCAGTTGGTGAACAACAAAAGAGGATCACTTTGTTGTTTATAGGGCATCAGGGAAGCCGCAGGGAGTTTTAACAACTTAATTGTTTCTGGTACGGGTTGAGCTGCCTTGAGGCTCCGAGCGCTGCAGCACTGTTTTCACACATGTCTTCAACATGGTTGTCCCCCAGTGGCCCAGTAAAACCCACAAAGTAATCAGTCTTGTAACTGCTGCTGAAATACATCAGCGCACAGACTGAACTCACCTTAAGAGTGAGGGGCTCATGCATACAATCCTGTCTCTGTCTGTTCATAGACTGTCTTGAATTACGACAACTATTTTTTTTTCTAATAAGAACAACTAAAAGATGCGACAAATCCACCAGTCCTAAGTGACACTAATTCAGAAAAATGTATAAATTTCATAACCTATCTAGTTATCCATTGACTCAGATGTGAAATGAAAGGATGGAGTTATACATCTAATTTAATTTTTAAATGTTTTACAGAACTAAACCTTTAATCTTAAATCAATACAGAGGCTCTTGACCCCTAATCAACATTGAGTAAGCTAAAAGTAATGTCGTTTCCCTGCCCCCAAGAGACATCATCTAATGAGTGTAAACGTTGGCTAACAAGAACTGAGTGACTTCTCCTCGCTTTTGTCAGGTAAATCAGCCGTCTATGATCTCAAACGGTTTCATCGATGAAAAACAAAACCCTTATATTGCTTGCCCATCCACGGTTTGTCTGTCTGTAGAGACCATCAATCTCTCTTTAGTGTGCTCACACTCTGTGTGACATTGACGGATAATGCATTGAACTTGGTTCGCTGGAGCTCCCATCCATCACTCCCTCTGTCCCATCCAGCATCGACGGTCTATCATCACCCCCACTGTCCATACCTAAAAATCAGACAATGGGGCTGCCTGACACTGACATTGTGATCCGACTTTACCAAATGAGGATTTCAAACAGTAAAACAGCCAGTAACTTGGCATCAAAGAAACTCTGATACATATCTTTCAGTGTGTTATGGCTCTAAATGGTAAACAGGGCTCAAATTAACACTTACCATCTTATCCAGGGGTGTCATCTTGAGTTTTACTGCTTTTTTTTGAGCCCTTCAGGTCAATATTGCCAAGCCTAAAAACTAGAGTCCTCCCAAAAGACCAGCAAAATAAACCAAGGAGGTCAGAAGGTGATTAACTGGATAGCAGACACCAAAAAAAAAAAAAAACATTGCTTACACAAATAATCATTTCAATTTTCAACCATGACCTGTCTGACACTTTTTCTCAGTCAAGGATAAAAATAGGTCAGAGAGTGTGTCAGAGTTTGTTTGTCGAGTGACTCAATTTTAAACCCAAGATATTCAAAGATTACAAAAAAGAAAAGAAAAATCCACAACCACTTTCCTCAACTACTGCATCCAAATCAGCATGATAATAATAATGGCACTCATTGACAAAATGAGTATGTATAGTTTATCCATTGTCACAGTATTTATTTCTGCCCAGAGTTTAATTTATTTCTTGACAAGGATGTGCATTGAATTCAGTGTCCAAAAGTCTTCTCAACATCCCAAAAGTTCACAGGGGCTTACAGTCTTAAATTTTAGGTGGGTTTCCTTTAACAGAGGTCCAGCATACAAATAAATAACAGTACAAACAAAAAACAGGGCCAACTTCCTCCTCAGTTCTTTCAGTTGCCGTGTCTCCATTGACTGGAGCACCTCACTAGGACCCATTCACTAAGCAATGTAAAACTTCATACCTCCTGGGGGTAGTAGTGCATCACTTTTGTTGTTTGCAAAGTAAACAACAAAAGTAATGAAAAATGCAAGAAAGAAAGAAGGTGGAAAAAATAGGACGATGCGATCAACATATTTGAGATGGTTGATGCGTTTCTGTATTAATTTTGTGTGAACTGCAACGGTTGCAATGAGTGAGAAGAAATGATTTGTACTCAAAAGGGCCAGTGAAATGATCAATATGATTGAGATCGCGAAGCATCATCATCTCCTTCTTCAAGACACCCCACCACCCAGCAGCACCGAGTATCTAACCCACAGCAGGGGTGCTTTGGCTTTGTAGAGGTTCTCGATAATTCTCATTTGGTGCTTACATACCAACAAATGTTCTGTAACATTTACATAAGGTTGTGCCTCCAATTTTAATCCAGTGGGTTTTACATACTGGACCAAGAAAGGACAAAAAAAATAAATAAAATTGCAGACGCATATCCTTGCATACACAAAACTGGCAATCCAGAAATAAGGGTAAGATTTGATGTTGTGTGCATGAAATGAAAGTCGTTCAATTTGCACTATAAATAAGAGTTAGAAGTTCATTAATCTCTTTATCACCCCCATTTGACATTGTTATGTTGACAGAAAGTTAATAAAAGTATGAGCAAACTGAAAAATCCTTCTACCATTTTTTTGCATCCTGTTGACTATATGGCACATGTTAAACATAATAATTACGTCACTACAGGTGTAGTGGTGTAAGGTGGGGAAAGAAAAAAAAAGGGGTCTGAATTTACACCTTTCCAGATGTCAGTTACATACACACGCAACAAACTGGCAATAGGTTAAAACGTTATGCAAAGAAAAGTCTGTATGCAGGGGCCTATTGCGGGCTGTCCCTGGTAATGGAAACATAAGTCAATGGAATTGAAATGTACCTCTTGGTGCCAATCCATGTGTAAAAAGAGTATCTTTGACTCCTTCAGATAAGGTTCAATAACTCTCAAATTCAGTACCTTTTGCAGTAAAAACACAAGACTATGATCCACTATTATTGTTGGTGGTGGTGGTTTTAGATTTGAAGTTGAGGGGCTAAGATATCATTGATTTCATAAATTCTGTGTTGCGGTTTTAGACCATTCGACCATCAAAAGACAAGGGTGGCATTTCAAAATTCTTTCACTCTGGGATCCTTCTTTAAAACTAACATTTTAAGGCTCCAAAAATGCCTATACTATGTGGATAGAGAGCCAAAATGATTATAAAAACAGAACTAACATTTACATCGCACCTTAGGCCATATGCAGAGCCCAATCTTTATGTCACCAAGCATGCTGAAGCTTTTTTTCTGACTATCTTAACTAATAGGTTTTCTTAAACACAGCTATGACAACTCTCTGTGCTATTTCCATGTAAATACTCTTACTTTTACTATTAAACATCACAATCTTTTTCTGTTAATTTTTCTTGATTAGACTTCAGACACTTGATTTCTGATCATGCTTATTTGAGACTCCTCTCCTCCTCCCCAAAAAAACATTTCTTCCTTGCTCATGACAGTTCACCATTATCCTTCTCGATTTTAATAACATATCTAACATATCCAAACTCCTTAGTTGTGTTTTCTTGATACAGACCAACATTTTGAATGTTGCAAAACTTTTCCATGATATCAAGATGTTTGTTCAAACATGGCTCTTTCAGGACTGAGAAGCAACTTACTGCTTCAGTCAGGGTTAAATAACTTGTTGCCAAACAAAAGATATTAATCACTGCACTAATTTTCCAACAGGAGGCTCATATCTATTTCATTTATTAAACTCAGGTGTTTATTCATTTTGTTTTGGCAAGGCAGTGTGCAACAGGAGGAGTAAGTATCGAGTCAAATACACATTATTGCCATGTCCAGTTCCTTCACTGTTCCCTAATCTGACACTGATAAACCACAGAGTTCTGATTGCCTGGATGCTCTGCTCCTAAAAGTCCTGGGCTGTTTTGTGAAATGTGATTCTGAGATACAGGTGATGGAAAGCAGGGTACTCTCCAGAAACTGAGGCAGCAAGACAAAAGCCAAACACACACACACTCACTCAGCCAGTGTACTGATGAGCAGGCATCTCCTCTCCTGCGTGCCATCGTCCACAGCTAGAGAATATCCCTTTCCTTTTAGGCAGACTCGTGGGAAATCAGCTGGAAATCTGGCTACTTTTGGAGGTCTGCTCCGTGTGTTTGCGCCTATTAGTCATCAATGGGGGAAGCTCCAACGTTTGTTCTTTTTCTTGCTGGCACATGACACACAGCTAGTCTTTTCTGGATCGGACACGCCAAAAATTCTGGCAGCCAAGTTTTCTGGCAGCACACTCGATGTGGTTACGCAACAGCTTCCGTCATTTCAACATGAGCAAAAGATTATTGTATTCATAAACAGTAACTGTGGAGATGCACCCACACAGACTGAGTCAATGGATTGTCTCGGTCAGCCTTGAGGCTACAAAGATTTAAAAAAAAAAAAAAAAAAAGGAAAAAAAAGTGGTAGTTGAAGGCATCCTACATATGTTCTTAAGTGAATGTTCTTAAGTATCCATGAGAAAATTCACATCATCAGAGGTACACAGCTGCTCTCTTTCCAAAATTCATTCCAGTAGACAGTCTCAAGATAGGTTTATCCTGATCTTTTAATTTAAGGTACATTTTGTACAATTAACTGGGTCACCACGTCACCATAAAACAGAATGATACAGAATGGTCTAAACCTCAAAGCACACCACATGAATCACAATATCAGACCTGCACTGGAATACACACAACTCGTATGTGACATTTTGGGCAATAAGTGCACAGGCATCACAGGGTTAGATTACATAACAATAAATTCCAAGTTATGGTTTTGGCAGCCACCACCCACACATATCAAGAATCACAAAATCATCTCTGACATCAATGGCTTATTGTAAAGGAGCAAAGGGTAGGAAATTAGGCAGGCTTCAAGCAGAACAAAAAGATTTTAAGTAATATGAGGGCATGTGCTTGTCTGGTACCTTTAAATAATCCCCCTGTCAGCCACTAGGGGTCCTCTGCCATGTGCCTGCTCTACTTGAAAGAGGGATTTAAATTTCTCAAGCTGTCAATCACAAAGCCAACCATAACAAGCTCCTTGTTCTATGCTACTTTAAAATAAAGTACAAAAATCAATTAAAAAAACAATTGAAATTAATTTTATTTTTTATTTTATATGGCGTCCATTTACAACAAAGTTGTCTCTAGGCGCTTAAACAATCCTTAAGAAGAAACTTTTTTTTTTAAAAAAGATCTACAGATCGTCTACAATCAATCCGAAGTTCTTTATTAAACTCAGATAAATAAGTAAATAAGTAATTAAGTTTAAATTACAACTAGAAACCTTGCATGCGGTCGCTTTTACCTTGAATAACGTGACCCGGTGAGCCAGATTGTAAGCTCGGACTCACTATTTTGTTTTTGGATTTTTTGTTTTGTTTCGTTTTTTGTTTTCTCTGGCCCTTAATCTATGAAATACCAGTGAAACCGCAACCAAAGTTATCTTTTAAAGGACTTGTAAGAAAGGGCAAACATGCAGGCTTTGTATGTCATGATAAGCCTGCTCAGCTTTTGATCTTTTGGGCTGACTGACACAGCTCTGCCTCCCGTTTTCGAACCTCACACAAACACCATTTACCATTTCAAACAACAACGGGAACATATTCAAAACCGCAATTACAAGTCGCGTGTGTCTATTACAGCGATTTGCTGAATGACTGTCTTGATTCAACCCGATTTGTGAGAGAAGGAAGCCCCACTTTCGCTCGTCAAGTCGTGTCAATAGACGGTTTAAAACCCCCGTCGCCCACCGTTAGCGCTAGCGAGCTAACTAAGCTACCAGTCAACACCGCTCACAGAAACGTCGCCTTTCTGTAACAAACAATCCGTGTTTGTCGCCCTCACCCACACACATCTGTTAAAGACATCCCAGCCGACGTACCTGCCGTGAAACCAGTCTTTACAGGTGTCGCACTCGATCATAAACCGGCTCACATCGTACGGCTGCCGGCAGACACAGTACAGCGGGGCCGCCGCCATCTTCCTACTGTCCCCAAACAACGCAGGAATGAAGCGGGCGGGGATTTAAGCAGCATCCGGAAACACCCGAGCAAAGCCGACCGTTCACGAGCTCCGCCATTCTAGGCGACCCCGTCTCTGACGTCAATTTCCAAATTATTCATTTCCTTCTGGTTGTGTAGGCGCATCATTAAATGACACAAACCTTTTTTTTTTCCAGTGAGGGAATGACATAATGGTATTGTTTGAGCATTTGGTCGACCTAAAAACACACATTTAATTTTATTCAATTTTATAGTGTCTCTTTACAACAAAGTTGTCTTTAGGTGCCTCTGACAAACTAAGAGCACAAACATGGCAAAGCCTAACAGTGGCAAGAAAAAAACTCCCTCTAGGAAACAAACCTTGAGCAGGACCTGTCTCAATTATTCTGGTACAGGAAGACATGATGATGGATACAGGACAGCGAGGATGAAGGACAGAGAGAGGAGGGATACAAAAATATATAACATATAGTACAAAATATACAAATATTTGATATAGAAATAAATAAAAATGCGATGGTCGGAGGGTCGGACTGCAAGTAGGCCACACCAACGCGTATCCCACAGTAGACAGGTGAAGGTCAACACTAGGATAGACAGAAGATGAAAAGTTTGGGAGGCAAGGAGGAGCGCAACATCACCATGACAGCACCTGAAAAAGGAGAAAAGAAAAGAGAATGAGACTACAGAAGATACACAACATTGATTCTGTTAAATGATTCAGGACATCTGAGTCTGAGATAAGACAGCGTGAAGATGTTCAGTGTACAATAGGACTCCCCCCCAGCAGCCTAGGCCTATAGTAGCATAATTAAGAGGCAGTTTAAGAGATGACAGAGTTAAAGCCTTTATCAAAAAGAGGGAATCTGAGGCTGGAAGTTGACAGAGGAGCCTGATAGCTATAGGCTTTGCCAACCTTTCTATTCAAACATAGTCTCCAAACACCAAGTAAACCTGGATTTAGGAAGTGTTCTTGGACAGTATTCAACTATGAGATTTTTTTTTCCAGACTTCTTTCAGACATATGGGAGCACAAGGTTTGAAATGCAAGAAGAAATATTTTTAATTTGATCCTAAATGTAACAGGGAGCCGTGTGATCTCTATACACAGTTCTGGTTAGTACTCTTGCTGTAGTGTTTTGGACCATTTCAAGGTTTTTAACAAGGCCACTTGTACACCAAGAAAATAATGCATAAAAATAATCCAGCCTAGAGGTAACCAAGGCATGGAATAATTTTTCCTCCATCCTCTTGGGTCAGGATGTTTCTAATTTTCCTGATATTATTCAAATTAAAGAAAGCTGACTTGGTGACCTGTTTCACACGAGAGTTAAAAAAAAACAAAAAAACAAATCTTCATCAAAAAATACTCCAAGTTTCTAAAGAGTAGACCTAGGGGCTAAGGTAATGTGATATAAATGTACAGCTCAAGAGTGCCTCCTGGAGGTGTATGGGACCAATTATAGTAACTTCCGTTTTATCTGAAAATCAGATAAAACTGAAGTAAAAATTAAGTTAATTCAGATACTGAATTAAGAAGCAGAAAATTTCCAGTCACCCAGGTGTTAATATCTTTAATAATAATTTTATATTTAATTTTTTTTTCCTAACTAGCATATATATGCATGTATGTATGTATATATATATATATATATATATATATATACACATACATATATATACATATATAGCCTACACACACACACACACATATATATATATATAATACACTGTATGTATTCTATAAATATTACATGTATAACATATGCTATTCAAATTTATATATTCTACTTGGAGTTTGAATTCTATACCATGTAATTTGTTAGTAATCATGAACAAATGCTTTTACTGCATTTTGTGTCAGAGCAATTGTAAAGCAAAGCAATTTGCCCCCAGGGATCAAGGGATCAAGTAATTCTGATTCTGATTTATAAGAAAGGACAGATCAGACCTTACTTCTTAAGGAAGTTTAGGTCCTTCAGTGTTTACAGCCAGATGTTGCATGTCCTCTGCAAGTCTGTTGTGGAGAGTTCAGTCCTATCACAGTCATCTGTTGGGGGAGCGGCATTAGAGCCAGTCCCTTAAAGAAGGCTGGCTCTGTTTTGGGGACTGTTCTAGAGCCTCTGGAGCTGATTGTTCCATGGAGGATACTTGAGCATCCTTTACACAACACAGTGATTCAGCAAGAGTGTCCTCAGTCAGAGGCTTCTTCAGATCCACTAACACAGACCACTGCAGAAGATCTTTCCTGAACACATCTCGAACCTTCTACAATGAATCTTTGAAGAGACTTAAATTGTGAGACTACTGCAATATTTGAATTTCAGTAAATTATTTTTGAACTGAAATGAATTGAACTGAACTGAAATATAAGTAAAATAAAAATAAAATAAAATAATCAAAATCCAGGACCTCCTAGATGTATTCAAGATTGCATTTTACAGTACTTTTACTGATGGATTATGACACCTTTTTTAGACTGAAACACCACAGCACACATTTTTGGTGTTCGTGTGTTGAATTACTATGTATAGCTTTATAATTGTGTTGTATTTCACTAATTAATAAATGTATATTTTTAGATCATTTGGATCACTTTGTTGGTTGTTTTGTATATGTTTTATTTTAGATTTTTTTTCTTTTCTTCACTATTTATTTGTTTGTTTGTTTATTTTTGTCTCTTGTTGCATTTAATTGTGGTGATCTTAAAAGGCCTGTAGTCATTTAGGCTCTCATGTAGGTTATATGGTGTTTATGAATTCTTTCATGTCTGATTTCTTTTTTTAATAGAAAAATTCCTATCTCCTTCACTGCAAGATCAAATTGCATATACAAGTTGAAAGGTTTTTTGTCAATCTTGACACTAAATCACAGCATATATGTAGACACAAAAAAAAAAAAATAATAATGTGAACTCTTAGGACATCACATCAGCAACACATTATGAGCCAATGCCTCTCACTTTTTCACTGTTGATTCCACTTTTTGAAAAAAAAAAAAGACATACCTTCATTAAAGCTTAATTGATTATAACATTATTTTCATTCCTTTAGCTATATGTAATTCTTTGTCAATTTCACTTTGAAAAATCAGTTAATT
Source organism: Arrhamphus sclerolepis (assembly GCA_037176975.1). Taxonomy (NCBI): domain Eukaryota; kingdom Metazoa; phylum Chordata; class Actinopteri; order Beloniformes; family Hemiramphidae; genus Arrhamphus; species Arrhamphus sclerolepis. The sequence goes on from JBAMYA010000016.1 coordinate 8,420,955, forward strand.
TCAATATCTAATAATTTAGCATAAAGAAAAGGTGAGTGTGTGGAGCATATTATTTTTTCAGAACATCAAGGAATATTTTTAATTTGGTTATTAAAACAATAAGGCAAAATAGTTTAGTTTCAAATGCATATTTTTTTTCAAAGAGTTTTTACATTTCTGTAGGCGTTATTGTGGGCGTTTTGTTTTAAATTCAACAAATACAACTCGAATTTTGGACAGTGAACACGGACTTAAATGGAAATATTTTTACAGGAACATCAGAAATGTGCATTAAAAAAGGAAATCCATGGAATGAAGTGAAAAGGTTACATGATCAAGCACGGAATGATCCATGCACATCAGTTCAGACACGTAAAAAACGAAAACAGCACTTTTCATCTTTTTTTTTTCTGAATCTGTTGTAAGCGTTACACATTTCTATGCAGATTGCGCTTGAAAATATTCAAGCTTGTCAGCGAATACATGTTTTCCTAAATAACTGCACATAATCAAAGACATGCGCTGTCATGCAGAGCTGTGATTGTGTTGTGTTGGCACCTTATGATTTATGGATACTAATTTTCATGCACGTCAACTGAAATCTAAGCTTTTTCAGACTATAGTGGCTATATTTATCTATCCAAATGCCTTTGTTTTTCATACATGCAGAGAGTTTCTTTACTTTGGTAGTGTAGTAATCAGACCCACATTTTCCTGACATTACTGCCAATTTCCTTGGACTGCTGAAGAGGGAGAAAACGTCTTATTTGAGTAGACTGTTTTGTATGTGAAAATGGATAACTTTTGCTGCTTTTAAATATTGCACTTAACAGGTGCTCTTTCAAGGCTTTCTAATGGAATCTAGACATTAGGAGCATTATAAAAGGCCAACTTTACATTGTGACTAATGTGTGTAAGAGAAGACACAAATGAAGACTTGCAGACAGGCACGTGTAAGACAAAAATTAACTCTTATTTAACCAAACCTAAAATTAAATGGGAAAAACAGAATCCAGCTTTATGAGGAAAGAAAAATAAAATAAGATAGAAATTACTGAAACACTTAAAAAAAACAGGTTGGAAAGAGGACTAGAATAAACATGAAAATATAGAAAAAAAGGAAGGGAATTTCAGGACAGTAGGCAGACATCTTGTAAAATGTGTAAAATATGGACACTTCCACACATCTGGGATGCATCACACATCCTGCGCTACAGTGACCCACGCATATTTGTAGATTCACACATGTCACTCATGTAGAAAAACTGTTGGGAGCTTGACTGCTCCATCAACAGTCACATGTGCACAGTTTTTTTTTTTTTGTTTTTTTTTTCCACAGTGGCTGAAGATGAAGCTCTCAGAAAGTAGTGCAGAGTTAGTCAACTGCGTCTTTGGAGATTTCACGAAAAAGCTACTTGATTCACCATGTGTATGTGATTTTTGTTCGTATGCCATTATGAGGACCAGAACTTGATGGGACACAAATGCATAGGGACCTCTTCTAAATGTGAGACCCAAATTGAGGACTCACGAGTTTAAAATCATTCTTGAGTGTTAAATCTTGGCTGTCGGGTTAGAATTAGAATTAGGTTATGGTTAAGCTTAGGCATTTAGTCGTAATAGCTAAGTTAATGATAAGGGACTATAAAAAGGAATGTGTCAATGAAATGTCCCCTGAAGACTTGAAAGTATATGTGTGTGTATAAGTGTGGGTGTGTGCGTTTATGAGGCTAAAAAGGGAGAAATTGTGCATGTGTGTTATAATAAGCCCCTTTGAAAGAGTGTGATAATAGACAATGACTCTCACTGCCCATCATATCCAGCCTTTTAATTGGATATTTGTTGAGAGAGAGAGCTGAAGCATTTGGGTCAGTGTGTGTTTGTGTGTTTGTGTTCATGTCTCATTTTTGGTTTAACGAGTTGCCAGCCGATTGAGGTACGTGTCAAAAAAAAAAAAAGAAAAAAAAAAAGCCAGCAGTCGTGTGTGTTGGTTCTGCAATTGTGGCATTCACTTCTGTTCTCTCTTGTGTGCATGCATTAGTTGTGAGCCAAAGGGAATTCAGAAATGAAAAGCAAACCAATTATTGCTGCCAGTGTTAAACATGTTTTGTTGTCGGCGCTGTGAAAGTCTTTTATTTTGGCATTCTGATCTTTTCTGTATCAACAAGTCAGATAGAAGAAGAGGTGAGATCAATGTTAAAGCTAAAGCTCCAATTTCTGTGTAATCTAACAGCTTGCATGATTTCAAGGCATCAAGAAAAATCAATGTTCACAGTTCTCGAGTTGATAAGTGAAAACAATGTGGTAATGGCTGCAGTGCTGAAAAAATCTAAAGAGGTTCGTGATCAATGCACTGTAGCAGTGAGTTGGATGTTGAATGAGACTTTCATACTTCAGTGCACTTTGGGACAAACAAAGAAGTCAATTTACAGTGAGTCTGCCAATAATAGATAGCAGAGAAGTCATGTGAAAAACAGCTTTTGTCATGATTTCTTCTATGATTCACATATTTCAACCCATTTTTAAAGTGTGTGGATGGTTGATGGAGATAATATGAGTTTTTTCTTGATTTTACAAGTTTGAATCAATGAACATTTCAACGAATGTATGTACATATATGTGTGTGTGTATGCATATATATAATATATATATAATATGTTATATATGTAAATATAAA